>CM047592.1:2166437-2216637 GCA_026184515.1 Peronosclerospora sorghi | reverse complement strand
TATTGATTACTAATTCAACGGGAACGCAAGATGAACAACACGGATATGATAGAGACATTATTAGGTTTGAGCGCGGTAGGACAAGAAGATGAAAAGACGGGGAGCGACAAGGAAGATGCTTCCACCTGTGAAAATATAGTCCCATAACCGAGCGCATCAACAACTAAAACAGAACCAGTATCTATGTCTATTCCATTATGGACCAAGGAAGAAGAGGAAGAATTATTGAAGATACAACGTGCAAGCGAAAGTATGAAAACCTCAGTTCATGATATATATGAATTATATAATCAGCAATGCCACGCCAAAGGATGGGTTAAAATGACTAGGAAAGGAGTAATATCCAAGTTAGGGCGAATGGGAGTTAAGCGCAAACGAGGTGTTGAGTGGGAGGAGAGCGAGGTGAAATGGTTGACAAGTATAATAGAACAGGAAGCTACTGCCGCAGAAGTAGTTGAGAATATTCAGTAAATTTCCCGCAATCTAAGAAGATACGCAGTATAGAGGCTGTGCGAAAGAGGATGCGGATGTTGTGTCGTTCTGGAAGAGGCAAAACCCAGACACCACCGAGTCAAGAAGAAAATCAACGACCACTAAAGAAAACAGCAGAAGATAGACGAAACGAGAAGATGATATATTGGTAGAAGCGATAAAATGTGGAAATGTGGATGCAAAAGTTATTGATAAAAAGTTGCATGACATCGCAGACACGACTGGGCGTAACTGCGTGCCAAGAACAGAAAGTGGAATTATGCATAGACTAATCTGACTAAAGAACAAGCTGTATAACACAAAACAATCATTCATAAAGCCAATGTCCTCATCGGAACAAGGGCGTATCGTGGACAATGATGAAGAATAGAGTCATAATGATCACACAGTGTCCAAGAACCATAGATCGGAATCAGAAAAAGAAGACACATCAGAGCAGTTAATCGAGTCTACATCAAATCAAATAGAGCAATCATTAATGGCCAGCGAGGATGTGAATGTAGTAGTTGCAGATCTGGAGCATCACACCGTGGCGACCAAGAAACTTGACTCTATGGGTGTACAGACGATGGGAGGCCCACTAGATTATGAGAAATCTAGATGCACTGTAGAGTGCAATGAAGAAGAAAAGCCAACGCTTCCAATTGTGGTTCATTTGGTCGATTTGCCAGAGGATTCGGAATCCAGTGCAAGCAATGATGATGAGGAGGACTTGGGATTTAGGGAAGATGAGATGTCCTGTAATAAGGGTTTTGAGGTATCGGAAAAAGAGTATAAGGGTACCATAAAAGGTGTTGAACTATCTACAACTGCAGAGAGTGAGCATGATGAGCTATGTGGAGAAGTCTTGAGTCACCTCACTCCACTCGTTAATGCTGATGCAGAGGTGTCTCAAACAGTAACTCAGAGGGCGGATGAATATCGAAAGTATAAGTTCACTGATGGTTTAGTCTCAATAGAGCAACGAGAGTTACTGACTGTGGCGTAGTGGATGCACCAGAGTCAACTGCGAGGCGAGTGATAGAACGTATGACAGATGTTGAAAGAGAATGGTATAAGGAAGTTGATAAAATCACTATTGACCAAGGAACTATTATTAGTGAATCCAAGTCTTTGGACTTACACAGAGAACTTGGTCGAAGACAACAACTCAAATCAATCGCTCCAGAAGATTCAAGAGACGTAGTATTCGTGGTTACACTATTGCTAAGAGATTCAGTTTCCTTAGTTGTTTTTCCTTCTGAGTGCTGGGGGGTGGTTTGGACATTGTAGAGATGACTTATGTTGTCTGAAGTATGATGTAAGTATACCACAATTTAACTATCAAGGAAAATGCAGACACTGGCTATATCTCAAATCTCTGGAGGTTTACATGGATAAGTTCACATCAGTGAATTACTACCTTCTCACTATGTGTTTAATAACACATTTAGAAGCAGTTTGCGTCACCAGCCCGATTAAATACGAGTGCGATGAAAAAGATGTTGTGTCAACCATGGAGCTTCATGTTTTATCTTACGGAATTGGACAGTGGTTAGCCAAACGATGGAAGACTTACGACAATGATCATGGCACCGACCATTTCATGCCATTAATGAGAGGGGTATTATATCTGCATGTAACCGGAGATATCATGAATGAACATGTAAACACAGGTACAGTCAACTTGAGGAGATGGGATTATGGAATACTATGTATCCTACGTCACAATAAGCTGAAATTTTTGGATTGGGGAATAGTATGTTCCATTGGACGTTACATTATTCTAACCATCGCTAGTGGTAAGGATATAAGTAGAAACATCCACGGTTTACGATGGTTACTAATGGCCAATATTATGAATTATGTCAGAAGATCCAGCATGGTAGATAAATTGACTAGAAAGCCGCCATCTTCATTGTTACAATAAATGACTAGAAGCGAGACTGTTGAGTCGCTCAGGGTCGCATCAGTGATATCTGTGATGGAACAGACACGTGTGTATAAAGAATTTAACATAAGTTAGACACGGGTCAAATGAAAGTAATACGAGCAGCTGTGGAGATAAAAGGAATTGTTCTAGCTCGTGGTCCCTACGGATGTGGGAGAACTTTTACTATTACTGCTATTGTATAAAAATTATTAGCAGTGCTCCCACATTTTCGAATTGCTATCATTTTGGAGACTAATGCAGCTATCGAAGAGGATCTTAAAAGATTGATGGATTCCAAAACGATACAGGAACAGGAAATAGTGTGTTTGGGTGAGATAAAGGGTACTATGTTACTACCGGATGCTGAAGAATATCGACGAAGGTGTCTTTCGGATATATTGCAGCGTGAGTGGCATTCATTGGAGGGTCGTGTGATTCGAAAAGAAATCTCTGTGACATTAAGATTGAAGAAGAAGGAAACATTGGAAGAAGCACGTGTAATTGTTGCTACCTTGCACAATTAGGTCGACCCGATTTCCAAACGGTGTCGTATAATGTGATTATTAACGATGAAGGTGCCCAAACAGCAGAAGTGGCATTATTACAGGCCATTAGACCAAAGGTGGGGGTTATTGTATCATTGGGTGATCCTTATCAGCTTTTTTGCATTTTCTCCTATCGATGAAAAGTTGAAACTTCGCTTTCACAGTAGTGCTTTTCGTCACAAAATCACCTGGGGGTTGTTACACTCCATCGAATACTTTCGCGCATTTCACAAATTATCACCTGTATTTCCTGGGATCACCATGACTGCAGAATTTAGGAGCCATCCGAAAATTACGAGACTGTTACAAGTGTTTTATCCATATACTATTCGAGATAGAGCGGTTACATCACAAGATTTTTTTGATGGAGTGTATTTCAATAGTCTAGAAGTAATTGATTGGGCCGAACTAGCTGATCGTGACCTTTCTAGGAGGAGATATATCAAGGGCGATCGGGTTATATGGATTAGTTCTCAAGAGCGGATGGAAGAAACCGAACGTCAAGAATACAGGCATGAAAATTTTATCGAGCTGGCAACTGTTATATTCTTGTTGGACTAGATACATGTTAGGCTGGAAAGTGAAAGGCGAAGAACGAATACTGTCACTAGGAAATCACTGCTAATCATTTCGCCATATCAAAACAAGTCACGGAAGCGCAGAGGCAACTACGAAACATGGGTTATGCGTGCGACGAGTATTTGGATATTGATGTGTCTACGACCAATTCTAGTCAAGGTCGTGAGGCGGATAGTGTTATTATGTCCATGGTTCGATCACATACATTAGGATTCCTGGAAGGATACCCTTCAAGATCTTTGGTAACCCTCAGCAGATCCCGTGAATATATTTTCATGGTCGTGACTCACTATGATTTTGAACAAGAAAATACGTGGAAAAATTGATAAAATACGTAAGGAAAGTGATGTTCCAGGTTCTTGCCTCGACTATAGATGAAGCCTCTGCACGTGATTCTCTGAGATGAGGCATTTAAGGAGTATTTGTGTGCGTTCCTTTTGCTCGCTTACGCTGAAGTTACGCAAGGGGCGATTGTGGTGAAGTAGCATTTTTGGTTTCAAATTGTCAAGTATTGGAATTGTGAGTGAACATTTTCGACCAATCAGAGGCGACCCTGGTCGGCCGTCTCGCGACTGATTGAATTATGATTGGTGTGAATTTGAAGTTTAGATGAAGATTTTCAACCAATCACAAGCGACCCTGGGCGGCCGTCTCGCGACTGATCGGATTGTGGAGGGTCTCAGAAGTAACTGTCAAGTATTGGATTCAGCACTGAAGTAACCAAGAAGTTGTAGGTAAAAGAAGCGGTTGACTTATATATAGGATTCGGTAATAATTAATATATTCGAATTTCCCCTGTAACACGATAGTCCTTTGAAAACTTCCAGTAATCCTTCTTCACCGTTCCTATACTGAAAACAAGTCTAATAGAAGAAGGTCTTTAAGTGAGCAGCTCGGTGGGAGAAACAACCGTTATCTGGGGCCACTATCGTTGGGGGCAGCCTGAAACTCTTAAGAAGTGTGTTCATAACGTGTTTGGTTAACTTTTCGGTTCGGACGTTAGTATTAAGATCCTGGGAAGTTAAGTAAGAAGGACCAATTTATTACCTTCTTGTATTGCAATTTGAGTGGAAACACTAAAATTTTAAGTTCCTTCACGACAGTCCTTTCTAGCAGGATAGTACCTTTCCATCAGCATAACTTTCAGCTTGGGTGAGGCGAGGTTGACGATATTTTCCACACCTAACTTTTCGTTTGACCCACTTTATCGGGCCAGAGCTACTAAGTATAAATAGTGTTGCGTACATGTCCTTTTGGATTCATTTTCTGCGGAAAACCACATGGTAGAATGGTGGTGGGATATATTGACTTTAGATCCCACCACATCTGCTCCAAATCGTAATTTAACTGCGGGCACATCTGCCACCACGAGTCAATGTTTGAGCGGAAATATTCCGTGGCCATGCTGTAGCCGGTGCGTACACGCACGGTGCGGCTAGCGCACAGAGGAAGACCTTCCTAAAGCGGCGATGTGCCGCTACTTAGCCTATACGCCCTTATAAAAGGGCTTAGTAAGCGAGTTCTCTCTTACTCGGGGCCAAGCTTTCCCTTGATTTACCAGTTAGAGTTAACTAACGCCTTGAAACAAGGCTTCCCTTAGAAAGGGAGTGGCTAAGGGAGGTATTCTTTTTGGTTACAAACATTTACAGCACGCGCGACCGGTCGAGGTCGTGCGTCTAGCTGGATTAGTGTGTTTTGTAAACTGAATATATATTTAATATGTAATTAGCCTAAATTAATTAAACTAATGTAAACTATATGTAATACTAAGTAGAACTTACTCCATTCGTACCTAGCCAAAATGTAATGTACACCACCTGTGTACCAACACGTGTCTGGCTGCCACGCCTCCACCAAGGGCTCCTGCCCTGATTGGTTAAAACCAATAGGTCCAAACCTTTCGGACCGGTCAATACTGACCCCAACCGTAGTGTACTTACGTACACAACATAACTAAATGTAACCAAAATGTAACCCTGTTACATCCTCCCCCATCAAGATTATTGCTTACGCAATAAATCAATTATAGTTGGAGAACTCCAACTGACAGAACTTCTGGCTAACCATGAGCACCTTTAATGGTGCTGAGGATTCACCTTGGGAAGAGGATGGAAACTATTCCGATAACTCGGAAGCGGATGCCCTTGGGGATAGCTCCCCAAAGGATGACCGCTCCGACACAGCCGAACGGCGATGTCGGTCGTCCAATCCATTCCCCACACGTGGGGAAAACGTGTTAACTCGTGCGCCACCTTTACCAACTACGGATGATGCATCCGGGTCGCCGAAGGCGACCATCACCAATGAGCCATACACGGCTCCGGCTCCAGAGACACGACATGCCGTACAGGCACGGAAGCGTCCTCGTGACCCTCAAAAGAAGGCCAAAAGCGAGGTAAAGAGGGGTTTAGACTCCCATATCACCGGCCCTGCGGCTGTACTGCCGCGTGAGCTCGCGCGCCGGAAACAACTCCGGGCAAGACTGCTAACACCGAAGCAGTTCACTGTCAAATCATACCGAGCGCGCCTCGGGAAACAGGCACGGGGTTCCGTCGTTGAGCCCCTCCACGAGGCTCCCTACGTCCTCCGGCAAGACGAGGATGTCGAGGAGGCAGAGCGGAAATTCCGCGCTTGGTAGGAAGGGGAGAAGCGTCTACCTAGCTTTGACGAGCTGTACAACAGCTATTCCGAACGCGACGTTCGGATAGAGAGGGCGTTGCGCTTGGCGTATGCTCAGGCCAAACGCTGGGGCAATTACCTGCCTCTTATTACACGCTCCCGGCTAGCGCTCCTGCCCTCGGTGTGATGCCGGAGAGCAATGCAAACTCTGCATCTTCCTCCGGCAAACTCCCGGCTACTGGGAGTGAAGGGGCTTCTTCCGCCCCTTTGGTCACTGACTCGCAGCGGGGTTCTCCCTCTCGAAAGCGTCAACGACGTCACGGCAATCCTGCCGCAGGGGAGTTTCGGACTCCCACGAACTCTGTGAGTGTGGATAACCTTTCCACTTCACCAGGTATTGGGTCTCACCCCGATGATGGTATCCCGCCATCAGGCGCTCCACATGGTAATGTGGAATACCCTCCGTATTGAGAACTGGAGGAGGAGGTCGCACAATTGCGACGTGAGTTCCACAGAGCGCTGTGATCGACAGATTCGTCGCATCCAGGACGCCCAGGAGGGACTCCGCGACGAGGGGAGTGCGAATTAACACATCGAGAACGGCTTGCCTCTCTAGAGTCTGTCGTTGCAGAGTTCCATGGTCGTATTTCGACCCTGTCGGCGATGTTCCGACCTGTCGTGCCTTTCGGCTAACCGACTTCCGAACCTCCTCCAAGAGGGGACCCGTCTCCGGGTTCTGGTATGGCTTGAGCGTGCCCACATAGAAGGTTGGATGCGTACGAATCTTCTTCGGTATATCCAAGGTATATGCTATGCCCTTTCAGGCTAGCACCTTGAAAGGACCCACAAACCTGGGGCGCATTTGTTCCGTAACACGTTGGAAACTGCATGTGTAGGAAGGTTTTTAGCGTTTAATAAAACACTTTCTCCTACTTTGTACGCCCTTTCGTTACGCCGACACTTGAGGTAGGCCTGTTCCTTTTGCTTGTCTTGGCTTTCCGCCATGGCATCGCAAACGTGTCGTAAGACACTATGGCGCGTCGATAAAAACTTATCGATGTGCTTTCGCACAGATACAGGACTGACATCAGGGAATCCTCCCCCCTTAAGCCCTTGGCCACACACACGTGGAGTTAACGGAACCCTCGGATTCATTAATCGGTTCACGTAAAACGGGGTAAACCCCGTATATGAATGGACCGAATTGTTTATAGCAAATTCGGCCATAGGAAGCATCCCACTTCAACTCTTTGGAGAATCCGGACATAAACTCTATAGAATATCCTCTACAACGCGGTTAACGCGTTCCGTTTGCCCGTCCTTCTGCGGATGATCCGCAGTGGACACAAGGAGCTTGGTGCCTAGCACCTTAAACAGCGCGCCCCAAAACTGTCCCGTAAAACGGGGATCCCGATACGATACAACGGAATCGGGCAGACCATGCTGTCGAAAGACCTGGTCTAGGAACGCTTTCGCTGTTGCTTGTCCACAAATGGACTATGGCACCGCCGCCAGGTGATCCATTTTGCTCAGACGGTCTACAAAGACCAATATGCCGGTGTTATCGGCCTTGTACTTCGGAAAACCGAAGATAAAATCCATGCTAATGTATTTCCAACACTCCGTTGGAACCGATAAGCTCGCCAAAGGCGCAGCTGAACTTGCAGAGGGTTTGACCCTCTGACACGTCTCACAGGTGCGAATATACGCACCGACCCACTTATACATTTTGGGCCACCAATACAAAGCGCTTAGAGCGCTGTAGGTCTTATCCCTACCTAAATGACCCCCGGTAGGGGCGTCATGTGCCTCAAAGAGGACTCTATACTTCAATTCCTCATCATGAGGACTACCACCCGCGGAGTGTCCTCCGCGCTCGTGCTATAATATAGCAAACTGTCACAGTAACTGTAACGGTGTAACCGAGCTCTAGCTCGACTTGACAGGGTAGGCTCAGATGAGCCAAGTCCCTTTCCACCCAACGCGCTGATAAGAGCCGTACATTGTGGGTCTTTCTCATACGCCTGGCGTATGAGATCCACCATAGACGAGGTGATGAATGTCGATTAAGCGAGCTCGTAATCGGGACGACGCGACAACGCGTCTGCAAGCACGTTCTGCTTGCCAGGTTTATACTTAACCTCAAAGTTATACTCCGCAAAGAAGGAGATCCAACGGGCCATCCGTTGGGAGAGATGAGGCGGCTTTGTCGCTGTCCGTAAGGACGCGTGGTCAGTATAAACCACGAACGGCTTTGAGCCGAGTAGGTGAACCCTAAATTTGACAAGGGCATACTTCATAGCAAGTAGCTCGTTATCATGAACGGGATAATTCCGTCTGCGTACTCCGAAAAGAAGGAGAGCCAACGGGCCATCCGTTGGGAGAGATAAGGCGACTTTGTCACTGTCCGTAAGGACGCGTGGTAAGTATAAACCACTAATCTGTCTCGACTCAAACGCAATCACGCGTTCTCGTCCCGCATCATCTGTTGTAACAAAGCACATCCGATTGCGAAATCGGAGGCTTCGCAGACGACGCCAAATGGTTTCCCAGAATCTGGGAGAGGAAGAACGGGAGCTTTTAACAGGCTCCCCTTAACCGCTTCGAAGGCGGTTTGGTGTTTGGTTTCCCAACACGAATCTCCGTCCTTCTTAAGAAGGTCAGTTAATGGCTTCGCCATCTCAGCGTATTTCTCGCTGTACTTGTGGAGATAATTGGCTTATACAAGCCACTTCCGTAAATCTCTAAGATTTACAGGCGAAGGCCACTCCACAATGGCTTTCACCTTCGCGGGATCCACCCGGACTCCATCCTTACCGATGAAGCATCCGAGGAAAGTAATTTCCTCAGCACCAAAGATACATTTGGATGCGTTTGCATATAACTTATGCTCTCGCATACATTCGAGCACAGCTCGAAGGTGTATAAGGTGCGTCTGAACATCAGACGAGTCGCCTTCCGCACGACTATGAACGAATATATCGTCGAAGTACGTCTGAGCGTACTTCCTATGAGGGCGGAAGAGTTGAGTCACCAAGCGATTGTAAGTCGCTGGTGAATTTGAAATCCCTTGTGGCATAACCAGCCACTCCCACAGCATGCCGCTAGGCGTGATGACCGCTGTAAGTGGAATATCGGATGCTCGCATGAGCACCTAATAGTACCCGTCCATCAGATCTAAGGCGCTGTAAACAGTACAGCCTGCCATATTGTTCTGGAGGACATCCTTCCGAGGAATCGGAAACTGCATGGGTACAGTAGCTGCATTTCGCTTGTTGTACGCATGCACAATGCGCCACTTCCCGTTCGGTTTACGAACACAAAAGTGGGAGATGAGTGGGGAGACTTGCTCTCCCGTACCATCCCTGCCTCTTCTTTCCCCTTGAAGAATGCGTCGATGACGTCGCATTGTTCCTCGGGGAGTGGCCACTGCCTAGTGACGCAGTATTTGGTTCCGGGAACCAAATCAATTTCATGTCGGACTCCCCGATCCGGTGGTGACCCCATCGGCGGGTTGTCACTAATGACATCTCCACATTCCTTTAATAAGGAATGATAAGGGTCCTCAGGATACGCGAGGATCTTGAGGCCGCTTCGGGCATTTAATGCCTGTTTGGTTTTCACCAAAAATGACTAGGCCATCGTGGATGAGGAGTTCAACTCCTCTTCCGGACGCAACACGACGACCTCGTCGATTTCATCTGCTTTCAAAGCAGTCTCAAACTCGTTGAAGGACATCTACTCCAACGACAACAGTTCGCCTACCCCAGGCAACCGTTCCAGGCTTACGCCTTCTGTGACAACACCTGTCACACTATTCAGCATCCGATAGGACTGCCGACTACTGGCCTCGGGACTCATCCCGAGACCCAGATGGGGGTAGTCAATTGACCCATCTATTGGAAGCGCCACGCGCCTATCCACAGAGGTCTCTACCTCTACCACCGGTGACTCGCCGGTCTCACCTATAACGGCGTAATCGGAATCATTTCCGACGTGCGAAAGAGACGAACTTCGGGTCTCATCGCTTGGAAGCGCCTCGCGCTTAACCACAGGGGTCGCTAACCCTACCACTGGAGCCGCAACTTGTTCGCTGGACACGGCGTGGTCGGAATCAATCCCGACCTGTAGAAGAGACGAACTTCGGGTCTCTTCTCTAAGCGCCTCGCGCTTACCCTCAGAGGATTCCACCTCTATCACTGGCGACTCACCAGTATCGCCTATATCGGCGCGGGGATTAACCGCCAAATCCCCCTCGTTCAGTAACTCTTCCTTAACGCCATTGGGAATGATCATTTCAGACATCCCAATCTCTGTCATCTCACGCCAGAATCGCTTTTGCGATCGATCAAAGGTGGGTTCATGACTCGCCAATGCTTCACCCGACCGCGGGTGCGTTGAACCAATGGACTTAGACTTCCAGTCTATCCATGGATCGTGGCGTTCCAGCCACTTCATGCCCAGAATGAGGTCATACCTCGAGTCCAAATCCAGGACTAGGAAATGTTCTACGCTTTCTAAGTCTGCAAACTTCATTTTAAGGTCAATCGAGACCTTGGGTACAGAAACATGTACGCCCGTCGCACGACGGACCGTGACAACGTCACGAGAACGTGCCTCTAGGGCCTCGGCATACAGCCGACTCTTCACAACAGAAGCCTGTCTGACATAATTGTCAGACGCTCCAGAGTCAATCAAGACTCTCCAAGGCTTATCAAAGCCTTTCACGTCCGCAAGGACTACCAGCAAACCTGGCTGGTACACCAACTCGATGCTAGAAAGCACCGCTTCCCTCGGGGCTTTGTGATGTCGTCCCCTACCCTGGGGTTTAACAGCACTGAGGGATCCCCCAGTAGGGCGACCCGAACCTACTGGTAGCCATCGTTTCCCGACGGCTTGGGCGAGGGCTTCTTCCCTACCCTCGGCCCCTTAAAGCGAATATTTCGCTGGGGATTTTTCGGACATCTGTTCCGCAGATGATCCGTGCTTCAACACAGGAAGCATCTCAGCGGCCCATGCCGCTGCAGCATTGCAAATAGCTCCGACTCGAAGACCTGCGGAAAGGAGTCACCGTGACTCTTAGTGGAAGGTTTCTCTTCCGCTTCGACCTGACTCAGGTCCATGGGTTCGGGGCCCACCTCAGAGGAACGAAAGTTCCTCTCGGCGTTGAACACCATCTTAAACGCCTCCCCCAGGGATTTGGGTCGGCATCGGAAGAGCTCCGAACGTGCTGGCCCTTCTTTCAGGCCTCCCATGAACACGGGAATGGACACCTTGTCCGAGTACGGTTTCGCGTACATCCCTGCCAACAGGGTCTTCAGTTCTTGGATGTACGTCTCCAAGTCCCTAGTGCCCTGACGGCACCTCAGAAACGCCAGCTGATTCTGGAAAACCAGATCAGGCGTGGCATACATGTCCATAAGCTTTTGCTTATGGACTTCCCAGGTTGGTAACACGCTCGTGACCGAATCCGGACACGTAAACGACCATGTACGGGCTTTGCCCGTAAGATGGGTCAGTGCAAGTCCCACTTGCAAGTGATCAGCGATCACATTCGCTGTGGCGAAGGCCGTTTCGACCTCTCGCAGCCACACATAAAGGTTGTCACCCTTTTCACCGGTGAACTCCTTTATCTTAAAGGATAATGGGAGACGCACCCCCGTGGAGCGACTTCCACCTAAACTCGCCTCATGGGCGATGAGGGCGTTGACCCTTGTCTTCACGGCCTCAAGGCCCTGCTCCGCTAATAGCTGCATGACTTCGTCACCCAGTATGGATAACAGCCTGTTAAAGGCTTCCTGCTGGACGAGGGTTAGCCTCTCCCAATCGTCCTGATTCATATTTTGCAGAGGTTGTTGTCGTCTACCAACACAGGTGTTTGATTGACTACTAGTGCTACCAGATGTAGCCGGTGCGTACACGCACGGTGCGTCTAGCGCACAGAGGAAGACTTTCCTAAAGCGGCGATGTGCCGCTACTTGGCCGATACGCCCTTATAAAAGGTCTTAGTAAGAGAGTTCTGTCTTACTCCGGGCCAAGATTTCCCTTGGTTTACCAGTTAGAGTTAACTAACGCCTTGAAACAAGGCTTCCCTTAGAAAGGGAGCAGCTAAGGGAGGTATTCCCTTTGGCTACAAACATTTACAGCACGCGCGACCGGTCGAGGTCGTGCGTCTAGCTGGATTAGTGTGTTTTGTAAACTGAATATATATTTAATATGTAATTAGCCTAAATTAGTTAAACTAATGTAAACTATACGTAATAATAAATAGAACTTACTCCATTCGTACCTTGCCAAAATGTAATGTACACCACCTGTGTACCAACACGTGGCAGGCTGCCACGACTCCACCAAGGTATCCTGCCCTGATTGGCTAAAATAACCAATAGGTCCAAACCTTTCGGACCGGTCAATACTGACCCCAACCGTAGTGTACTTACGTACACAACATAACTAAATGTAACCAAAATGTAACCCTCTTACACATGCCCTCAAGGTATTCACCGAGCTTGTTCACTTTCAATCGCTCAGTCCAAATGAAATCAGATGTTATTTCTCCAATCTCGATGGCCTCCATAAATAGATAAGCTCACTGCTTAAATCCGGCACCGAGGCCTGGGTACAGCTCCTTCCCCGAAAACTTTACAACTGCTAGTTTGGGGATTCTATACCCTGCATGACCGAAATTCGGCGCATGTATCTGTTCTGCGGGCATATTCATACCGCCTGCATCCGGTACTCCGGCTGGTACCTCACGGGGTGCTCTAATTAGCCTTCTTCACTCACTCGGTATTGCATTCATATTTGGGCGTGGCCTCGCGCCAACTTCCATCCCTCGTCCTCGAGCAAGTCATGTAGAGTCATCTGCTGGCCGAACGGACGGTAGTTTCGCAGGCTGTCGTGAAACTCCGTGTCTCTCACACGTACCGGGGTGCCCTTTCTCGACCCGGAAGAGACACTACCAATCGACCGCTTGCTCCGCCCTTCTTCCACGGCAGTCAAGCGCACCATACGGTCCTTAAGACCTTGCATAATGGTTTTCAACGTATCACGCGAGGTAGGCACCTCATTTCCTTCAGAATCACTCATCTTAAATCAAATCAATAATCAAAATCAATAGTCGCTCGACTATCCCTTACAACAACGGGACTTTCCACTAGTTCCACGTGACGATATACGTAACAATCCAAGAAAAAACACTTGTAATGCCAAGAAAAAACCACTTGATAATCAAGCCAGCCTTGGGCTCATAACCTGTTAGAAAATAAGTTTGACTGTATTTCACTGTACTATATCTTAAACTACCTGTTCTGAACACCCTTGAACAGGCAAGATCTTATGCAGAGGTTGGTAAGTGCGCGACGGTCGACGCGCTATGTAATTTCCAGCTGTGGTGTCCTAAGAAATAAAAATGGAAAGTGTATAATGTAAAGTTACCTAAAGATTCAGTCAACTTAAAAATGAAAATTTAGAGTAACCGTCAATGTATACCTAAAATATATACTCCCTTTTCAGCCAATGGGGTTTCACCAACTTGTAAGGGTGCAAAAACACAAAATGGGTACAAACACTTTCAACATACCCATATGCGTCCGACTCGAACTCAAGTCGACACGCGGGTCTTTCCAACACCAAATGCTCTTCATCTACTCCATCACCCGACGCGAGCCTCGCTCGCCCGTGTCTCTGTTGAAAGGTGTTTCCATCCATCGTAGCACAGTAGTGTAGGAAACTTGTTGTCGTAGATGTCCAATAATAACAGCAATATTACCAAATCGTCTCAAGTCAATTTCTCAGCAACCAATTACATCTAGGTTGTGAGAATGACACCGGTAGAGAGATTGTAATGCTTTTGACGAAGTAGATTGAACCAGGGACTTTTTCAATGGAATGTGTATTGAGAAGTGATTAGCTAGCCTAACATAAATATGCATAAGTAGTTGAAGGTATACTATACCTCCAACAGCTGATGTGTTACCTACATTACTTTCTGTGAAAAGATAGGCAGTACGTACGGATACCGTATTTTTAGCACCTAAAAAGTAAGAAATACAGATTGCTAACTAAAACAACTAGGGGATGGTACCCGTCGTTCCGACGAACTGTCATTGAAATTTCACTGAAACTACAGTATATCTAATTTGTGGGTTTAGTTGTCCATACCGTACCTTAGTATTTTATGGCAAAAATGAAAATTGTATTAGAATAATTCTTTGTGACAGGCCGGGTCGTCGTCCTTTAAATAAATAGATACTCCTTCCTAATTTTAGTAATTAAAGTATACAGACTATTTTTAGCAGTCTCCATTTGATGCTCCTCGAGACCAAAATTTGTACCCTATAGGACTCAAATAGGTTTCATTGAGGGATACCAAAGTTATGTAACGTACATACATTCAGGGTCTTCCGACCCACTCGAAATCAACACACAAAACATGGTACGTTTTCGCTCTTTGTCGACAGGAATCATCGCCTTGTTCAGTCTCCAACTCCCTATCCCCTATATATTTTATTCAATGTCTTCCTTACGCTCTGCTTCTGCTTTTTTGTCTAACTTTCTCTCGATCACCTTTGACCACAGGACGCTGAGGAGTTGAAAGCTGTACATGGTCAGACAGGCACGTTAGTGCTGGATATTCAGGGTCAAGTGCTCTCCGCGATGGGCGAATTATGTGGCAATGCGGGCGAAATTGCAGCCGAGACGATCTATTCCATGCTCCAAGATTCGAATTGGGTGCTCGATACGAGTCAGAAGGAAGAGCTCGAGCGCATGATTAGTAGGTTTCATGAACGACATTGTCCTCACTGGAGCAAGTTTTCTCACGGTTCTTTGGTGATTTAATGTAGTTAAGTTTCCCACGTATGACTACGTTGTGACGCTGGATGCCGAACAGATTTACATAGTTAAGCGTAGCAGCACGAGTCGGGACTAAGGACTTCGCCTTAATGTGTGCGCCACATTACTTTTTTAAAGGCACTGGAATCGTGTCCACCACATCCATCCTCTTCCACCTAACCCAGTCCACATCACGCCGCATTGTGTAGCCTACATCATTAACGTCGCTCACGGGGCTCATGCTCCGAGTGTCCACCTCACGTTTCCATCCCCTTGTTCCATGCAACTTGCCTTTCGTGCCACGTCGCGTGCGTATGAGCTCAACGTGGCGACGTTACCACTCGCCTGTGCTTCATCGAGCGCGGACATCGACGTGGCCACGGAAAATCTGCTCGTCCTGCTCCATCAACAAACGCCAGGGGTGTCCCGTCCACATGGACACTCGGTCCCCATCAAGATGCTACGAGCCTCAGACGCGTCCGAGGCACTGGGTTCGCGTCGCTCGAGACAAAAGGCGACGAGTTGTCACGTTGTCGCGGTCGTTTCGAGCACGAGCAAGAGACGCGACGGCGTGTCGCAACTCGACGCGATCCAGCGCACGGGCGACGCCAAGTGAAGCTCCAGCTGCGGCTTCTGGTCGAGGAAATCCCAGATCACGAGCGTGGCATCTTAATAGGCGACGACGAGGTGGTGCGGGTGGTGCGAATATCGCGCCAGGGCCTCGATGGCACTTGCCAATGGCGTACGTTTTTATTGAAGTGGAACACACAATAGAAATAGAGAAATACAGTACGATCTTATCCCTCGCTCTCATTTGCCAAAAAGCTGACCCTATATTATGTATCGAGGCTTGTCTACCTAATTAACGTCAACACGTACGCATTATATGACTTTATGTTCTGGGAACTGACTTCTACATTCCCATCGCAAAGGATTATCAACGAGAGGCGGGGCACCCGTTTATGTCTTACGCTTATGCTCCTTAATGCAACACGAATGGTGCTGTTTTATGGGACACGAAATGCGGCAATCAGTTTATGCCAGAGGTAAAAAAGGGTTTCCACCTTGCTCCTCCTCCTCGCATGTTTTCCTATGATGAACCTATTAAATGTACTCGTGAGACGATGCGCTCGTTTTCGTCCTATCCTTGTGCACAAAGAACTAGCTCTCTCGATTCGAAACTGGACAGCATATAAATTTATTTATATGAGACATGAATACCGTAGAGTGAGGCAGAATAAACATTTTCCCATCTTCTCTAATTTGCCATCCCTTTCCATCTTCAACTCCCATGCGTATCTATCGTGCCTTGTTACTGGCGTCTCTCGCCCTCGTGACTGACTTTGACAGCACATTACGCAATTGAGGAAGATTCAGTAAATAGCCATGTAACTTCTTGACTACTGAGCCAATCTTCTTCGCTTCGACATGCACTCCCACCAGCTCAAGCGTTTTCTTAAAAAGCTGCTTGTCAACGACACTAATGGCGTACATTTTTATTGAAGTTGAACACACGATAGAAATAGAGAATTTTTTTTTTCAGTACGATCTTATCCCTCGCTCTCATTTGCCAAAAAGCTGACCCTATAAAAAATATCGAGGCTTGTCTACCTAATTAACGACAATACGTACGCATTATATGACTTTATGTTCTGGGAACTGACTTCTGCATTCCCATCGCAAAGGATTATCAACGAGAGGCGGGGCACCCGTTTATGTCTTACGCTTATGCTCCTTAATGCAACACGAATGGTGCTGTTTTATGGGACACAAAATGTGGCAATCAGTTTATGCCAGAGGTAAAAAAGGGTTTCCACCTTGCTCCTCCTCGCATGTTTTCCTATGATGAACCAATTAAATGTACTCGTAAGACGATGCGCTCGTTTTCGTCCTATCCTTGTGCACGAAGAACTAGCTCTCTCGATTCGAAACTGGACAGCATATAAATTTTTATATATAAATAAGACATAGATCCCGTAGAGTGAGGCAGGATAGACATTTTTCCTCCTCATTCTCTAATTTGCCATCCCGTTCCAAGTCTCCGTCTGCCATGCGTGTGTATCGTGGCTTGATACTGGCATCTCTCGCCCTCGTGACTGAGTTAGACAGCGCTGCTGGGTCCAAGCGCTCAACCAGCACGTACAACGCCACGTTGGACTCGGGTCATGACACTCGCGTTCGTACAAGTGGAAGCGCGCTTCGAGTCCACGAAACAGTGGACGAGGACGACGAGGAGCGAGCCCCAAAGATCATCAATGACCTGGTACAGCCTATACTGAGAGTAGTCGGGTGGCCACCATCAACGACACGTTACGAGATGGCTCCTCAAATTAAAAACAAGCCTTTTAAGTATCTGCACCAAGTGTTTCATGTACCCGAGGACGCTAACCTGAACGCTAAATATAACGCACTAATGAGGGGACTATTGTTCAACGAAGAGCTGATCATCAAATTAACAAAAGAGAAGCCAGACCGGCTGTTTCAACTACTGACTGAGCATTTCGATGAGCTGATCCTGTCGATAGCGCTCTCCCATGAAAGCGCGCCCGAGTATGTGAAGACCTTGCGTGATAAGTATTTTAAGCGCCTTGTGAAACAAAAGAGGATGCCTGAAGACTTTGTGGGAGTATTGCGTCTTCAGGATCCCGAATTTGAGCCACACAGCTATACGGCTCTCCAGCACTTTCTCGAGGCTTTCAACAAGAAATATGAAACTGAGGTTTCTATTTCTGATGCGCTATACTCTGCAGGACACTGGGAGACTTTTGAGTTGCTCTTTCACCAGCTACGCTCCGACAGGACTAAAGACGCTGTAGCTTTCCGGGAATACGATCGGCTGGCTCATGTGTCTATTGATCTGCTGTCTCGTCGCCCCCGCCTCAGCGAAAAGCTTACATATATAGAACTAAAAAGTCGGCTTGAATACGAAGAGGTGATAGTGGAATTAACAGATCCGTACCAAGACCTGCTGGTTAGTCGTATGGGCGAGCAGTTTGACGATCTGAGACTGTCGCTAGCGCTCACTGATTTGACATTCAAACAAAACGCGCCCAAGTATTTGATAACTTTGCGTGATAAGCATTCAAAACAGCTCATAGACTATAAAAACATGAATCCTCGACGTTTTTTGCGGGTATTCTTTGCTTACTGGCCCGAATCAGCTGGGATGTTGAGATGTACGGCTCTGCACCAGTTCATCACGGTTTACAACGAGAAATATGGAACTACGATTTCTGTTATTGACACGCTACGAACATCATATTACTGGACGAATGATGCCGCGATCGCAAAGAAGCTAGCAGAGTACATTGAAGTCGACCCTCTAGCTAAACAGTTATACAACGAGCTGCGAGCACCTTAATTCCGAGCGATCCGCTAACAACTGTGTCGACTTCGTTGGATCACGAAGAATCAGCCCCCGCAATACTTTCTGCCGACGCGATTGATTCAGTAGTTTTTGTTGGGCTCTTTAGATCATGCTCTAGCGTACCCGATAGGGAAACCACTCGTCCAAAAGAAGAGAGCGTGCGGTCTTCCAAGCACTGTTGTACCCAGCACCAAGGTAGTGGATTTGATTGAGGTAACTTTACATACAAAATATTCTACATTTTTTCGTTTTTGCTTTCTTATACAGACGCTGCTGCTACTTTCACCGCGTGGCAAGCGTCGCACAAGCGTCTGTTCCTGCGCGAGTTCCTCTTATGTTGAAGATTTATAAGCGATGGCATGTGTAGTCGGGTATGGGACTACATACAAACTTCAAGTGAAGCGCAACCATTGTGGTCACTTACGCATATGTAGCTACTTTGGAATTTTATCTTTAGATGAAGTTTTAGGTTCTTAAGTGGGTCAGCGTACACTGACGACGAGCCCAAAATTCACTGATAAAACCCTAAATCCACTGAGAAAACCCTCTATCCACTGAGAAAACCCTAAATCCACTGACAAAACCCTAAATCCACTGATAAGACCCAAAATCCACTGATCTCGTGATCATGATCACGTGATCATCCATTTGTGTATGCGATTGGATCAAATTCGAGTATTCAAGTCGGTGATCTCCATATCAGGAGACGAGCTGTGATGGATGTTCCGAGTGAAGATGTTGAGGTCACGGCCACGGAGAGACTTCTACCTCGTAAGCATTCACTCTTTACTCGCGTCCTCCTATGCTATATGCTACACGTCGGCATTTAACGTTAACTTGTATCGCGTTCTTATTTTTTAGAACGAAGCTCGAGCACTGAGTGTCCTAAACATAAGAGCGTTGCCATCAGTCGTCAACGCGGCAAGTCACGAAAAATATGGTGCGCTATCATCGCGTTGATTTTGGGTATCCTCGGATTTATTGCTGCATTAGCCATTTTGCGTGCCGTGGAGGAGTACATACACGTCCGTGAAGGCCCCGTGGATGAGGATGTGTTTTCCTCGCTGCCGGCGTAGATGGATTGCACCGAAATGTCTGGAAATGACGGGAGTCCGCCCCGCTCTCCCAAAGCAAGATGTACTAAAGTTGTTTTGCCTATTTCTTGTATACCTGTCTAACATGTACACTGCTTGTTGTGGTGGATAGATTCATATGCTCGTGCCGGAAGGACTAGCAACAAAAAAGGCGGTTTTCGATAGCTTTTCCGCGAAGCATCGAGAGGTGTACAAAGACGACACAGAGGTTGCTCATCGTCGTGCAACATTCATCACAATCTTTGCTTTATCAACACAGAGAACGGCAAGGTAGGACCTTTTCAACACAAAACAGTTAGCTATGATTGACTGACATGAATAATTGCAAACCTGCTATAGGGGCTACCGTATCATCTGAAAGTAAACCAGTTTGCTGACCTGACTCTTGAAGAGCGACAGAAGCTTCATCGACCGTCGCGGATCAAGCGTGCGAAGAACAATAGTGCTATGAGTGTTGGGAAAGAACCGGTTAGGTATTTAATTATTAAGATACGAATAGACAAGTGCTTGAACACATCATTAGACTTGCCAACATGGCTTCATCGTGCACATTAAAAAGTGCGTGGCCATCACCCGTCTCAAAAAGAGAACCGGCATCGTAAGAATAAAGAGATGTCGCTTTGGACCTGGGCAGTCTTTACGACTAATGATTCCAAATCGGTTACGAATGATCACGTGAGCATGATCACATGATCAGTGGATTTTGGGTTTTCTCAGTGGATAGAGGGTTTTGTCAGTGGATAGAGGGTTTTCTCAGTGGATTTAGGGTTTTATCAGTGAATTTTTTGGGCTGACCACACTGCCCCCCCCCCCCCCGGTTTGCGGTACGCTAGTTTTAGCCAATAACATGGCTGGAGCTATTTCGTAACGATTATGTGTCCCACTCAACGTAAAAACTCTACTTATATGATGCCAACGTGTGTCGAGAGGACGGCGCGGGTGCCACGTGCGTCCTTGGATCCGCGTTTCCAGCGTGAGGATTTGGACGAGCACAACGAGGAGACGGATGGGCGTTTGTGGATCAAGTGGAAGCTCGTGGGGGATGCCTTTGTCCGAGAAAACAACGATCGCGAAGCCATAAAAGCCTTGGGAAGAGGCTTCCATGGCTTCGCGATCGTTCGTTTCTCGGACAAAGGCTGTAGCAGCATCGCGCCCCGTGTTCTCTCGAGTTCCAAGCGTTGGCAAGTGCTCGGGACGCGGCACCCCACGGTGCGTTCCTTCCGATGACGGACGAGACCAGAGAAGACCTTTGCCGTCAAGGCATGCGGCACGCGATGCGTGGACAAGACGAAGCAGGGCCTGTGCACGACGAAAACAGCGTGGACACGAGCGAGCAACGACAAGAGGCGGCCACGGCGTCCATGAGCATCAAGTACGATCATGTTGTGCCCGTGCAGTGGATAGCAACGTAGGCGCGAGGATCCACGGCCTTCGGAAGGTACCACGAAGGAATCCAGCGCCTTGTTGTGGCAGTGGACGCGCTTCTGCACGTTATTGACAGGATCGGAACGCCCCGTCACGCAACGAGAGCCGACTAGGAGCTCGTGCCAAGCGCGATCACAACCCTTCGTCTCGCGGGGGAAGCAGGCGTGGCCGAAGCGTCGTTTCGTCTGGGCGTGCTCGATCGTCCCCATGTCCGCCAAGAGATCGCAGGCATCACGTCACACCGTCCACACGATATGCTTGCTTGTTTGACGCAAGCCGCCGCGCTTCACCCGTTTCTTGACGTACCAGGCGATCGGGTCGTCCCGCATGAAGGCGTGGCGGCCGCGGAAAATGAACGGGGCGCGTGCGATCGCGATGGCCTGCCGGTGTGACCGTGGATGGGACCAAAGCGGTTGACTCGTTTCTACGAGCAGCGGAGCACGAGTGGCCGCTCGGTCCGTACCATGTCGCGCTCTCGCCTACGCCACAGGTACACGCACGTCTGCAAATGCGACGGCTGCGCGTGGATGGACCACACGAGCCACCCAGCACGGCGTCCCCGAGGCGCAGCACTTGCTCGCGCACTTGGTGGCCACGGACAGGCAGGCGTGGAAACAAGGACGACCAGCTCGCGCGACAGTGGGCGGCCCGAGCGTGTCAGACGCAGCTCACGGATCGAGCCACTCGTTCCTCTCCAAGATCCGGAACGCCGCTTCCGAGCGTCTCGAGCAGCATGCTCGCGATCGAACGGCACTCGTATGTCAGGGGACGATGGGGGACACAAGGGCCAGAAAGACGTGCTGGCACATTGGAAACGATATGGCGTCTAGATGCATGCGCGGGAGGCTTGTGTTGATTTTTCTCTCGTCTCGGCGTATTTGACGTTGGAGCGCTAGGAAGACGCGTGGAAAAAAGGCCCTGGAAGCACAGCGTGTGGCAATGGAGAAGAGCACGCCGACTGGCTCGACTGGCTCGCGGGGCCGATGAGTGGATTCGGTCGCTTCGAGCTCGCCCGGAATCTGTATCTCGAGTACGTCCACACGTCTCCTCCGGATGAGCGATATTCATTCCGGACGCCTACGATGCCGATCATTGGCGCGCTCGATCGCAAGCAACGCATCCACAACATTATGGCAGCGCTGTACTATTATATGGCCTCGGACACATGGCCGAGTCGGAAGCCATCCGCTTGCCTGCGCTCGCGTGTGCATGCTGTCACGCGCGACGCATACTTGGCTCACCTACGTGCGCACAAGGTACGCACGTGGCGACGGTCTAGTCCATGCCACGAGTGCATCGTGTTGGCGGATTTGCAAGCGCACAAGGAATGCACGCGCGCTCGAAGCGAAAGGCCAAGAGAAGCAACACGTGGGAGACACGACACGCTCCGTTTGGACGAGCGCGAGTCGATGGCGTGGCGCCCCACGTGGCTGCCCACGTGCTCGTTGTTTCGACGCACTGCCTCGGCCCGGCCGAGAAACGTTTGCATGTGGGTGCGGACGTTTGCGAGCGGCCTCCAGCACCACGCATGCCCCTAGAAACGAACGAACGTCGTCCCGTAGATGAGGACGCGAGCGAGAGATGCCACCCCGCCACGTACGTCGACTGCGAGTAAAAAAGTAGGCGTCGATTCGGGGCATTTTTGGTCCTTTTTTTCTTTAGGTGACGCGACGAACCCCGTGATGTCCTATCGTAGTCGAACCTCCAAAATCGATTAAAAGTTTGTGACGATATATATATAATATATCATGGGTGAGCCTGCGGTCAGCGCGTCTCGCCGCCCGCCCCCCCCCGCTCCTTTTTTTTATGTGAGGCGGGTGTGTACGCGCTCCCTATCTATGTATCGAGAGTAACTACCAGGCCTGTGGTTTCTTTAGTGTCCGTATTCTATTGATTGATTATACGAGGACACGACATACATACATACATATCACTAAATCATTCGGGCGCGCTAGAGCGAAACCAAAATCTGATCGAGCGACACGAATCGCGCTCCCGATGTATTTGTTTTTTTGTCGGTGAACGTTTTACTTCCTTTTTTGTGCCGTCCGGTATAGGTTTGTATCGGTGCCACCGAAATGAGAAACGATGAACTGCGATCGAAGTACGCTTATTCACGCACATGTAACATACATCTGATCCAAAGTATCAGATCTCAGAGAGTAAACACTGCGTAGCCTCTAACGTTTCCCAACAACCTCATCCCTACGCCCTTAGCATCTCGAGCTTTATTTAGTTGCGTCTTCAGCTCCCGCTCATGCAACAAGGAGAACGTGCGTACAAACGCTGCGATTTCGTTCGTCGAGTGACAGTGCATTATCAAGTCGTGCAGCAGCTGCGAGGAAAGCCGCCAGCCGTTCCATGCCATATTGTACGCAACGTGCAACGTGCGTTCAAGGACGCCAGCGTCGATCCCGAGCGCCACGAGCGAGCGCTTCCGGAATGGGCAAATCCTGTCGACTGAAGTCGCGTAGCAACGAGAAAGCACATGTCAAGACCATACAGGAACCGTAGACGGCGTTCACGACAGAGGCCAAGAAAATGGCATCGACGGCAACGTCGTGGCTCGTCATCTCTTTCACGACCTGGACCAGCGCTAGCAAATCACCCTGACTTGCGTGAATAAATGCGATCGTCGTGTCGACTTGTACATCCATCCAGCACGACATGCTGTTGCTTCATGGCATCGTATGAGCGCCAAGGCGTCGCCGACGAACGACACGTCAACGCATGCAGATCGAGAGTAACGAGGTAAACACCTGAACGTTCGGGACGAGTTTTCGCGCGAGAAACACATCCAAGAGGTCAAACAGGTCCTCAATGGACGGACGCATCGCGGTGGTTCTCGACCATCTCGAGCATCGTGATATGATCAATGGATTCTGGAGCATGTGGGCGAAGACTTCTCGGGCTTGACGCGATCAACGCGTCGTGGCAAAGCACCCCAACGCATCATTATAGTTCGCACCCTCGAGCATCCACTGGCCACCCAACGCTTGCTCCGTGGCAAAGACGCCGTCCAGCACTTCTTCGAGAAATCGTGCATCCAGATGCTTATGGCAGTATCGAATCGCTAACCCAAAGCCAGCACTCCGTGCCACTCGTCGAGCGGACCATGCCACGATACACGTCTTTCAACGTGGAAAACTTGGTCAGCGCCATGGACGCTTTCATGACGTTCACGCAAACGTTTTCATCCATGGGAAGAAGGTCGTCCACGATCGGTGTCGCCTCGTTCCACGTATCGTCCAGAGAATTAGACGAATCTGTACGACCCACGAACGTCGCACGTACATGGGCCATTGACGGAAAAGCACTCCAATGCCAAGGGATATTCCTCGAGCGTCACACAACATTGAATCGCAGCACCGAAGCCGCGTTCGAGCACGAGCGATTGCATGGTCTTGGCATCTCCGTGACTATCGTACACCTTTCCATCCACATAGACTAGAAACGTACGTACAATGTCTCGTGACGTGTGCCGCGTCTAGACACATGCGTGCCAAAGTGCAAAAAAACCTTGTTGCTGAAAATCTCGCGCGGCGAGAAAGTCGTCATGTGCAAAATGCGTGCGCGCGACCTCCAAGACTTGGTGGTACTGTTTGGATTTGACCATTTTCGTCAGTAAATGACCCACAATCGAGGGCGGCATGAGGGCTTCATCTTCCCCCCTTTTCGTACGAACGACGTATGTCCGACCATAACGATTGCTGGTACAATAATAATTCGGACGCAGCGTCGAGCATCTTGATACTCGCACATCCACTCACGACTTCCACTAACACTCGTGCAACAAACGCTGCACCGTACCGTCGCTTTAAGTGCGCGAGGATATCGTGAATTTCGTCCGTACGAAACATTAGGGCTCCGCATACGGACCTGGCTGAAGTTACAATATGTTAGAAGGGATGCGCAATAAAATAGGCACGGCTTGCTACTGGACAAAAAAGGAAGTAATTTAACCGAAAAATAAATCGGGAGCGCGATTGGTGTCGCTCTATCATATTTTGGTTTCGTTCTAGCGCGCCCCTAAATAATTTTCAGAAGGGGTACTAAATAAGGACAATAAGGCCTTTATATATATATATATGTATTTAAGTTAGCAAAGACAAGAGAACGAGCTTGAGAATGTTTTCTAATACAATATAATACGTGGCTAGCTGGATCGATTGAGTCGCTTTTGCTTGGGCGACGAGTCGTTCCTTTAGGGTATAATTTTTCCAAAGATAGCTATAACTTCACAGTTTTTTTACGCTATTGCGAAGGAACAACAGAGGAGAAAAGAACAAACTCGTGCGTGGGTATCGGTCGATCTATAGCCCCTCGAACTGTAGACACGAGCTCACGCTTTGTTTGACGTTGGTGAATTAGTGAAATTCATTATGGACCGCAGTTAAGTATCCATTTCACGTGTTCGACGCCCATAGCATACGACACCCCATTCTCTTCGCAAGATTTTGTGCTAAAACTTGTGTGTTAGACACAACATGGGAAGATTTCTATTTTATGGACTCGAGCTATACGATTATTAAGGAGCCTATGCTCGACCATGCAATTTGTACTCTTCGATGTTTTATAGTAGATGTCAGATCCCAACAAGATATTCGAGTACCTGATAATCTCCTAAGTTGCGAGTATAAGAATACGTAAGAAGCGCAGGCTGCGTGGTTGGCTCCGTTCACGAGTTCCCTTGGTAATTCACAAGGTAGCATTTTGTACGTGAAAGCCGAATGGTACGAAATGTAGCCAAGCTGTGCACACCAATATCCAATGCTGTTGGTACATGTAGGTACAAGGGTGAGATAGCCAAAGACGATTAGATCACGTCAGCTAACATTATCTCGGATGCATCAGCGATGGATTATCTGCAGGTAAGAGAGACATTATGCTGGTGACAATCGTACTGAAATGTGATGAATCGCACGCTTCTCAGTGCTTTCAAGACTCCCTAAATAGTGAGTTGAACAGGTCTGGGGACGTTCAGCGTACATTGGAAATATTGCCTACAGGAGCGCTTCGACTGCAATTTAACGTCAACTTTCACATTCTTCGCTCATCAAGAGTCGTAAAATACGCCTTCGTTCTGGATCCACTTTCAGTGGAGCGAATCGACGTGCTGGAGTCCAAGCTATGGTATCAGCAAGATGAATTGGAGCGACTTCGTAGCAAGATTGAGGCAAACGTGTGGTGCTAATAGCAAAACAGTGTGGTGGAAATAGCAATTCCCTATAATAATGCCGGGTTTGAGCAAAAATTCACAGCATGCCACCCTATTTCCAAATTTCACAGAATACCACACTGTTTTGTTAGGGCTCATATACGTTCCCATTTAATTAAAGACGTGGGTACAAGTGAGTCGTATTTGGATACGATTCTCGATGATATTATAATCGGTGTGTGAAGCAAAGTTGTGGATAAAACGGGAGCGGGTGATTTTTAATCGAACATCTATTAACGTTTGATAACTTGGAGTAGTGGGTAAGACGATTACGGGCCTTAGGCAAGTGCATGTAGTGCTGTCCCCGGACTAGTAATTAATGGAGGTTGGCATCTTGTGTGGATAAAATGGGACGCACAAAATCCAGAGAGAGAGATCACAAGTGATGAGAATCGTATCTCGTGAGTACTGTTAGATAGGCTTAAACTATATGGGAACCTATGGGGCGGGCTAGAGCGAAACCAAAAAATGATAGAGCCAAACCAATCGCGCTCCCGATTTAGGGTCGCCCTACCCGCACCTAGAATTAGGTTACCGTCACCCCTCACGTGACTTTCATCCAATTCAAATAAACTCACAAAACCATAATAGAACGCGAATCATACCTAGCCAACATAGAACTATCTGCCAATCATGATCATCTGTCGATATGTTGTAGGAATGTCTGACTATTCGCCTTTTACATACACCGAGCGACTCTGACTCTCAACTAGTTATGGCTACAGTTTCTGAAACTGTGGTAACGGAGCCCCTTCATCAATTGTATAGTCCACTTAGTTCGCCACGTATACGTATACGTGCAGACTCATTGCTGCAGCAATTTAAGCGCTCGCCTGCAGCTGCTCAGACGGCGTTATCAGTTTTTCAAGCTACAAAAACTACGAGAGATAGTGGTGAGCACAATACCTTGCAGCGAGCTAAGCGTTCCTTTTCAGCTTCAACCATCTACTTTACGATGGCGTCATACATTTGCAAGTACATGATTGATGACGCAGCTAATCGGACGACAAAGGATCGTGCTCTTCACGAGATTTTAGTGAATATTAATTTTAATGGCTCAAGATATCTGGAATGTATTACCGTGACCTAATGGAATTCATGAGGAGCTTAATGTACATACTCATCTAGCACTCACGATTTCAGTCATCTTGTTGCGCTTCCAGGAGTGTAACAGGGTTACATTCGGGTTACATTTAGTAGGTGGTGTACGTGAGTACACTACGTTTGGGGTCACTATTGACCGGTCCGAAAGGTTTTGGACCATTGGTTGTTTTAACCAATCATGGCAGGAGCCCTTGATGGAGGCGTGGCAGCCAGCCACGTGTTGGTACACAGGTGGTATACACTACATTTTAGGTAGGTACGAATTTAGTAAGTTCTACTTAGTATTACATATAGTTTACATTAGTTTAAATTAATTTAGGCTAATTATATTAAATATACATTCAGTTTACATTTCACTCAACCGACTACCAGACGCACGACCTCGACCGGTCGCGCGTGTAGTGAGTGCTGTAGCGTAAAGGGAGTCCTCCCTTTAGCTACCCCCTTAGTATGGGAGCCCTATGTTAAGGCATTAGAGAAAGCTAATAGTAAACCAAAGTGGGAATCTTGGCCCCGAGTAAGAGAGTTCTCTCTTACTAAGCCCTTTTATAAGGGCGTATCGGCTAAGTAGCGGCGAACGCCGCTTAAAGAAAAGTCTTTCTCTGTGCGCTAGCCGCACCGTGCGTGTAAGCACCCGGCTACATCTGGTAGGACTTGTAGTCAATCTGTAACAGGACTGATCCTGTTACTGGCTTACACTGTATTTGTGCGAGGAAGCGCGCAATACAATTAGGGCAGGATTAGTTGGTAACAACTAATCCTATAATAAAAGTAAATATATTAATATTCACTTATCTGTTAGAATGCAAAATTAAGAGTGTTTATTTAATGGGTGGTTTAGAGGCTAATAGTATAGTAACTAACTAATTAATATAATAATACCAAGTCTTTAGCTAACTGTACTATTAGTTAACCTGCAAGATTCGGTATTTATAACGAATCGACTTTGCCTTCTTAGATTATAATAACTTATAATCTCTTATTTAAATTTCAGACAACGCGTCTGAAATTTAACTGTGATATTCTAACTTGAATATCAATTATGTAATGGCACCCCATTACATCACCCCCCCCCACACTTAAGGTGGTTGGCCAATAATAATTCTTATTTTGGACAATCATAGGCTGCACTTGTTGGTCGGAATTTCTTATTCGCCAACTGATTGACCATCGACTCGATGGTCAAAGCACACGGCGGCGCTCTAAAGAGCGCTGCTGAAAACAATGAAGGAGCTTCTTCCTCCGCCTCAGCACTAGGTGCTGAGGTGTTGAGTGACAACGGTGACGCTGCATTAGCAGCGTCAACTACGCAAAGGTCGGAAGACGTACCGTCTTCGACCACAGATGCTGCCAAGGCGGCATCTGACAAAAAACAGGGAGATGTTGCTAATACAACATCTCGCATGATGGCAACTTCCGAATGGCGTGTTGCCAAGAGGGCCATGTTCGGGAGTTCTGACTCCGAACAAAGTGATGGGGATACAGATGTCCCCACTAAAGGATCTAGCGAGCCGAAACTCGCTAGGTGCTCATCGCCTAACAGCGATGACGACTCTGGTGTCTCTTTCAGCTATGACAGCGACAATGATTATCACGGGTGGTTGCGGGAACGAAGAGCCCCACCTGGACCAAGTACTTCTCCACGTCGGGGTGATTTAACCCCGGCGCGTGGTGTTGAAGTAGGCGGTTCTCCGCATGCTAAAAGGGCTCGAACAGAAGCGGCGCCTGCCGCTTCTAAAGCGTATCATCGTACGGAACCACATGTTCCGTACAAAGAGGGGTTTTGGACCCCTGGCTGGGCTATCGCCCCCAACAGTGGCGGTCACCGTAAGCGGTACTGCCAGTATGCGTTGTTCGATATCAACGTGCTGGATGACTGCGAAAACATCCAGTTACGTCGATTCGATCGAAGTACAGACGATAGACGTCTGTACTTTATTGACCTCTTTTTCCAGGTCCGATATTATTCGAGCCGGAAAGGGTCAAGGAAGAACAGGGACGATAAAGACGCCCTGACTCAGAGTTGGAATGCTTTTGTTGACAACTACAACAAAAGCCCAGATGATTACGTGAATAAAGTTCACGTAATGCGCGACCGCTTTTTAAAGCACCCACGAACAAGCAAAATGGAATATATCCATTTTGCTTGCCTCAAAGAAGGGTTAAAGTGTGGTGTCCCTTCTCACCTCGTTTGCCCTCGGTGTACGCAGGGCGCTCCTCGTCTGTCAGAGGAGGAGTTGCGGGGGTACGGTGGCTTTTCCGTACCCGCCGAAATTCAGGGTTTAATTGATACCCTGAATGCATCAACACCTACTGTTGATGCTACTGCGCATTATGAGTTTGAGACTTCTTCTCAAACTCAGTCAAAAGGTCTGGGGCGTCGGCCCTCAGAACCTCAATCGGTTCCCAAGAGTCGAACGCTTGGGGATATCCCAGCCAGCGTACCAAGTACTCGGTACGCTGCCCCTTCTTCAAAGGCACCGAGCGCTTCGAGATCAAGCGCTCGAGGATATATCGCTTATTCCCCTGATTATCAATCAGGGGCGGCGGAGGTTGAGAATTCCCTCGCCGTTGTTGTTGCGGAGCATGGCTCTTTGCTCCGCAAGCTCGAGGAGGGTTATTCCTCCTTGAGCAGCGATATGTCTCACTGTGTGAAGACATATCGGTCTCTTCGCGAGGATGTCCGCGACATCCTCGGGGCGCACACTGCCCTTCAGCAGAAGAATGATCTTCTGTACATTGAGCTTTCCCGCTATAAGGGACAGCTCTATCGGCGCACGGCTGATCTTGAGCAGTCGAAGGCGGAGGTAACGACTCTCCGCTCTGCTCACCAACGGCTGGAGGCCGGTTACAAGTTTCTCTTGGGAGACTTGGAGAAGCACGGCATCTTCCGTGGTTCTGCGTCTCGTCGTAAGATGAAGACGAGTGATACGGCTTGAGCCGCCCAACATAGAGTGTTGGGTGAAGCCGCATTGCTGTGGGAATGTCTAAGGTATAGGCATTCCCCCGAATCTCTTGGACCTGGAAGGGTCCAATGTACTTAGGAAGCAACTACCGTGTAGGGTAGTTGCTTATTGCATGTGTAGGCAAATTATTAGTACTTAATACTGCATCCTTTACATAGCGTATTACAGCTTGGCGCTGTAATACGAATTCATCTACTGCTTTATCAGCAGTAGGTGCATTGTCCTCGTTGTCTGCAGCCATTGCTGCAGACACATATTCATCGTATGCAGCTTCAGTTTTAATTGAAGCTGCTTCCGCTTCTACTGTATTTTCAGTAGAAGGGCCATCGTTTTGTTCACAAGTTGCAGTCACAACTTGCGCATTGACTCGCTCAAAATTTGAGCGGGTCCCTCCCCCACTTAGATTTGGCGTACCGACAAGTAAAGCTGGGGTTCGTGGATGCCTTAAGGCTCACGTAGAACGGTGTATGCTTAGTTGAAGCATGCACCGAATTGTTAATCGCAAATTCAGTGAGTGACAGGTAGTCACTCCACTGTTCAAAGGCATGTGCGTATGATCGCAACATGTCTCCGAGAACGCGGTTAACCCGTTCCATCTGCCCATCCGTTTCCGGATGGTCCGCAGTTGACATCTTCAACTGGGTTCCCAACAATGAGAACGTTTCTTGCCAGAAACGTCCTGTAAATCTCGGATCTCTATCCGAGACAATGTCTTCCGGCATTCCGTGCAAACGGAATACCGTATCAACGAATATCCGCGCTGTTTGAGCGGCGGTTACGTTCGCTGATACTGCAGTAAGATGTACCATCTTACTGAAACGGTCTACAAAGACCACTATTCCAGTCTTCCGACTATTGTCGGGTGGAAGACCGAATACGAAGTCCATTAAAATGGACTTCCAACACACTGTCGGAACCGGCAGAGATTGCAGCGGAGCCTGTGCAGACTGCGCAGGCTTAACGCGCTGGCAAATCTCGCAAGCGCGTACGTATTTTCGTACCCACTTGTACTGGTTTCGCCAGTAAAAGTCACGTGCGAGAGAAGCGTATGTCTTCTCTCGACCTTGATGCCCCGAAATCGGTGCATCATGATACTCAAACACAATTTGATGTTTAAGATCATCGTCGTTTGAAACGACGATGCGACTTTCATCTTTTTTGGTCTGTGCTGTAAGGCAGCAGACCATCGTGCAGTCGATATCGATGCACGCAAGCGCGGAGGAACTCTGGGAGTTCGTCGCGTTTCTCACTTGATTGATTACGTAAGTAATCAATCAACAGACGTGTCTCCTCGTCTGTTTTGTACGCCTCGCGTACTTGTCGTATAATTGACGACGACAAAGCAGTGCAACGGATCGCGTTTGCACTGGCCCCTTCGGTTACGGACGGTTTCGTCTCGTAATCAGGCCTTCGTGATATTGCATCCGCTATCACGTTCAACTTTCCGGGTTTGTATTCAACCGTAAAGTTGTACTCAGCAAAGAATGACAGCCATCGAGCCATTCTTTGAGAAATGTGTGGTGAGTTTACGGACGTGCGTAGAGACTCATGTTCCGTGTAAACCACAAACGGTCTATCTCCCAATATATAGATCCGAAACTTAGCCAGTGCGTACTTAATGGCAAGGAGTTCCTTGTCATGCACTGGATAGTTGCGCTCGGCTGGGCGAAACTGACGCGATTGATAGCAGATTACGCGATCACGATCATCGTGATCACGCTGCATCAAAGCACAGCCGATAGCGAAATCGCTCGCGTCGCAAACGACGTGGAACGGACGCTCGTAATCGGCTATAGCCAAGACAGGTGCTTCAGACAAGCTTTTCTTGACTGCATCAAAAGCCCAATGCCATTCGACATATTTCTTAAGTAATTGAGAAAGAGGTCGTATTAACCCAGCATAGTTGCACGAATACTTGTGCAAATATGTTGCCAAACCAAGGAACTTTCGAAATTCCTTAACGTTGTTTGGCGTAGGCCATTCAACGATCACCCTGATTTTTTCTGGATCAGGACGCACCCCGTTCTTGCCCACAAAGCATCCAAGAACGGGTATCTCAGGTGCACCAAAGGTGCACTTCTTCAGATTTTCATAGAGCTTATGCTTACGCATAAGCTCTACCACTCGACGTAGATGCTCCCTATGGACATCTACATCGCTTTTATCGTGTTCACCCTTGCTATGGATGAACACGTCATCGAAATAACTCGGTGCAAATTCTCGCACCGGGCGTAATAGATGCGTTACGCATCTGTTAAACGTAGCAGGGGCATTTCGAAGCCCCTGTGGCATAACAAGCCACTCCCAAAGCATGCCGCTTGGGGTGCTTACCGCCGTGAGAGGGATATCCTTCTCACGCATTAGTATTTGATAAAATCTATCTCTTAGATCGAGAGCACTAAAGATGGTGCTCCCGCACATGCCATCTATGATGACATCCTTCCGCGGTATCGGTGTCTGTGCCGGTACCGTCGCTGCGTTCAGATTGTTGTAAGCGTGAACGATTCTCCACCCACCTGTGGACTTCTTCACACAAAAGGTGGGGGTATAGTGCGGTGAGGTAGACTCCCGCACTTGGCCTGATTTACGACGAGCTTCGAAGAATTCGTCGATCGCTTTTACCTGATCACGCGGCAACGGCCATTGCCGCGTAACACAATGCTTCGTGCCTGGAACGAGGTCAATCTAATTACGAGATCCCTTATTCTTAGGGAGATAGCTAGGTACTTCTTCTGGGAATACGTCAGCGTATTCTCGATGTACCTCATAAAATGGGGAGTTCGCTTTAAGCGACTCCCAGCTCTGTGCTTCAAAGCGCTGAACTCTGGTTTGTTCATTGGGAACCTCTTTCCCAATGTTTTCCACTTGTAATGTGGATATTCGTTCACGAATATCCACTACATCATCTGTTGCAACGATGATACAGATCTGTTCGATCTGACCATCGTGCAAGTTTCTCATAAACTTCTTCCAGCTTAGCGCTGGAAGAGTCATCACCTCCGAACCTTCTTTCGGAGGGTGTTACATCAACAGAGACTGGGTAGCTAATCCGGTCTCCGTTTGCGTCAAGACGTTGATCGTCTCGACGGAACTGCCCATGCAATCAGACGCACTCGTCTGAATGACTGCTACACGGTGATTACGATTCACCGTGTGCGAATACTCATCATCATGGTGGCCACTGCCAACCATGGAATTTTGGCGATCAGATGTGCTCGTCTGATCGGCCGCCTTTTCTGCGACACGGTGGTCTTTATCACCCGTGCGCATGGCTAACGCAACGTGGTGGGCACTGGCCACCACGGAGTTTTGCTCACGATTGCACTCGATCGTGAGTTCACTCTCATCAACACGGAATTCATTCGTCGTGTTGGACCTTCGGTTGCACAGTGGGTGTTTCCCACTGTGGATACATTTTCATTCTCACGGTGGGTGTTTCCCACCGTGGATATTACTTCATTCTCACGGTGGTCTTTATCACCCGTGGAATGTTTCTCTCCAACACGCAACGACTCTTCTGTTGCGTGTGGTAGTCCCTCTGGACTCTCACCAGCGGAGGTACCTTCCGCTGATCGTGTCGGAACATACCTGGTGGTGCCATCGCTATCCACCAGACTGTCTGACGCTGCGGTTGTATTCTCTGATACAGCCGGATTACACACAGGGTGATCAGATCCTGTGGGTCCGCCGCAGTCGATCGATAGGTTAACCCAGTCGATCGAAGGTTTAAACTTGGACATCCATGGGATTCCAAGTATCACAACGAACTTGTCATCTAAATCGAGGACGATGAATTCATCCTCGAATGACAGTTCATTCAACTCGAAGCGTGTTTTAATACACGCTTTGGAATAGTCACGGTTGCACCTGTTGCTAACCGGACTGACAACATACTTCGTGGGATTATACCTCCACGAAGATCAACAGCATTAGACTCTGAGTTCTAACGAAATTGTTTGACGCTCCTGTGTCAAACAAAGCTCGCATGGGGACATCGCTCCCGTGAGGCTTAACCTCCAGGTTGATAAGAGGCTTACCATCACCCTGCACCTTTTGACAGGACATAGTCCCGTCTGTGGATATTACCCTCACATGCCCTATGTCGGCATGTGGGATAACATTCCCAGTAGGGCGCCCCGCCCCTACTGGTGATCTACGTTTTTTGCACCAACAGGGTGATGTCCCTGTTGGTGTCGCCGTGCAGCGGACGGTTCCGTTCGCAGACAGCGTGGCACCGGAGGCGTTTCCATACACTCATGGGCAAAATGCCCCATTTTCGCTCATCTATTGCAGCGAATATTCTTCTTAAATTTCGGTTGCTTCGTGTTCGAAGCAACCGCAACCGATAGGTCCATCGGCTCTGGACCTCCACCGCCCATGCTCTGGTGCGTGTGGCTGTTTCTTGAGACGAAGTGTGAGCTTTCTCTGTCTGACTACTGATTGTTGACATGCCGTTGCGGCATGTCAAAAGCGAAAGGCTGTTGAGCCCTTCGGCTGTACCCAGCATGCGATGACGCTGATCGCATGATGAACTCTTCACGGATGCTCATATCAATGGCATGCCTTAGAGTCTCTGGCGGTGCCGGTAGAGGCTCTGTTTGACGGGACCATCATTAGGTCCCTTCATGAAGCCAGTGACCTGCATAGCAGGGGGAAACGGCTCATACACAATATTTGACAGCAAATATTGCGCCTTCTGAGAGTAAGCTTGAAGGTCAAGCTTACCTTGTCGGAGTTCCATAAACTCCTGCCGACTACTTAGATCCATTTCTGGAGCTTCAAAGTTGAGATTTAGCTCAGCTTTTAATTCCTTATAAGTAAGGAGCGCAGAGTCATCAGTGGATCTGCGACTCATCGCCCATGCCCTGGCTCTTCCGCCTAGACATGTTGTGGCGAAGTACGCCTGTTGACGTTCGTCAACAATATTTTGCGCAGAGATGGCATCTTCCACCTCTGCGAACCATCTACGAAGGGGATCGCCCCCTTCGCCGGTAAAGGGCGTTAATCGCGCCTTTACTACTTCAACGCTATGCGTTGCAGGTTCAGTTGCGGTCCGCGCTGCCTCCGGCGCGGGCCGTACTGGGTTTTCTAGGTGGTTTAGCCTAAAGCGGTTCACCACATGTACCACTTCCTCTGGGGACTTACTCTTGAGGAAGGTAATGATGTCGGTCCCCATAGACCGAATCATTTCCACCGTCTCGTCTTTACTACGCGACGAGAAGTGAGGGAAGTGTTTATTCACCACTTCCAGCGTTCTCCCTCGCTAGGCAGGCGTCATGTCTCGCGACATGATGCCGAGCGGCTCTTAATCTTCGCTCCGCTAGTTAACTAGCAGAACGGAACTGTGGTCGTTAAGACGGACCACAAAGTGCTACCAGGTGTAACAGGACTGATCCTGTTACTGGCTTACACTGTATTTGTGCGAGGAAGCGCGCAATACAATTAGGGCAGGATTAGTTGGTAACAACTAATCCTATAATAAAAGTAAATATATTAATATTCACTTATCTGTTAGAACGCAAAATTAAGAGTGTTTATTTAATGGGTGGTTTAGAGGCTAATAGTATAGTAACTAACTAGTTAATATAATAATATCAAGTCTTTAACTAACTGTACTATTAGTTAACCTGCAAGATTCGGTATTTATACCGAATCGACTTTGCCTTCTTAGATTATAATAACTTATAATCTCTTATTTAAATTTCAGACAACGCGTCTGAAACTAAACTATGATATTCTAACTTGAATATCACTTATGTAATGGCACCCCATTACACAATCCAACACCTGTGTTGGTAGGCTAAGACATCCTCTGCAAGGGATGAATCAGAACGATTGGGATAGGTTAACCCTCGTCCAGCAGGAAGCCTTTAACAGGCTGTTATCCTTACTGGGTGACGAAGGCATGCAGCTCCTAGTGGAGCAGGGCCTTGAGGCCGTGAAGACAAGGGTCAATGCCCTCATCGCCCATGAGGAGAGTTTAGGTGGAAGTCGCTCCACGGGGGTGCGTCTCCCATTATCCTTTAAGATAAAGGAGTTCACCTGTGAAAAGGGTGACAACCTTTATGTGTGGCTGCGAGAAGTCGAAGCGGCCTTCGCCACAGCGAATGTGATCGCTGATCACTTGCAAGTGGGACTTGCACTGACCCATCTTACGGGCAAAGCCCGTACATGGTCGTTTACGTGTCCGGATTCGGTCACAAGCGTGTTACCAACCTGGGAAGTCCTTAAGAAAAAGCTTATGGACATGTACGCAACGCCTGATCTGGTTTTCCAGAATCAGCTGGCGTTTTTGAGGTGCTTTCAGGGCACTAGGAACTTGAAGACATATGTCCAAGAACTGAAGACCCGTTGGCAGGGATGTAGGCGAAAGCGTATTCGGACGATGTGTCCATCCCCGTCTTCATGGGAGGCCTGAAGGAAGGGCCAGAACGTTCGGAACTGTTCCGATGTCGACCCCAATCCCTGGGGGAGGCGTTTAAGATGGCGTTCAACGCCGAGAGGAACTTTCGTTCCTCTGAGGTGGGCCCCGAACCCATGGACCTGAGTCAGGTCGAAGCGGAAGAGAAACATTCCACTAAGAGTCACGGTGACTCCTTTCCGCAGGTCTTCGAGTCGGAGCTCTTTGCAATGTTGAAGCGGCATGGTCCGCTGATATGCTTCCTGTGTCGGAGCACGAATCATCTGCGGAACATATGCCCGCGAAACCCCCAGCAAGATATTCGCTTTAAGGGACCAAGGGTTGGTAAAAAGCCCTTGCCCAGCCGTCGGGAAACGACGGCTACCAGTAGGTGCGGGGCGCCCTACTGGGGGATCCCTCAGCGCTGTTAAGCCCTAGGGTAGGGGACGACAGCACAAAGCCCCGAGGGAAACGGTGCTTTCTAGCACCGAGTTGGTGTACCATCCAGGTTTGCTTGTCGTCCTTGCGGACGTGAAAGGCTTTGATAAGCCATGGAGAGTCTTGATAGACTCTGGAGCGTCTGAAAATAATGTCAGACGAGCTTCTGTTGTGAAGAGTCGGCTGTATGACGAGGCCCTAGAGGCACGTTCTTGTAACGTTGTCACGGTCCGTCTAGCGACGGTCGCACATGTTTCTGTACCCAAGGTCTCGATTGACCTTAAGCTGAAGTTTGCAGACTTCGGCAGCTTATAACGTTGCCTATTACTGGATTTGGACTCGAGGTATGGCCTCATTCTGGGCATGAAGTGGCTGGAACGCCACGAGCCATAGATAGACTGGAAGTCTAAGTCCATTGGCTCAACGCACCCGCGGTCGGGTGAAGCATTGGCGAGTCATGAACCCACCTTTGCTCGATCGCAAAAGAGATACTGGCGTGAGATGCCAGATATTGGGATATCTGAGATGATCAGTCCCAAGGTGGTCAAGGAAGTGTTCCTTGACAAGGGGGATTCGGCGGTTAATCCCCGCGCCGATATAGTCGAGACTGATGAGTCGCAAGTGGTAGAGGTGTATTCCTCGGAGGTTAAGTGTGAGACGCTTAGAAAAGAGACCTGAAGTTAGTCTCTTCTGAAGGTCGAAACTGATTCCGACCACGCCGTGTTCAGTTGCGACTCCAGTGGTAGGGGTAGATACCCCTGTGGTTACGCGCGAGGCGCTTCCAAGCGAAGAGACCCGTAGTTCGTCTCTTTAGAACGTCAGAAATGATTCCGACCACGCCTTATTAGGTGAGACCGTCGAGTCACCGGTGGTAGAGGTAGAGACCTCTGTGGATAGGCGCGATGCGCTTCCAATAGATTGGGCAATTGACTCCCCCCATCTGGGTCCCGGGATGAGTCCCGAGGCCAGTAGTCAGCAGTTCTATTGGATTCTGAATAGTGTGACAGGTGTTGTCACAGAAGGCGTACGCCTTGAACGGTTGACTGGGGTAGGCGAACTGTTGTCATTGGAGGAGATGTCCTTCAACGAGTTTGGAACTGCTTTGAAAGCAGGTGAAATCGACGAGGTTGTCGTATTTCGTCCGGAAGAAGAGCTGAACTCTTCATCCACGAGGAAGAGTCCGTTTCGGTGCAAACCAAACAGGCATTGAATGCCCGAAGCGGCCTCAAGATCCTTGCGGATCCTGAGGACCCTTACCATTCCTTACCAAAGGAATTTGGAGATTTCATTAGTGACAACCCGCCTATGGGGTTACCGCCGGATCGGGGGGTCCGAAATGAAATTGATTTGGTTCCCGGAACCAAATACTGCGTCACTAGGCAGTGACCTCTCCCCAAGGAGAAATGCGACGTCATCGACGCATTCTTCAAGGGGAAAGAAGAGGCAGGGATGGTACGGGAGAACAAGTCTCCTCACTCATCTCCCACCTTTTGTGTTCGTAAACCGAACGGAAAGTGGCGCATTGTGCATGCGTACAACAAGCTGAATGCAGCTACTCTACCCATTCAGACTCCGATTCCTCGGAAGGATGTCCTCCAGAACAATATGGCGTGCTGTACCGTGTACAGTGCCTTAGATCTGGTGGACGGGTATTATCAGGTGCCCATGCGAGCGTCCGATATTCCGCTTACAGCGGTCAGCACGCCTAGTGGCATGCTGTGGGAGTGGCTTGTTATGCCACAAGCGCTTTCAAATGCACCAGCGACTTTCAATCGCTTGGTGACTCAACTCTTCCGCCCTCATAGAAAGTACGCTCAGACGTACTTCGATGATATATTCGTTCATAGTCGTGCAGAAGGCGACTCGTCTGATGTTCAGACGCATCTGATACACCTTCGAGCAGTGCTCGAATGTATGCGAGAGCATAAGTTATATTCAAACGCATCCAAGTGTATCTTTGGTGCTGAGGAAATTCCTTTCCTCGGATGCTTCATGGAGTGCGGGAGGATCCCGCGAGGGTGAAAGCCATTGTGGAGTGGCCTTCGCCTGTAAATCGTAGAGATTATCGGAAGTGGCTCGGATTATCCAATTATCTCCACAAGTACAGCAAGAATTACGCTGAAATGGCGAAGCCATTAACCGACCTTCTTAAGAAGGACGTTGATTGGTGTTGGGAACCCAAACACCAAAACGCTTTTGAGCGGTAAAGGGGAGCTTGTTGAAAGCTCCCGTTTTTTCCCTCCCAGATTCTGGGAAACCATTTAGTGTCGTCTGCGACGCCTCCGATTTCGCAATCGGATGTGCTTTGTTACAAGTAGACGATGAAGAAAGGGAACGCGTTATCGCGTTTGAGTCGAGGCAGCTTAAAGCTGCGGAATGGAATTATCCCGTTCATGACAAGGAGCTACTTGCAATGAAGTATGAGCTTGTCAAATTTAGGGTTCCCCTACTCAGCTCAAAGCCGTTCGTGGTTTATACTGACCACGCGTCCTTACGGACAGCGACAAAGTCGCCTCATCTCTCGCAACGGATGGACCGTTGGCTCTACTTCTTTGCGGAGTAGAACTTTGAGGTTAAGAATAAACCGGGCAAGCAGAACGTGCTTGAAGACGCGTTGTCGCGTCGTCCTGATTACGATCTCGCTCACGCGACATTCTTCACCTCGTCTGTGGTGGATCTCATACGCCAGGCGTATGAAAAGGACCCACAGTGTACGGCGCTTATCAGCGCATTGGGTGGAAAGGGACTTGGCTCGACTGAGCCAACCCTGTCAAGTCGAGCTAAAGCTAGTTTACACCGTTACAGGTACTGTGACGGTTTGCTATATTATAGCACGAGCGCGGAGGACACTCCGCGGGTGGTAGTTCCTCATGATGAGGAACTAAAGTACAGTGTCCTCTTTGAGGCACATGACGCCCCTACCGGGGGTCATTTAGGTCGGTATAAGACATACAGCGCTTTAAGCGTATTATATTGGGTGGACCAACATGTATAAGTGGGTCAGTGCGTATATTCGCACCTGTGAGACGTGTCAGAGGGTTAAACCTTCTGCAATTTCAGCTGCCCCTTTGGCGAGCTTGTCACTTTCATCGGAGTGTTGGAAATCCATTAGTATGGATTTTATCTTCGGGTTTCCGAAGGATAAGGACGGTAACACCGGCATATTGGTCTTTGTAGACCGTTTGAGCAAGATGGCTCACCTGGAGCCGGTTACAGAGTCCATTGGTGGACAAGGAACAGCAAAAGTGTTCCTAGACCGTGTCTTTCGACAGCATGGTCTGCCCGATTCCGTTGTATCGGATCGGGATCCCCGTTTTACGGGACAGTTTTGGGGAGCGTTCTTTAGGGTGCGTGGAACCGAGCTCCTCATGTCCACTGCGGATCATCCGCAGACGGACGGGCAAACGGAACGCGTTAATAGCGTTGTTGAGGATATTCTCCGGAGTTTATGTCCGGATTCTCCAAAGGGTTGGAGCGAGACTCCCGATTGTTGAATTTGCCACAAACAATTCGGTCCATGCATCTACGGGGTTTACCCCGTTTTACGTGAACGGATTAGCAAATCCGAGGATTCCGTTGACGCCACATGTGTGTGGCCCAGGGCTTGAGGGGGGAGGATTCCCTGATGTCAGCCCTGCATCTGTGCGAAAGCACATCGATAAGTTTTTATCGACGCGCCTTAGTGTCTTACGACACGTCTGCGATGCCATGGAGGAAAGCCAAGACAAGTAGAAGGAGCAAGCTGACCGAAAGGGGCGTAACAAAAAAGTGTACAAAGTAGGATAAAGTGTTTTATTAAACGCTAAAAATCTTCTTACACATGCAGTTTCCAACGCGTAACGGAATAAACTTCGCCCCAGGTTTGTGGGACCTTTTAAGGTACTAGCCTGAAAGGTCTTGTCGTATACCTTGGACATCCCGAAGGCGATGCGTACGCATCCAACCTTCTATGTGGGTATGCTTAAGCCATACCAGAACCCGGAGGCGGGTCCCCTCTCGGAGGAGGATGGGAAGTCGGATAGCCGAAAGGCACAGGTCGGAACATCTCCTACAGGGTAGAAATACGACCCTGAATCTCCGCAACGAGAGACTCGAGGGAGGCAAGCGACCCCTCGATGCGTTAATTCACACTCCCCTCGTCGTGGATTCCCTCCTGGACATCTAGGATGCGACGGATGTGTCGATCACAGCGCTCGTGGAACGTCTGATGGCACGACGCCATCACCGGGGTGAGACCCAGTACCTGGTAAAGTGGAAAGGTTATCCACATTCCCAGAGTTCGTGGGAGTCCGAGACTCCCCTGCGGCAGGATTTTCGTGACGTCGTTGACGCTTTCGAGCGGGAGATCCCGCTGAGAGTCAACGACCAAAGGGGCGGAAGAAGCCCCTTCACTCACAGTAGCTGGAAGTTAGCCGGAGGCAGATGCAGAGTTTGCATTGCTCTCCGGCACCACATCGAGAGCAGTGCGCGTGTAGTAAAAAAGAGGCAGGTTATTGCCCTTGCGCTTTGGACTGGGCATAGGCCGAGCGTAACGCCCTCTCTACCTGAACGTCGGGTTCGGAAAAGCTGTTGTACAGCAAGTTGGGGAGGCGCTTCTCCCCTTTCGCCCAAGCGCTGAATTCCCGTTCTGCGTCCTCGACGATTTCGTCCGTAAGATAACGAAGGGATTATCGCGGAGGATATCTACGGGGGCGTCGCGTGCCTGTTTACCGAGGCGTTTTCGGTAGGACTTGGCAGTGAAATGCTTAGGCGTCAGCAGTTTGGCCCGTAGTTGTTTCCGGCGCGCAATTTCACGCGGCAGTAAAGCCGCTGGACCAGGGGCATAGGAGGCTAAACCTCTCTTAACCGCGTTCTTAGCCCTCTTTTGAGGGTCACGAGGTCCCTTCCGTGCCGGTACGGAATGTCGGGCTCCATGAACCGAATTCGGCTCATTGGTGATGGTCTCCTTTGGCGACCCGGATGCATCATCCTTAGTTGATAAAGATGGCGCACGATTTAGCGCGTTTTACCCACGTGTGGGGAATGGATTGGATGACCGACATCGCCGTTCGGTGCTGTCGGAGTGGTCAGCCGTTGGGGAGATATCCCCAAGGGCATCCACCTCCGAGTTATCAGAATAGTTTCCTTCCATAGCACCACTAATGGTGCTCATGGTTAGCCAGAGGTTCTGGCAGTTGGAGTTCTCCAACTAAAATTGATTTATTGCGTAAGCAATAGTCTTAATGGGGGAGGATGTAACAGGGTTACATTCGGGTTACATTTAGTAGGTGGTGTACGTGAGTACACTACGGTTGGGGTCAGTATTGACCGGTCCGAAAGGTTTTGGACCATTGGTTATTTAAACCAATCAGAGCAGGAGCCCTTGATGGAGGCGTGGCATCCAGACACGTGTTGGTACACAGGTGGTGTACACTACATTTTAGCTAGGTTTACATTAGTTTAAATTAATTTAGGCTAATTATATTAAATATACATTCAGTTTACATTTCACTTAACCGACTACCAGACGCACGACCTCGACCGGTCGCGCGTGTAGTGAGTGCTGTAGCGTAAAGGGAGTCCTCCCTTTATCTACCCCCTTAGTAAGGGAGCCTTGTGTTAAGGCATTAGCGAAAGCTAGTAGTAAACCAAAGTGGGAATCTTGGCCCCGAGTAAGAGAGTTCTCTCTTACTAAGCCCTTTTATAAGGGCGTATCGGCTAAGTAGCGGCGAACGCCGCTTAAAGGAAAGTCTTCCTCTGTGCGCTAGCCGCACCGTGCGTGTACGCAACGGCAACAAGTAGCCTCAAAGTCACACTACTGTCGTAGATGCAGTCAAATGGCTCGTTCAAAATCAACAATATCCGGTGCGTGACGATGGTTACTGCTGCTTTAACAAATTTCGCTGTGCTACTTACACTCAAGGTTCTTCCCGAAGAAGTGGAGAATAAACGAGTCAAATTCTCCAAGACAAAGCGCCTACAGTGCAAACACATGGTCCAAGAATGCGCAGTGCATGTGATTCGAACTGTTCTTCCATCAATTGCTGCAGATGGACCCTCCAGCCCATCCAACAGTCTCACACACGATAGTACTCACCTTTCCATTTATATCACCACGTAAAAGTTATTTAGTAATTTCTAACCACGAGAAAATGTCTATGAAGACCTGTTAGAAATTTCCTCCAACGTCTGTTCCACATACTCGAGCGACTTGCTATCCGACAGAATGACATTGGTCCCAGCTTCGTCGTCCACTGAGAATCCTATTGAAGTAACGTTCCATAACGTGTTTCACAATGCCGCGACCAAGTGCGCCCGCGCCTCCAGTAACAAGCAATTTTTGTGACATTCTAGTTTTCAACTCAATCCCTCCAGAAGAATATTGCAATAGAACTATATTAACTGAATATTAACCTAATTCTAGGTGCGGGTAGGGTGACCCTAAATCGGGAGCGCGATTGGTTGGGCTCTATAACTTTTTGGTATCGCTCTAGCGCGCCCCGGAACCTATATGAGCCCTAGCAAAACAGTGGTATTCTGTGAGATTTGGAAAAAAGGTGGTATACTGTGAATTTTTGCTCAAAACCGTGGTATTTTATGTAATTACTCTAGATACATATATAGGGACAGCCTAAACACCCTTCACATAAAAGGGAGGGGGGGGGCTGACCCTAAAAATATTCATTAATTAGGAGAAGGTGTCTTCTTATAATGATTTCCTCCGCAATTGGCACAGACGACAACTCTTTTCCTCCTTCTCAACGAAGATCCCTGTCTTGGACAATAGAGGCCGCTGGGGTAGACAATATATTTTGACATGTTCTAACATTGTGGCATTTACCATGGCATCATGAACCCGTAAGCTTGTCCTCTTCCGCAACTTCGCTCCTAATCCTCCTCTTGCCAGGTCGCCCAACTTTCTTCAATATCACAGGTAGGCTTGTTACACCATCCGACACCATTTTTTCGAGATCTACCGGCTTGATCTTGTACTGATAAAGCAAAAGCAGCGTCTCTCTGTGACATGATATATCGATGAAGTCATTCAGCGGGAAGTTTTGCTGAGTGATGACGGCTACAAGATGGATGCACGGGAATTCATACAGCGAGGGATCTCCACCTGAGCAGTACTTTTCGTCTACTTTCTCGATGGTGTAATTATTGCGGTTGCCGAATTCCACCGTGAATAATTGGTCTCCATAGTTCCTGACGATTCCACGCGATCCAGAAGCCAAAAGGTTCCGATAACGTTTTGGTGAATAGCCTTTGGGAAAGAGTCTGTTTCAGCAAGGATCTCGTCGAATCGTTCCTTGATCATCTGGCCTGTTTTAAGGGCAAAAATAGCAAGATTTCAGGATGAGACTTTTCACGCAAATCGGACAGCCAGCTGTTCATCGATTCAGCCGAGTTTCTGGTTACGATTCAATCTCATCTGTGGCGCTCTATCAACGCCCACTTTTCAGGCCCGATATCTTCTACATAATCGTGCACCTCGCGCGATTCATCTTTGATATCAGCAATAGCCTACATGAACTTGAGATCGGTGCAAGCGTTTGCAGCTTTCCACAGCAGACCCTTTACCTTAGTCTAATAAGGTGTCGTTATGTTCTTCTTAATGTGGAAGCGACATAGAGCTTCTACCGCATGAAGAAAGACAGTTCGCATCGGCGGCCTGCAATCCCTTTTCTCTGTCATGAATCATTGTAAACTTCGACTCATGAGAGAGGCCACCAGATGCCTTGATTTGGCTGAAGAACCATTCCCAATTCTCTTGTATTTCAATCGAGGTCAGAGCGATGGCGATTCGCAACATGCGTCCACATCCATCGTTGACGCAAGCCCCAAGAATTACTCCACTATATTCGCTTTTTATATAGCATCCATCAGTAACAATGATATTTCTTGAGGAATGAAGTTCATGGTATCGGCTGCAAGACACAGATATGCACGCTGAAACGTGTTGCCGTCGGTTTGCAAAGCTGAGGAGCTATGTGGGTTTCCTGCCGGAAAAATTCGAGAAAACTACAGATCAGCTGAAATGATTGTTGCATCTGATATTTATGTTGTCTCTTGATTTTGTTGAGTGCGGCCCAGGATGTACGGTACGGAACATCGATTCCATATTCTAGAAGCGCCTTGCTTTATACGTCGGCGGGTTTGATTAACGAAACTGGTCCGTCATGGGCTTCATGTCGGCAACCAGAGAGTCAATCGATGCAACAGCTTTCATGTGACAGGAAACATCATGGCTGATGTTGCATTTCGAAACTTTAAAGTTGTTGTCATGCTGTTTACGGATGCTAATGTGAAAACCGCAATGCCCTTCAGCAGCATTAGGACAAACGGCGAGCAACTTTGTAGGCTCACTTTTAGCCAAGTCATACCGACAACTGTACTTCAGAGAGAATGCTTTCAATGCTTGGCTCGCTTCAGCCATGCGTTCAAACAAGGTGCCAGGCGCAAATGGGTTTGTAAGACGCTCCATTTTTTAAAAAGGGTACTTCTCGTAATTATTTTCCAGGAAAGGGTGATTTTATAAAAGGCAATTGATATCCGTATCCCCCCCCAAATTACTACCCGTATCCCCCCCGAAATACTATCCGTATCCCCCCCCCCCAAATTACTACCCGTATCCCCCCCGAATTACTATCCGTATCCCCCCAAATTACTACCCGTATCCCCCCGAATTACTATCCGTATCCCCCCCCTCAATTATAGGCCTATCCCCCCAAAACTGGAATCACGTACATTGCATATCTCCATTACGTCCAATCATGTCGTCCGTGCGAACTCAGTCCCCAGCAAAAAGGCCGAGCTTTTTAACCGAGTAGGTGACGGGAGGGACTGATGTATAATGCCGAAGTGTTTCAGTTGCGTGGAGAAGTGTGAGCCCTAATGATCTCGAATTATCTCGTGAACACGTTCGCTCGGAAGTGCAGCAGCAGGCACTGCACGAGTTGACGCAGAGTCTACAGGAAAAGTGCTTTGAAAAGTGCATTACTCGCCCCAACGGCAAGCTAGACGGCAAGCACCAGAATTTTCTGGCGCTTTGTATCAACAGATACATCGACACGATGAAGGTGGTTTCGGAAGCCATGACACAGCGTGGTCCTAGCTGCGATCATTCACATCATTCTAAGTATGGCTACCGCGTTACGTTTTCATTGGATTAAATACAAGTGGCGGATTGCGACAAAGTAACACTTCACAAGTAGCCTTGATGGAAACTTGCGCCTCAAGAAGTGACCTTCACTTGTATTCCGCATTCATGGAGCGTACACAATCGCTCCCAATGTCCAATATGAGCTCCGTGTCATTGCCAATATCATCTCCTACCTCGCCATCATCGATAATGTCCAGGTACGTGGTTGGGGTTTGCGCCATGGAGAAGAAGACGCGTTCGAGACCCATGCGTGAAATTTTGCTCTGCCTTGAAAAAAAACGGCAATTTGATGTGTTTGTATTCGACGACGACGCGGTCCTCAATCCCCAGTAGAGGCGTGGCCGGCATGGGACGCGCTTATCTCGTTCTATTCTACGGGTTCCCGCTCCAGAGAGCCGAAGAGTTTATTCGTCGAGTGCGCCCAGTGCTTGTGAATGAGCTGTCGATGCAGCATGTTCTTTTTGATCGCCTTAAAGCTTACGCGCTGCTTTCGGGTCATGACATCCCAGTCCCTCGTCACATAATTGTGAAACGGCACTTGCCTTGTGGCAAACAGGACGAACTCATTGAACATGACAACTATGTCGAAATCAATGACGTGTTGATAAATAAGCCATTTGTTGAGAACCCGTAAATGCAGAGGATCATAACTGTAACAGGACTGATCCTGTTACAGGCTTACACTGTATTTGTGCGAGGAAGCGCGCAATACAATTAGGGCAGGATTAGTTGGTAACAACTAATCCTATAATAAAAGTAAATATATTAATATTCACTTATCTGTTAGAACGAAAAATTAAGAGTGTTTATTTAATGGGTGGTTTAGAGGCTAATAGTATAGTAACTAACTAATTAATATAATAATATCAAGTCTTTAACTAACTGTACTATTAGTTAACCTACAAGATTCGGTATTTATACCGAATCGACTTTTCCTTCTTAGATTATAATAACTTATAATCTCTTATTTAAATTTCAGACAACGCGTCTGAATTTAAACTGTGATATTCTAACTTGAATATCTATTATGTAATGGAGCCCCATTACATCACCCCCCACTTAAGGTGGTTGGCCAATAATAATTCTTATTTTGGCCAATCATGGGTGGCACTTGTTGGTCAGAATTTCTCATTCACCAACTGATTGACCATCGACTCGATGGTCAAGACACACGGCGGCGGCGCTGTAAAGAGCGCTGCTGAAAACAATGAATGAACTGTTTCCTCCGCCTCAGCACTAGGTGCTGAGGTGTTGAGTGACAACAGTGACGCTGCATTAGCAGCGTCAACTACGCAAAGGTCGGAAGACGTACCGTCTTCGACCACAGATGCTGCTAAGGCGGAATCTGACAAGAAACAGGGAGATGTTGCTAATGCAACCAACATCTCGCACGATGGCAACTTCCGAATGGCTTGTTGCCAAGAGGGCCATGTTCGGGAGTTCTGACTCCGAACAAAGTGATGGGGATACAGATGTCCCCACTAAAGGATCTAGCGAGTCGAAACTCGCTAGGTGCTCATCGCCTAACAGCGATGATGACTCTGGTGTCGCTGTCATAGCTGACAGCGACAATGATTATCACAGGTGGTTGCGGGAACGCAGAGCCCCACCTGTACCATGTACTTCTCCACGTCGGGGTGATTTAACCCCGGCGCGTGGTGTTAAAGCAGGCGGTGCTCCGCCTGCTAAAAGGGCTCGAACAGAAGCGGCGCCTGCCGCTTCTAAAGCGTATCATCGTACGGAACCACATGTTCCGTACAGAGTGGGGTTTTGGACCCCTGGCTGGGCTATTGCCCCCAACAGTGGCGGTCACCGTAAACGGTACTGCCAGTATGCGTTGTTCGATATCAACGTGCTGGATGACTGCGAAGACATCCAGTCACGTCGATTCGATCGAAGTACAGACGATAGACGTCTGTACTTTATTGACCTCTTTTTCCAGGTTCGATATTATTCGAGCCGGAAAGGGTCAAGGAAGAACAGGGACGATAAAGACGCCCTGACTCAGAGTTGGAATGCTTTTGTTGACAACTACAACAAAAGCCCAGATGATTACGTGAATAAAGTTCACGTAATGCGCGAGCACTTTTTAAAGCACTCTCGAACAGGCAAAATGGAATACATCCATTTTGCTTGCCTCAAAGAAGGGTTAAAGTGTGGTGTCCCTTCTCACCTCGTTTGCCCGCGGTGTCCGCAGGGCGCTCCTCGTCTGTCAGAGGAGGAGTTGCGGGGATACGGTGGCTTTTCCGTACCCGCCGAAATTCAGGGTTTAATTGATACCCTGAATGCATCAACACCTACTGTTGATGCTACTTCGCATTATGAGTTTGAGACTTCTTCTCAAACTCAGTCAAAAGGTCTGGGGCGTCGGCCCTCAGAACCTCAATCGGCTCCCAAGAGTCGAACTCTTGGGGATATCCCAGCCAGCGTACCAAGAACTCGGTACGCTGCCTCTTCTTCAAAGGCACCGAGCGCTTCGAGATCAAGCGCTCGAGGATATATCGCTTATTCCACTGATTATCAATCAGGGGCGGCGGAGGTTGAGAATTCCCTCGCCGTTGTTGTTGCGGAGCATGGTTCTTTGCTCCGCAAGCTCGAGGAGGGTTATTCCTCATTGAGCAGCGATATGTCTCACTGTGTGAATACATATCGGTCTCTTCGCGAGGATGTCCGCGACATCCTCGGAGCGCACACTGCCCTCCAGCAGAAGAATGATCTTCTGTACATTGAGCTTTCTCGCTATAAGAGAGAGCTCGATCGGCGCACGGCTGATCTCGAGCAGTCGAAGGCGGAGGTAACGACTCTCCGCTCTGCTCATCAACGGCTGGAGGCCGATTACAAGTCTCTCTTGGGAGACTTGGAGAAGCACGGCATCTTCCTTGGTTCTGCGTCTCGTCGTAAGACGAAGACGAGTGATACGGCTTGAGCCGCCCAACATAGAATGTTGGGTGAAGCCGCATTGCTGTGGGAATGTCTAAGGAATAGGCATTCCCCCGAATCTCTTGGACCTTGAAGGGTCCAATGTACTTAGGAAGCAACTTCCGTGTAGGGAAGTTGCTTATTGCATGTGTAGGCAAATTAGTAGTACTTAGTAATACTAATTCACCTTTAAGAAAGGAGTTCTTGTTCTTCCTTCCTTGTTTATCTGCATTTTGCTTCTTCTTATCAAAAGCAGAGGCAAGTGCATCCTTTACATAGAGTATTACAGCTTGGCGCTGTAATACGAATTCATCTACTGCTTTATCAGCAGTAGGTGCATTGTCCTCGTTGTCTTCATCCATTGCTGCAGACACATATTCATCGTATGCAGCTTCAGTTTTAATTGAATCTGCTTCCGCTTCTACTGTATTTTCAGTAGAAGGGCCATCGTTTTGTTCACAAGTTGCAGTCGCAACTTGCGCATTGACTCGCTCAAAATTTGAGCGGGTCCCTCCCCCACTTAGATTTGGCGTACCGACAAGTAAAGCTGGGGTTCTTGGATGCCTTAAGGCTTTCACGTAGAACGGTGTATGCTTAGTTGAAGCATGCACCGAATTGTTAATCGCAAATTCAGTGAGTGTCAGGTAGTCACTCCACTGTTCAAAGGCATGTGCGTATGATCGCAACATGTCTCCGAGAACGCGGTTAACCCGTTCCGTCTGCCCATCCGTTTCCGGATCGTCCGCAGTTGACATCTTCAACTGGGTTCCCAACAATGAGAACGTTTCTTGCCAGAAACGTCCTGTAAATCTCGGATCTCGATCCGAGACAATGTCTTCCGGCATTCCGTGCAAACGGAATACCGTATCAACGAATATCCGCGCTGTCTGAGCGGCGGTTACGTTCGCTGATACTGCAGTAAGATGTACCATCTTACTGAAACGGTCTACAAAGACCACTATTCCAGTCTTCCGACTATTGTCGGGTGGAAGACCGAATACGAAGTCCATTGAAATGGACTTCCAACACACAGTCGGAACTGGCAGAGATTGCAGCGGAGCCTGTGCAGACTGCGCAGGCTTAATGCGCTGGAAAATATCGCAAGCGCGTACGTATTTTCGTACCCACTTGTACTGGTTTCGCCA
>CM047592.1:2135556-2156437 GCA_026184515.1 Peronosclerospora sorghi | reverse complement strand
TTTCTGACAACAGTCGGCGTGCATTGGACCGAGTAGCGGAGATTAGTTACCTTGCGCACATTGTTATCCGCGTCTTCAACCCGTTTTCATTGCCGGTAGACAGTGAAGATCGTTTTCGCGTGGAAATTTCGTTTTCTGCAGGCGTCAAAGGTGGGCTTGCAGATTCCCCAATGGGCGCTGTAGGAATGCAAGACACGATCTACCTTAGCAAGAACATGACTGGTGTCATGCTTGAAGATATGCTCCCAGCGTGCGTTTCGTCCGTGCAAAACATATCTTAATTCTATAATGATAGAGCACTGTACGGGGAGGGAGTACATGTCTCTATCGTATAAGCAGACTGACTAACGCAATGTTTTTCCTTTAATGAAGGGTTAAAAGTAGGGCTTATTACTTAGTGTTGACGGAGTCAGTGCTGTAGAAGGTGGCGCGAATCCTCATCTTAATCCAAACAGTTTTTATGCCTTATGTCACGAAGTTAGTCCTATGCGAGGAAAAGTGTTACAAAGTTCAGCTTACTGCGCAGTATTAGTGTATCCATTGCATGAAGACAAGAAATTTGTGTGTACGGGTTTAAATTGCTTCGTCTTCGAGATCGTTGTCCATATTAAATAGCGAGACTACAACCGACAAAATAGAGGCGAACTTGACCCGAGATCAACCGACTGCTAACAGTACCAGCAAGCACGCACGAGTTTATCATCCGGAGCATATCGTGCTAACAGTAGACGCAAGCGTCTGAACTAGCAGGAACGAACTTAAGAAAAAAGCCTTGGTCTGCTTAGTTCTTGGCGTCCGCCTGGCGGGACAGCTCGGTCAATACCATGTCACCCTCGCCGTGGTGGCGGATATAGCCAGCGAGAGCAAAAGTGCACGATTCACCAGTAAAGATGCCGTTCGCATTCACACGTCCAATGTTAATCTGCACCGCGGCGTTATCCTTGGCCGCAAGGATGCGGTTCGTCCATGAGATAGAATGCCATAGAGACAAGACCAAGCCCAACAATTAGCAAACTAGTATTTTAAACACCATTTGCGCGGGATATAGATATCGAATGGCCGGCCTCGTTCTGCATGGTAACTTGTCTCGGGGTCAGTTGAATTTTTTCTCCTAGAGAGTAAAATGTAGAGACAGCTGACCTCCGAAAACCAATGGCCCTGCCCGGTCGTCGATACAAACGTCAAATATATCAAGCCCTCGCGAATCGAATATCTAGAAAATTGGAAAGATTGCAATTTTGGGGGGGATACGCCTATAATTGAGGGGGATATGCCTATAATTGAGGGGGGGATACGGGTAGTAATTGAGGGGGATACGGATAACAATTGCCTTATAAAATTTCCCTTGATTTTATTAGGAATTTTATGTTGGGGCCTTAAGTACGCTTTTATAATAGTATAATTTTTACTCTAAAACTAAGAGAACACTTATTTTCTTCTCGTGTGCCCCTACGCTGATCACGAAAGGCGAGTTTCTTAAAAGAAACTTACTCCCAGACTATCAAGCACTAACGGCCGGTATAGTGACTACGGAAAGTTGACCTTGCCCCCAACTCGTGTCAATTTTCTACACATACATTTTCTCGTCCATTCACGTCAAAGTTGTAATATTTCGTTCTTTTCTAGCAAATAGGAAAAGCTATAATTGTCTGACTGAGTCTGTAGCCATTCATAGCGGCCGAATACACATGATACCAAACGTAGGTGAACCTTGAAATTAATTTGGTATCATATGGTCCACAGTAATTTTCTAACATGATTTAATTTCCAACATTCCTTCCGAGCGGGACCCACATGCATGTATACGACGTAGTTCGGTATCTTCGTTTCCATGCATATAATTCAAAATTGCTTCCAAAAAAAACTGCATAAGATCCACTTTGGACCATTTCGATCTCACAGTTCAGTAACCCTTGGCATACTCAATGTCTTAACAGGTCTGCAAGCTTCATACATAGTCTGGTACCATTTTTCCCTCCTTGGCATAACCCTTTAGAAACTTCATTTGATTATCCACATGGTTCAGGCTTGCAGCGCTCGCTACGTTTATAATTGCTTGATAGTGGTTTTCGTCTCAATTTGTAAATCAATCGGTGCGCTCATTTGTCCTCCACTTCATTGAGCACTTCTTTCACTTCAAATTCTTCTCTGAGCGCCACGACATCATCTTGGCAGTCGACAACGCTCGCCCACCTTGTTTTCGCAACTCCACCCTGCTATTATCCCATAATTTTATAACATTTTGCGTTTACACCTTTTCAACGTGTTATCGACAACAAAATCTACTTCGCTGTAACTGACTACGCGTAATCGCGTGCATAAATACTTTCAAAAACATAGTACACGAAAAACATGTATACTTTCCAACTTTTACATAATCTATCCATATTATGTTTTACTACAGTGCTACTCTCTACCTTCACCTTGCACTCCAATGAGTAAAAGTCTTACGCTTGTTTACAAAACTCTCAGGGTCACGACAAAATACGCTCAACGGACGATATTAAGTCATTATGCTTTTTAAAGGGTTAACGTGCAATGGTTCCTGGTGTGCTAATTGTGCAGTTTTTTTTGCGACGGAAAAGACATTCCTTGACACGTGGCGGACAATACTCTGGCTTAGCACCGTAAAGTGAAAGTAAACTCTAAGTTGATCGGTCAGTCGCTAACCGCTTTGGTTGAATACGTGTTAACGCGTATATGCCATAGTTCAAGACAACTTTGGCAGCTAAACACGACAATAAGTGAGTCATGACTACACCATCCATTCGCTCCCCAACCTTCTTCCACTCCTACTTCATCTATAGCACGTAGTTAAACTAACGCGCCCGAGACGTTACGGGCGTGATAACCATTCAAATGCTAAATATAACAATGTGAACATTGAAAGTTAAAGACGTCACGTCGAGACGTTTCGAGATCAAGCCAATGGACTGAACACGGAGAAATGGGTTGGTGAGAAGCAGAGTGAGGTTCACCGTCTGTTGTCGAGGTCAAGGTTCAATTCATATTGTGATGGAAAGTGTGGGGAAGAAACTTCGAACGTGGCGTCTCGATAACGTAAATGTACCACCTAACATCGTGCAGCACAACATTCCACAGGTCGGACGACTTAGGCTAGTTTAAAGTCATTCCTTTATACTGTAAAAAGTCTTTCCTAAGATTGGAGTCGTCGATACAAATAAGAAAGTCATTACATGGATGACTAAGTCTTATGTGAGACTATTCTTTTTAAATCAAAAGACTTTTAGTCGTACAAAAGACTTCTCTTTCGTAGAATGAAAGACTTTTAGTCGTACGAAAGGCTCATTCTCTCAGACCTGAACGACTTTTTCAGGGCAACAACTATAGACGAACGACTAAATTCATTGGACTTGGCTCTCACAGTCTCACCTGAATGTAACAGAGATAGGTGATTTATCATTAGTGATTATGATAATGGTAAAACTTGCTTTTCTTGTAGGAAATTGACACGAGTTGGGGGCACGTGCAAAATCCAGTTGTGAGAGTATCGGCCGTTAGTGCCTTACCGTCTGGGAGAAAGTTTCTGTGAAATAAGCACGGCCTACTTGATCAGGGAGGGGGGCACGAGGGCAGGATGTAAAAATATACTAATTATAAATGCGTATTTAAGAACCTAAGCTAAAACTTAATATAAAGATAAAATTCCAAAGTAGATAAAAACGCATAAATGCATAAGTGACCACAATGGTCGCGCATCACTTGAAGTTCGATGTGGCCCCATACCAGGCTACACACATGCATCGCTTGTGAATCTTCAACACTCCTTCCGTGAACATCGTAGCGTCAGACATTGGCTGTAGCCGGTGCGTATACGCACGGTGAGGATAGCGCACAGAGGAAGACTCTTCCTTAAAGCGGTATCTACCGCTACTTAGACGATACGCCCTTATAAAGGGCTTAGTACGAGAGCTCTACTACTCGGGACCAAGATTCCCGGGTTGGTTTACTACTTAGCTTAACGGCTGTGTCCCCTTTACGGGGTGTAAGTAAAGGGAGGGCTCCCTCTTACCTACGACACTCACTGCACGCGCGACCGGTCGAGGTCACGCGTCTGCACTTTAGAGTGAAATGTAAACTGAATATATTTAATATTTAATTAGCCTAAATTAATTTAAACTAATGTAAACTATATGTAATACTAAGTAGAATATACCCAATTCGTACCTAGCTAAAATGTAATGTACACACCTGTGTACCGACACGTGAATGGCTGACACACCACCACCCAAGGGCTCATGCCCTCATTGGTTAAAATAACCAATGGTTCGAAACCTTTCAAACCGGTCAATACTGACCTCAACCGTAGTGTAACGGGGTTACATTCGGGTAACACTGAGTGTTGGTGTACATGAGTACACCACGGTTGAGGTCACTATTGGCCGGGTTGAAAGGTTTCGAGCCTTTGGTTATTTTAACCAATCAGGGCATGGGCCCTTGGTGTGGTGGTGTGTCAGCCATCCACGTGTCAGTACACAGGTGTGTACACTACATTTTAGCTAGGTACGAATTAGGAATATTCTACTTAGTATTACATATAGTTTATATTAGTTTAAATTAATTTAGGCTAAGTACATATTAAATATATTCAGTTTACATTTCACTCTAAATAGCAGACGCGCGACCTCGACCGGTCGCGCGTGCAGTGAGTGTCGTAGGTAAGAGGGAGCCCTCCCTTTATCTACACCCCGTAAAGGGAACACAGCCGTTAAGGCTACGTAGTAAACCAACCCGGGAATCTTGGCCCCGAGTAGGAGATCTCTCCTACTAAGCCCTTTATAAGGGCGTATCGGCTAAGTAGCGGTAGATACCGCTTTAAGGAAGAGCCTTCCTCTGTGCGCTAGCCGCACCGTGCGTATACTCACCGGCCACATCTGGTAGCACTAGTAGTCAATCCAACACCTGTGTTGGTAGACTAGACATCCTCTGCAAAGGACGAACCAGGACGATTGGGATAGTTTGACCCTCGTCCAACAGGAAGCCTTTAAAAGGATGTTACCCTTAACGGGGGAAGAAGGTATGAAGTTCCTAGTGGAGCAGGGCCTTGAGGCCGTAAAGGCAAGGGTGAATGCCCTCATCGCTCATGAGGCGAGTTGTGGTGGAGGTCATTCCACTGGGTGCGCCCTCCATTATCGTTTAAGATAAAGGAGTTCACCGGAGAGAAGGGTGACAACCTTTATGTTTGGTTGCGAGAGGTCGAAACGGCCTTCGCCACAGCGAACATGACCGCTGATCACTTGCAAGTGGGACTTGCATTGACCCATCTCACGGGCAAAGCCCGTACATGGGCGTTTACATGCTCGGAATCAGTCAAGGACGTGTTTCCAACATGCAAGGTCCTTAAGCAGAAGCTTATGGACATGTACGCAACGCCTGATCTGGTTTTCCAGAATCAACTGGTGTTCCTGAGGTGCCGTCAAGGCACTAAGGACCTGGAGATTTATATCCAGGAGCTTAAGACCCTGTTGGCAGGGATGTACGCGAAAGCGTATTCGGACGATGTGTCCATCCCCGTCTTCATGGGAGGCCTGAGAGAAGGTCCAGCACGTTCGGAATTGTTCCGATGCCGACCCGAATCCCTGGAGGAGGAATTCAAGATGGCGTTCAACGCCGAGAGGAACTTCAGTTCCTCTATGGTGGGGCCTGAACCCATGGACCTGAGCCAGGTCGAAGCGGAGGAGAAACCTTCCGCTAAGAGTAACTCTGACTCTTTTCCACAGAGCTTCGAGGCAGAGCTCTTAGCCATGTTGCAGCGGCGTGGGCCGCTGAGATGATTCCTGTGTGGGAGCACGGATCATCTTAGGAACAGATGTCCGAAAAATCCCCAGCGAGACACTCGCTACAAGGGACCAAGGATGGGGAAAAGCCCTTGTCCAAGCCGTCGGGAAACGACGGCTCCCAGTAGGTGCGGGGAGCCCTACTGGGGGACCCCTCAGTGCTGTTAATCCCCAGGGTAGGGGACAACATCACAAAGCCCCGAGGGAAGCGGTGCTTTCTAGCATCGAGTTGGTGTACCAGCCAGGTTTGCTGGTTGTACTTGCGGACGTGAAAGGCTTTAATAAGCCTTGGAGAGTCTTGATAGACTCTGGAGCGTCTGACAATTATGTCAGACGGGATTCTGTTGTGAAGAGTCGGCTGTATGCCGAGGCCCTAGAGGCACTTTCTCGTGACGTTGTCACTGTCCGTCTTGCGACGGGCGTACTTGTATCTGTACCAAAGGTCTCGATTGACCTTAAGCTGAAGTTTGCAGACTTCGACAGCTTATAACGTTGCCTATTACTGGATTTAGACTTGAGGTATGGCCTAATTCTGGGCATGAAGTGGCTGGAACGCCACGAGCCATGGATAGACTGGAAGTCTAAATCCATTGGTTCAACGCACCCGCGGTCGGGTGAAGCATTGGCGAGTCATGAACCCACCTTTGCTCGATCGCAAAAGCGATTCCGGCGTGAGATGCCAGAGATTGGGATGTCTGAAATGATCATTCCCAATGGCGTTAAGGAAGAGTTACTTAACGAGGGGGATTCGGCGGTTAATCCCCGCGCCGATATAGGCGAGACTGGTGAGTCGCCAGTGATAGAGGTGGAATCCTCTGAGGGTAAGCGCGAGGCGCTTAGAGAAGAGACCCGAAGTTCGTCTCTTCTACAGGTCGGGATTGATTTCGACCACGCCGTGTCCGGCGAACAAGTTGCGACTCCAGTGGTAGGGGTAGAGACCCCTGTGGTTAAGCGCGAGGCGCTTCCAAGCGAAGAGATCCGAAGTTCGTCTCTTTCGCACGTCGGAAATGATTCCGATTACGCCGTTATAGGTGAGACCGGCGACTCACCGGTGGTAGAGGTAGAGACCTCTGTGGATCGGCGAGTGGCGCTTCCAATAGATGGGGCAATTGACTCCCCCCATCTGGGTCTTGGGATGAGTCCCGAGGCCAGTAGTCAGCAGTCCTATCGGTTGCTGAATAGTGTGACAGGTGTTGTCACAGAAGGCATAAGCCTGGAACGGTTGCCTGGGGTAGGCGAACTTTTGTCGTTGGAGGAGATGTCCTTCAACGAGTTTGAGACTGCTTTGAAAGCAGATGAAATCGACGAGGTCGTCGTGTTGCGTCCGGAAGAGGAGTTGAACTCCTCATCCACGATGGACGAGTCAGTTTTGGTGAAAACCAAACAGGCATTAAATGCCCGAAGCGGCCTCAAGATCCTCGCGGATCCTAAGGACCCTTACCATTCCTTATTAAAGGAATGTGGAGATGTCATTAGTGACAACCCGCCGATGGGGTTACCACCGGATCGGGGAGTCCGACATGAAATTGATTTGGTTCCCGGAACCAAATACTGCGTCACTAGGCAGTGGCCACTCCCCGAGGAACAATGCGACGTCATCGACGCATTCTTCAAGGGGAAAGAAGAGGCAGGGATGGTACGGGAGAGCAAGTCTCCCCACTCATCTCCCACTTTTGTGTTCGTAAACCGAACGGGAAGTGGCGCATTGTGCATGCGTACAACAAGCGAAATGCAGCTACTGTACCCATGCAGACTCCGATTCCTCGGAAGGATGTCCTCCAGAACAATATGGCGGGCTGTACTGTATACAGTGCCTTAGATCTGGTGGACGGGTATTATCAGGTGCTCATGCGAGCATCCGATATTCCGCTTACAGCGGTCAGCACGCCTAGTGGCATGCTGTGGGAATGGCTAGTTATGCCACAGGGGCTTTCGAATGCACCAGCGACTTTCAATCGCTTGGTGACTCAACTCTTCCGCCCTCATAGAAAGTACGCTCAGAAGTACTTCGACGATATATTCGTTCATAGTCGTGCGGAAGGCGACTCGTCTGATGTTCAGACGCACCTTATACACCTTCGAGCAGTGCTCGAATGTATGCGAGAGCATAAGTTATATGCAACGCATCCAAATGTATATTTGGTGCTGAGGAAATTCCTTTCCTCGGATGATTCATCGGTAAGGATGGAGTGCGGGCGGATCCCGCGAAGGTGAAAGCCATTGTGGAGTGGCCTTTGCCTGTAAATCTTAGAGATTTACGGAAGTGGCTTGGATTAGCCAACTATATCCACAAGTACAGCGAGAACTACGCTGAAATGTCGAAGCCATTGACCGACCTTCTTAAGAAGGACGTTGATTGGTGTTGGGAACCCAAACACCAAAACGCTTTTGAAGCGGTTAAGGGGAGCTTGTTAAAAGCCCCCGTTCTTTCTCTCCCAGACTCTGGGAAACCATTAGTGTCGTCTGCGACGCCTCCGATTTCGCAATCGGATGTGCTTTGTTACAAGCAGACGATGCAGGAAGGGAACGCGTAATTGCGTTTGAGTCGAGGAAGCTTAAAGCTTCGGAACGGAATTATCCCGTTGATGACAAGGAGATACTTGTAATGAAGTATGCTCTTGTCAAATTTAGGGTTCACCTACTCGGCTCAAAGCCGTTCGTGGTTTATACTGACCACGCGTCCTTACGGACAGCGACAAATTCGCCTCATCTCTCGCAACGGATGGACCGTTGGCTCTACTTCTTTGCGGAGTACAACTTTGAGGTTAAGTATAAATCTGGCAAGCAAAACGTGTTTGCAGACGCGTTGTCGCATCGTCCCGATTATGATCTCGCTCACGCGACATTCGTCACCACGTCTGTGGTGGATCTCATACGTCAGGCGTATGAGAAAGACCCACAATGTACGGCGCTTATCCGCGCGTTAGGTGGAAAGGGTCTTGGCTCGTCTGAGCCAACCCTGTCAAATAGAGCTAAAGCTCGTTTACACCGTTACAGGTACTGGGACGGTCTGCTATTTTATAGCACGAGCGCGGAGGACACTCCGCGGGTGGTAGTTCCTCATAATGAGGAACTGAAGCATAGAGTTCTCTTTGAGGCACATGACGCCCCTACCGGGGGTCATTTAGGTCGGGATAAGACCTACAGTGCTTTAACCGCTTTGTATTGGTGGCCCAATATGTATAAGTGGGTCGGTGCGTATATACGAACCTGTGAGACGTGTCAGAGGGTTAAACCCTCTGCAAGTTCAGCTTCGCATTTGGCGAGCTTATCGGTTCCAACGGAGTGTTGGAAATCCATTAGCATGGATTTTATCTTCGGTTTTCCGAAGGATAAGGCCGGTAACACCGGCATATTGGTCTTTGTAGGCCGGTTGAGCAAGATGGCTCACCTGGCGGCGGTGCCAGAGTCCATAGATGGACAAGGAACAGCAAAAGTGTTCCTAGACCGTGTCTTTCGACAACATGGTCTACCCGATTCCGTTGTGTCGGATCGGGATCCCCGTTTTACGGGACATTTTTGGGTAGCGTTGTTTAAGGTGCTAGTCACCAAGCTCCTCATGTCCACTGCGGATCATGCGCAGACGGACGGCCAGACGGAAAGCGTTAATCGCGTTGTGGAGGATATTCTCCGGGGTTTATGTCCGGGTTCTCCAAAGAGTTGGAGTGTGATGCTCCCGATTGTTGAATTTGCTATCAACAATTCGGTACATGTATCTACGGGGTTTATTCCATTTTACGTGAACGGATTGGTGAATCCGAGGGTTCTGTTGACGCCACGTGTGTGTGGCCCAGGGCTTGAGTGGGGAGGATTCCCCGATGTCAGCCCTGTATCTGTGCGAAATCACATCGATAAGTTTTTATCGACGCGCCTTAGTGTCTTACGACACGTCTGCGATGCCATGGCGGAAATCCAAGACAAGCAGAAGGAGCAAGCTGACCGAAAGGGGCGGCGTAATAAAAAGGTATACAAAGTAGGAGAAAGTGTTTTATTAAACGCTAAAAATCTTCCTACACATGCAGTTTCAAATGTGTTGCGCAATAAACTGCGCCCCAGGTTTGTGGGCCCCTTTAAGGTGTTAGCCCGAAAGGGATTGTCGTACACCTTAGACATCCCAAAGGCGATGCGTACGCATCCATCCTTTTATGTGGGTATGCTTAAGCCATACCAGAACCCGGAGGCGGGTCCCCTCTCGGAGGAGGGTGAGAATAAGGATAGCCGAAAGGCGCAACAGGTCCGAACATCTCCGACAGGGTTGATATACGACCCTGAAGCTCCGCAACGAGAGTCTCGAGATAGGCAAGCCGCTCTTCGATGTGTTCGTTCGCACTCCCCTCGTTGCGGAGTTCCTCCTGAGCATCTTGAATGCGAAGGCTGTGCCGATCACAGCGCTCGTGGAAGTCACGCCGCAATAGCGCGACCCCCTCCTCCAGTGCTCGATACGGAGGGTACTCCACATTATCATGTGGAACGCCTGATGGAACGACGCCATCACCGGGGTGAGACCCAGTACCTGGTGAAGTGGAAAGGGTATCCACATTCCCAGAACTTGTGGGAGTACGAGACTCCCCTGCGGCAGGATTTCCGTGACGTCGTTGACGCTTTAGAGCGGGAGAATCCCACTGAGAGTCAACGACCAAAGGGGATGAAGAAGCCCCTTCACTCCCAATAGCTGGGAGTTCGCCGGAGGCAGATGCTGTGCCTGCATTGCTCTCCGGCACCACATCGAGAGCAAAGCGCGTATAATAGGAGGCAGGCAACTGCCCTTGCGCTTTGGCCTGAGCATAGGCCAAGCGTAGCGCTCTCTCTACCCGAACGTCGTGTTCGGAAAAGCTGTTGTACAGCGCATCGAAACTGGGGAGGTGTTTCTCCCTTTCCGCCCAGGCGCGGAACGCCTGTTCTGCGTCTTCGACGCTTCCGTCCCTCAGAAGAACAAGGGGAATCTCGCGGAGAATATCGACGAGGACACCGCGTGCCTGTTTCCCGAGGCGCGTCCAGTAGGACTTAACGGAATAATGTTTGGGCGTTAGTAGCTGGGCCCGGAGTTGGTTCTGATGCGCAATTTCACGCGGCATTATAGCCGCTGGTCCAGGGGTATAAGAGGCTAAACCCCTCCTAACCGCGTTCTTAGCCCTCTTTTGAGGGTCGCGAGGTCCCTTACGTGCCCGTCCGGCACGTCGGGCCTCTTGAACCAAGGACGGTTCATTGGTGGTGGTTGCCTGTGGCAACCTGGAGGTATCACCCCTAGCGGGTAACGGTGGCGCACGAGTTAGTGCGTTCTCCCCACGTGTGGGGAATGGGTTGGATGACTGATAGCGCCGTTCGGCGCTATCAACATGGCCAGCCGTTGGGGAGAGCTCCCCAAGAGCGTCCACTTCCGATCTGTCGGAATAGTTTGCGTCCATAGCACCGCTGAGGGTGTACAGTGGACAGCCAGAGGTACTGGCGTTGGAGTTCTCCAACAAAATTTTGTTTATTGCGTAAGCAATAGTCTTGATGGGGGAGGATGTAACGGGGTTACATTCGGGTAACACTGAGTGTTGGTGTACATGAGTACACCCCGGTTGAGGTCACTATTGGCCGGGTTGAAAGGTTTCGAGCCTTTGGTTATTTTAACCAATCAGGGCATGGGCCCTTGGTGTGGTGGTGTGTCAGCCATCCACGTGTCAGTACACAGGTGTGTACACTACATTTTAGCTAGGTACGAATTAGGAATATTCTACTTAGTATTACATATAGTTTATATTAGTTTAAATTAATTTAGGCTAACTACATATTAAATATATTCAGTTTACATTTCACTCTAAAGTGCAGACGCGCGACCTCGACCGGTCGCGCGTGCAGTGAGTGTCGTAGGTAAGAGGGAGCCCTCCATTTATCTACACCCCGTAAAGGTAACACAGCCGTTAAGGCTACGTAGTAAACCAACCCGGGAATCTTGGCCCCGAGTAGGAGATCTCTCCTACTAAGCCCTATATAAGGGCGTATCGGCTAAGTAGCGTTAGATAACGCTTTAAGGAAGAGCCTTCCTCTGTGCGCTAGCCGCACCGTGCGTATACGCACCGGATACACGTAGTGTACTCATGTACACCAACACTAAATGTAACTCAAATGTAACCCGGTTACATCCTCCCCCATCAAGACTATTGCTTACGCAATAAGCAAAATTTTGTTGGAGAACTCCAACGCCAGTTCCTCTGGACCTTCAAATGTACACTTTCAGTGGTGCTATGGCGTCTCCTCTAGAAGAGGTAGACTACTCCGAGAACTCGTAGGTGGATGCCCTTGGGGATACCTCCCCAACGGTTAACCGCTCCGACAGCGCCGAATGGCGTTGTCGGTAGCCTAATCCGTTCCCCACACGTCGGGAAAATGCACAACCAGTGCGCCACACCTGCCCATATCGGATGATACATCCGAATTGCCAAAGGCGATCGTCACTAATGAGCTGGATGCAGCTCAAGACACCCAACTTGCCGCACAGGCACTAAGGGCTGCGTTACGCGCCCCCAAACGCCTTCCAAGGGCGGCTTATAATTTTGATGGTCCTCGTGACCTTCCAAGGTGGGCCAGGCGTTTGATAAGGACTGGTTTAGCGTCCGATACCCCTGGCCCCGCGGCTGATCAGCCGTATCAACGTGAACGCCGTGAGAAACTCCGGCAATAACTGCTTACACAAAAGCAGTTCACTAGCGTCTCCTATCGAGAGCGCTTAGACAGGCAGGCACAGGGTGCCCCTGTTGAGAACCTCCGCGAGGTTCTTTTCTTTCTTTCTCCGGGAGAAAGTGACGATGACGCAGAGAAGAAGTTCCGCGCTTGGGCGGAAGGAGAGAAGCTTCTCCCCAGCTTCGATGAGCTGCATGACAGCGATTCCCGTCGAGACATTTGGGTGGAGAGGGTGTTGCGCCTTACATTTGCCAAAGATAAGGCGATGGAGCAACTACGTGCTCCGTATCGCACGCGCTACGCCAGCTTCCCTGTCTCCACCATGGTGCCAGAGGACAGTTTGAGCGTCACATCTGCCTCCGGCGAACTCCAACTTACTGGGAGTGAAGGGGCTTCTCATGCCCTTCTGGTCGTTGACCTACAGCGGGATTCTCCCGCTCGAAAGCGTCAACGACGTCGCGGCAATCCTGCCGTAGGGGAGTCTCGAACTCCCACGAACTCTGTGAGTGTGGATAACCTTTCCACTTCACCAGATACTGGGTTTGACCCCGATGATGGCGTCGCGCTATCAGCCGCTCCACATGAAAGTGTGGAGTACCCTCCGCATCAAGCATTGGAGGAGGAGGTCGCGCAATTGCGACGTGAGATTCGCGAGCGCTGTGATCGACACAGCCATCGCATCCATGATCTCCACGAGGGGCTCCGCGATGAGTGGGATGCCACTGATCGCTTCGAGAGGCGGCTTGCCTCTCTCGAGACGACCGTTGCGGAGCTTCGTGGTAGCTCTCCTACTCGGGTCCAAGATTCCCGGGTTGGTTTACTACTTAGCCTTAACGGCTGTGTCCCCTTTACGGGGTGTAAGTAAAGGGAGGGCTCCCTATTACCTACGACACTCACTGCACGCGCGACCGGTCGAGGTCACGCGTCTGCACTTTAGAGTGAAATGTAAACTGAATATATTTAATATTTAATTAGCCTAAATTAATTTAAATTAATGTAAATTATATGTAATACTAAGTAGAATATACCCAATTCGTACCTAGCTAAAATGTAATGTACACACCTGTGTACCGACACGTGGATGGCTGACACACCACCACCCAAGGGATCATGCCCTCATTGGTTAAAATAACCAATGGTTCGAAACCTTTCAAACCGATCAATACTGACCTCAACCGTAGTGTACTCATGTACACCAACACTAAATGTAACTCAAATGTTACCCCGTTACATTGGCCGCACACAGTGGCTTCGTCAGAAGGTCCGCAACCATTTCATCACTGACCATGTTCAGTGGTCTCACTGCTTCGCGCTTGACATAGTCCTTGAGAGACTTGATCTTGACATCCACATGCTTCGACGCCGCACCACTTGCTTCCTCCTCAAGTTTTCTAATCGCTGCTTGGTTATCCATTCGTAACAACATCGGCATCCCCACTCGTAAGCCAATCTCTTCCAGCAACTCCTTCAAACCTAAGACTTCTTTGCCTTCAACAGCAGCAGCCACGAATTCCGCGTCTGCAGTAGACAATGCGACTGCACATTGCTTCTTGCACGCCCATCCAACAACCATGACATTCAGGGAAACCACCCAATCACTCACACTCTTCCGGTCTTGTTTATCGCGAGCAAAACGCGCATCCGTGTATCCAATCAGCTGCAGACTTTCATCACTCTTAGCTTTGCATTCCAATCGTAACATGATCTCCTTCGACCCCTTCAAGTACCTAATAGTCTTCTTCTCCAGCTTATAATCACTCTGCCTTGGTGCATGCATGCACCGTATGACCCTATAAACTGCGAAATTAATGGCCAGCCTCGTACACCTTCGGATCCAAAATAAACTCCCAACCATAGACTGGAAAATCTTCTGCTTCGGAACACCAGTTATATCTGCCTTGGGTAAGAAGTTGTAGTCTTTGCCTTCATCATTAGTGTTAGTAATAGGTAAAAGTACCGAATTCGCATGCTCCATGTTATACTTTTCCAATAATTCGCCAATTGTCGCTTCCTGGCCCATCGTATATCCATCTTTTTGATTTCCACCTAATCTTATTCCGAGATCTTTTCCACCGGTCCAAGATCCTTTAATTCCAGTATCTTCATCTTATCGAAAAAATCATCCACCATCTGCTCCGTCGTTCCCGTCACTAGTAGGTCATCAACGTAAACTACAACAATAACTATGCCATCAACGTCCTTCCTTGAAAATATGCATGTGTCCGTCATACACTGCGCGAAATCCAAATCAGTAAGCGTCTTGCGTAACATCTCGTACCACATGCGTCCAGCCTGCTTCAAGACATACAAACTCTTCTTCAACCGTAATGCCCGACACTAGGTCGAATTCACCTCGAATTCTCGTAAAACTCCGTCTGTGATAGTCATGCGTTGAGGTATCTTCAAGTAAATCTCAAAATTCATCTCCGTATGCGCCTTCTCGTATGCACTTGGTACGTCTCCATGTCTCGCCGGTACTTTCCATACTTGTGTCATCGCCGATACCACTTTAACATTGCTCAAATCCATCACTGTCGAAAATGTAAACACGAAATCTCGACCGTACACTTGCTTGTATCCACGCGCCACCAGTTGCGCCTAGTACCTCTCGATCGTGCCGTCCGCCTTCAACTTCGTCTTCTATACCCATTTCGTGGGTATATCCCGGTTGCCTGCACACTTCACCACTTCCCATGTGTCCATATCCTGCAACGCCTTGAGTTCCGCATCCTCTGCTTCTTTCCACTTGTTCGCGTCGTCCCGTCGTCCCTCTTGTGCTTCCTTGTAGCTCTGCGGGTCTTTTGCACACTTCACTTCGGTTCTTGCATCATCAGGTCCTAGCACTGCATACAACGCCAATTCATGCTCATTCACACCTTCTTGCCTCGTATCTGTTTCTTGCGTTATGTTTGTCTCTCCTTCCACGCTTGACTTTCTCTTTGTACTTTTGCTCTTGATCGATTCCTTGTATTCCTTGAATATTTTCGTTTGTACATTTCGTCTTGTTCTCTCGCTGCCTTGAATTGATGCGTGCTGTGCCTGGTTGCTTGTGTCTTCGGAGCGTTTCGTCTCGACTCCATTCCGCAATTCCACGTCATTATCCACGTGACTCTCCACATGTTCCGCGTCGTCGTGACTACGTGATCCTTTAACAACAAAACCTTGAATCCCTTTGTTTCGTCGCCCTTCCCAATGATTAAGCCTCTTTCAGCACTCTTGTTTAACGTCTTCTTGCCAGGGTCCCGCCAAACCATTCACGGTGACCCAAATACCACAATGTCATTTACTTTGGGCTTGATTTCCGTTAACACCTCGTAGGGCGATTTTCTTCCTGTGTTCACTCGAGTAGGAGCACGGTTGAGTATGTACGCGGCATACTCAGCCGCCTCTGACCAATACGAGCGTGGCACTCCTGACCCAAACACCATGCAATGGACCATATTAAATATAGTCCTGTTTAGCATCTCCGCCTTGCCGTTTGATGCAGGGCATCCTGCCTCCTTCACTTGAAGTCTGATTCCAGTCCTTTTGCAAAAGAAATCCACATTCTTATGCTCCAAACCGCCGTCCGTTCGCAAAACATGTATCCTGCAGTTAAACTCCCTTTCGAACCATGCCATAAAATGTTCGAATTTCCTTGCTGCTTGGGCTTTGGTCGTTGCATGGAATACGCGAACATAGGACGACAATGATCTACGAACACCACGAGATAGCGATTTTCGCGCCGGTCCCGAGGCGCAATGGGACCCCACCCACTCGATCTATGGGTGAGTTTTCACTGAGTCTTTCTTGGGTTGGGTCTTTCGTGCCCCCTTCCCCTCTGCACACGCTAAACAATTTGGGCGCGCCGTGCTCGTGATCTTGATGCCGGACTTTGGGTCCTTCGCTAGGTCATTGTAAACTTTCGTCTGTGTGGTATGGTTGTTTTATACGCAGGCCTGTTTATTTAGTGTCCGGACACTAAATACCCTAATGAGCTTATTTAGGTGATTTCGTCACATTATACTTTCTGAAACCAACCAACTTGGTTTGGCCCGGGATCGAACCCGGGACCTTCCGGTCCCGCAGTGAGTAGTAGTGAACCACTCGACCACGGTCGGATTTAAATAGCTTATATAGGGCTCCAGGGCTCGGACTGGACCGTTATTTAGTGACCCGAGATTATTATAGGGAATTGCTATTTCCACCACACTGTTTTGCTATTTCCACCACACTTTTGCCTTAATGGTGTGGTGGAAATAGCAATTCCCGTTCGGTAAGTGGTAAATGATTATGTACAAGGTGACGACCACTTGTAGGTGCAATCAGCTAAATTCTTTGGAGTTGGGTGATGCGTCCGTGGTGAATCCCGTAGCCTCGCGATTAGCAGGGTCAGTGGTGAATACAGCTGTCCTTAGTTTTTTATTATGGGATCGATACAAAACGTTGACGCCACAGCGCGCGCGTGACCTGATGCGACTATTGACCACAGCAGCAACTAATACTATCAGGTTCTTCGGGGCTGAAAAGGGTCAAAAATTTGCAGCTAGCTCCAAGCATTTGCTAGAAGCTTGTTTTCGTGCTGCCAGCTCTCGCAGTGGACGAGACATCGTGCTCAACAGTGTGGCTGTAGTTTATAAGGTGGCGCAAGTTCTTAATACACCCGAGACCAAGGAAGCAACGAAGCAGTCGCTTCTTACGCTGCAGTCGCTTCTTACGCTGCAGTCGGTGGTGGATTTCTTTGCTAGCGAAAATGGACGACAAATTATCTCGAGCTTAAGTGAGTGCTTCAGTAAAGCTATTGAGATGGCAGCGTCGCCTGAAGCCTCCATATTTTTGGCGGAACGAGCCACAAACCTCTTTCATACGCTTGAAAGCGAGGAGAGACGACAAGAATGTGCTCAAGAAGAAGAAGAGGAATTTATGCAAGTGAAAGGGCAAGATGGGCGTGAAATAAAGGGGGGGCAAGGGATACAGCAAGCCGAAATAAATGACAAGTATGTGTCTTCAGTTGCGGACATTCGACGGAGTATTGATACTAAGTCCATGTATGTCCTCGTCAGCATCTGGAACTCCAATGACAAGAATGGACGCGCGCAGGGCATCGGTAGACGGTTCTGTACCAACTTCGCATCAATTGAAACTAAGTGCAAAGCGGCAGGGCACGACATCGTCTCGCAATTATCCACAAACTTGAATGACTCTCAATAGCGCGTAAAAAAACTGTGAAATTATAGCTATATTTGGAAATATTAGGGGGTTCCAAAGTTGGTGATTTCGGAGAACGATTTCATGCAAAATTCGGGACGACCATTTTTTTGGCAAATCGAACTGTTCAAGGGCCCCCCCCCCCCCCCCGCCATTTTTAAAATTTTTTTGTCCATTTCAGAAATTTAAATTTGCCTCTGACGGTTTCTGGTTCATGTCCGAGCCCTCCTCTGCCTTAAACTCTTCCCCGTGACTCTCCACCGCTGCACGTATCTCCTCCGCCCTCCTGGCAACCACCGTCCCAATGGCCTCACATTGCGCGCCCTGCCCCGAGTACGACAGCCGTCGCATCTCGACATCAACACCAATCATCGCCGCCCGCGGCATGTCCACGACGTGCACACCCGCCGCGCCCCCTGCCTTATCCTCCACATCGACACCGACGACTCCGGCTCGTTGCCGCGGTTCGGGTCGCGGACGGGCGCCTTTGCTGGAGTGCAGGACGGCGTAGGGACGGCTCTCTATGTCGTGGACTCTCTTGGCTTGAACGTCAGTGAGTGGAGACTCTTGGCATGGATTGGCACGTTCCCTGCTTTCATCCTCGTAATCTTGACGCAAAATCTACCGGATTCCCCCACGTGGCTCCTGGCGTGACACGATGATCGCGACGCGTCGTTTCAAGTGCTCTATCAATTGTTTACGCGGGACGGACGTGTAGCCGAGCAGGAGACCAATGCGATCATTCATGCCCAAGTGCTCGCAAAAGCGACGGCGTGACGACATCATGGTGCATTCTCCCGTCCCGTGCTGCTGTGCATTGGACTCGTGACATTACGTGCAGTGAGTGGGTTTCTACTTGAGTCGATGATGACATCCACGTTGAGGCATAGATTGGATCGTTCGTTCCTTGTTACGATTTTTGGGGTCGCTGTGGAAGGAAGTGAAGACAATGTGCTTGGTGCGACTCTAACGGTCGCAGGAGCTGCCGCGACGGGGATTGTCGCCTGTTAGTACCTTGTGGATACAAGAGGACGGCTCGTGGCGTTGCAATGTGGAGCGTATGCAGTGGGAATCGCGTGTGCGTTTCTACTCGTCTCGATCTCGAACGGAACGGGTGACACGGACGCGTTCCTGTGTGATTCCGGCTGGGCCGCGATTCTTTTCGCCAATGCGGGGCATCAAGTCGGTCTTGGAGTCGTGCCAGTGATCCTCGTGAGTGAACTCTTTGCCGTTAAGCAACGTCTCGGAGCGATAAGTCTTGTCATGATTTGGGAAGAGATTGTCCAGATGGGACTGACGCAGCTCGTCTCGCTCCTTCGAGACGCCATTTCGTGTCGTATGTCCTTGTGTCCGTCTCGGTGCTGGTCTCGTCATGGCGTGTCACCTCTTGGCCATTGTCCTCTCGTGGTGGTACATTCCGGAAACAAGTCAACGGAGTCTCCAAGACATTGAGGCGATTCTAAGTGGATGGCAACCGGCCACGCCGCGTCGGCGTACATCGTCACGTGTTCAACTAGAATATGGCAGTAATAGTACGGAGTGATGCAGGCAAAAAAAGCACAATCTTCGACGTGCATTCTTTCTCAACCAAATCAATAAATATGTTTCTAGCGACTGACGCGAGCAAACCTTCCTCAGTAAATGTCTTGGTCGAGTCTTCGACATTATACGTTGGTTCATGCTGTTGCTCGTGCACAGGCAAGTGGTCGAGCTTGGCAACCACGTGGTCGTACGAACGACACCACCACGACTCGGTGCGATACTTGAGTCGTCCATAGTAGCCTAAACGGCGTGGATCGTCGAGAAACGCACGCATATGGACGTGGTCAATGCTATTAAACGGCGACACGTGGAATGAGTAGTGGACACGCTTCGTGTCCGTGTCGGGACGTATTCGGTCAAGCTCTTGGGGATCCACGTCGGCACCCTCTGCCATCACACCAGACTCGGAATCATGATTCATGACCGTCTTGGCGACGCAGTGCATTCGGACGAGCAAATCCCGATGGGAGGGGGGGGGGAGGCTTCACCGGCTTAGCTTGAGGCCCCAGGCCTCAGGCTAGCATTACTCATAGTTAAATAGTCAGGGATGGAGATAATCTAGGTAATCTACATGGGAAATTAAGCTTTTGCTGCATTGTCAATACTTTCCGATTCACAGTGAGAGCACAGCAGCCAAGACGAGCGAGCTTCCTTATCCTGCAATGCGGAAAACCACAGTTTATTCTCTTTCGTTAGTATTTGCTTGAGTTACAAGAAACATGGTTTCTTCTGCGACTCTTATCATCGGCGGGCTGTCACGAAGCCGATATTTCTTGACGTATGACACTGTCTCTTCAGTATGGTGGTATTGCCATTGTTAGCTCAAGACACTGTACGTGCCTCACAAAAAGACCCGAAATCATCCAACTTTGAACCTCCCAATATATTCATGAACTTTTTGGTGTGGACCAACCTATTTGTGAATGTTCTAAAATAACGTGGACCAGACTATTTCGGAATTTACCCATATAGTCTGGGTTAATAATTATTAGTATGGCCCAAGCTAATAGGTGTGAGTAACTCTCCAAAGCCATGTTCAGATTTACTCTGACCCAGACTAAATGTGGTGGTCGGTGTAGTCATTCACGAAATGCAAATTGCTACCTAAAATAGTCCAACCTAATTGTAATATAGAATTAGAAATAGAAAGACTATTTAAACACTAGGAAGAGACTGGTCGTATGCATTCGAGCCTACGTCGCGCTTCTCCACGGACACGTACGTCATCATTGTCTTGCGTCACGTGGCAAGGACGTCACACACGACGATCGAGCCGAGCGTCCTTCTCTCGTGCCACGCCTCCAACCTCTCGCACCTGTGCCACTCCCTCGGGTCGTTCGAGTCGCGGAGCCGTTCGCCTTCTTGGAAAGGAGTGACCGCATTGAGATGCACAAGCCCCTCGTGCGCCATGGGGTCAGCTAGTACGTGCTCGATCTCTATCGAAAGAACTCGACGTCACGGATGCCGACCAATGACGACGTCCAGGGCACGACGAGAAGCGGGCAACCGGATTCCCACCTCGAGCGTCGAGTCAACGATCGTGCCAACCTGCGCATAGGACCACGTGGGTGGTCAGTCATAGGCGCCGCGGAAGCATCCGGATCGATTCGTAGGCAAGTTCTGTGCCGCGTTCGTCACGTTGATCGTGCGCGCTCCATGTCCCAGCCGCGAGTGGTTGGGACACGTGG
>CM047592.1:2082317-2129710 GCA_026184515.1 Peronosclerospora sorghi | reverse complement strand
ACAAAAGCATGATGTCAATCAAGGTCAGCCAAGGCACCATCTCCAACACGCTCAAACGGTCGGCAGATCTGCTCAAGCTTGACCCGGACAGAACAGCAAGCGCCAGCGGGCGGTCAAGTGTCCAATGATGCAAGACGCACTCGTCGCTTGGTTCAAAGACCGTGTCAACCTCAGCGGCGATCTCGTATGCGAAGCCGCCCAGCAGATGCTCGACAAGCTCTATCCCGACCATGATCGCAACTTCAAGTTTTCTAATGGCTGGCTCGAGGCATTCAAGAAGCATCATAACATCCGCTCGCACCGGCGGTTTGGAGAGAGTGGCAGCCTGAACCAGCAGGTCATCGATGAAATCCTTCCACGCCTTCGTGAAACTCTGGATAAATACGACTGGAAGGACATATACAAAATGGACGAGACAGGCCTATTCTTCCGGATGCAGGTAAGCTTTACGTTCTTCCTTATTTTGATGATTGTTCAGTCACGGGTTTTAACACAGCGGCAAACCTCAGGCGGACAATTAATTGCCACGCGGCAACTAGAGTCTGGAAGCATAATAAGGAGCGGGTCACTGTGGCCGTCTGCTGCAACGGTGATGGTAGCGACAAGCTTCCACTTTCGATCGTCGATAAAGTTCGCCAATCTGAGCTTCGAGAATGTCAACCGTGAAAATCTCGGTTGCACCTACTTGGAACCATTCGAAGGCTTGGATGACACAACTGATCTTCTTGGAGTCGCTTCGGGAATTTAAGTGGCGGATGGCTAACCGAAAGGTTCTTTTGATTCTCGACAACTGCAGCGCTCACGTTTCGGTTGATGAACTTCCAGAACGGATCACACTTCGCAACACAACATTCCATCACCTGCCGCCGAATACAACCTCAAAGATTCAACTTTAGGACCAAGTAATCATCCGCAACTTCAAGGAGTAATACCGTCGTAGCTTTAACCGCCTGCTTCTGCAGCGTCTGGATGACAAGGTTGAGCAGCCGGAGAAGATCGATGCGCTTCAAGCCATTCAGATGGCAGTGCCGGTTGGGTCTATAGATGTCAAGCCAAGAACAATTCACAACTGCTCTAACCATTGCAAGATTCGGTCGGAGCCAACCAACGGCAACCCAGTTGACGAGAACGATCTCCTGGTCCAGCCTGTTGTGGAAGAACTAGAGTCGCAGATTCTCCAGTTTCGTTATTCCAACTCAATTGACATCCGCAAACTGCTGAACTACCCGGCAGAAGACCAGGTTGCATATGTCCCGGATGTCGACGATGTTGTCAATGACCAGCTCGTAACTGCAGCAGATGACGGGGGCGACGCTGACGAATCCAGTCAGGAGCGTCCAAGGGTCAGTCTAATCGAGGCTCAAAAATTTCTTCAAACACTTCAACTGTTCTGGATGCAACGGGAAGCAGATTCTCAAGATTTCATTCGATCTCTCCAGCGCATGAAGGATGACATCAGCAAGATCCGCGCCAACCAGATAATCCAGAAGGACATTCGTCAGTTCTTCAACAATTCATATGCAATTTCCGGCACAACTACGTAAGATTCGTTGTTTTGTATATTGAAAAAATTAATGAAATTTTTCAATATACCGCTGATTTCAATTAATATTTAAACTACGGAGGAATATTAATTCGCGTATGGGCCCGAGCGTGGGACCGGCGGTCTGATTAATTAACGGATGTTATTAATTTGGGGAGGATTATTTTAAACAGGTTCTACTGTATTCACTTATCGAAATACGCTGTCTAGCACATAGATATATTTTGTGTGGAATAAATTTAGGGAATTGTTGGTTTGATTTGATTTTATTCAATACAAGATCAATTCTACCTATTTGCTACATTTATCTTTTAGAATCTTGTTTCTACCAATATTGCGCGCTTCCTCTATGCAGCAAGTCCAGTGCAAGGCTGTATGTTACAAATGACAGTACTTTGTGGTCCATCTTAACGACCACTGGCACGTTTTACTAGTTCTGTTCGGCGACACAAGTCCTTGGGAAGGTTGGTCGAGCCTATCGCATCGATGGGATGACTCACAAGAAGTTACCACATATTTTAGCGCGCCAGTTCAGCGCGCTGGTGCATCCATATACCCTGATATGAAAATTATGCTCGAGCTTAAAAGCCCCATCGAGAAAAGCCAAATATTGCAGAAGAATTCGGTCGCTTCACCGGCATCATCAACTCCCGCGACGTAGCCCCGTACACGGGGAATGGATAAACTCTCTGCTTGAGTTATAAAAAGCCATAGAGCCATCAAATATAAGTGTACCCAGGTTTACTTTGACATTACATGTCTCGGCGGTTGCGCCAAGGCGTTGGTATGGGGGTGGGCGCAGACAGGCTGACCCATCCGCGTGTTCGAAACTCTACAAGCGTTTAAAGAGGTGTAAAAGCTCACCTTTGAACCTTCTCAAATTAATTTAGATGGATTAAAGCGAAGCCTGATTCAAGCATCAGGTGCTGGCTACAGACGATAATAATCGCCGGTTTTACGTAGTTAGCGACGCGAGCAATAACGCACCGTGATCACAATCGTCGTGATCGCGAAAAATATATTACCAATCGCGTCAGCTCCGTCCTGCCGGGCGCAACTAGAAGATTAACAATTACAAAAAAAATCTAGAAGATTACTCGCGCAAGATGCGATCCTTGCCCAAAGCTTCTTAAAGCATTCCCTCTTTGCCAAAGTGGAGCCGCTCCACAGAAGAAAAATTCCCGTGAGGATCTAAGTGCCCCGATTCAAACGAAGCACCGTTCATCACCGAAGAGGAAATGCTGGCCACGATTACGCAGTACCATATCACGTGGCACATTAAATTGATGTGCTTAAACCGGAAAAACTCCACAATGCTACTCGAAGAATTAATTCTGAGTTCAAGCAAAACCGGCCGCTTCATCTCTTCCAAAAAGTCTGGGTCTTCAGCCTTCAGTACGTCGAGTAGCGCTCAAGAGTCAAACTCTTAGGGTAACCAAGCCAGCGTCGGTACGGTGAAATGTTTGCAATAAAAAACGCTCGAGAATATAGCGGGTATCTTCCTGACTATCAAGAAAAGGGGAAGGTAGTGGCGGTAATGTTCGCTGTCACCGATGTCAAGAAACACAGATGAGGCTTCTAGAACTTGAGCAGAGTCAATATGACCTTCGCAACACCTATGCTTCCCTCGATGCCAACTTCGGATCGATGGATAAGTACCTCCGTTCCCTTCTTAATGAGAATCGAGTTTTTTAAGGTGAATCTTGCACTAAAATAGAAGGTTTCTCGGAGCAAACGGAGTATGAACGTCAAGTGAATGAGTTCTCTCTACAAGTCAGAGTCGGATTATCGTTCACTTCTGGTCGATCTGGCTTGCTACAACATTTGTCGCGGGGACTTGGGTCGCCTTTGGGGTGAGCCGGTTTGAGGCGTATGTAATAAAATGTTGGGTGCAGATGCGTTCCTACACGTTGGTCTAAAAACTGTAATGGGGTGTCATTACATAATTGATATTCAAGTTAGAATATCACAGTTAAATCTCAGACGCGTTGTCTGAAATTCAAATAAGAAATTATAAGTTATTATAATCTACGAAGGAAAAGTCGATTCGGTATAAATACCAAATCTTGCAGGTTAACTAATAGTTCAGTTAGTTGAATACTTGATATTATTATATTAGTTAGGTAATTACTATACTATTAGCCGCTAACCACCCATTAAATAAACACTCTTAATTTTGCGTTCTAACCAACAAGTAAATATTTATATTTACTTTTAGTATAGGATTAGTTGTCATCAACTAATCCTACCCCTCTTGTATTGCGCTCTTCCTCGCACAACACAGTGTAAGCCTGTAACAGGATAAGTCCTGTTACACCTGGTAGCACTTTGTGGTCCGTCTTAACGACCACAGTTCCGTTCCGCTAGTCAACTAGCGGAGCGAAGATTAAGAGCCGCTCGGCATCAAGTCGTGAGACATGACGCCTGCCGAGCGAGAGAGAACGCTGGAAGTGGTGACGAAACACTTCCCCCACTTCTCGTCGCGTAGTAAAGACGCGACGGTAGAAATGGTTCGGTCCATGGGGACCGACATCCTTACCTTCCTCCTGGGTAAGACCCCGGAGGAAGCGATAGAGGTGGTGAATCGCTTTAGGCAAAACCACCTAGAAAATCCAGCACAGCCCGCGCAAGAGGCAGCGCGTACCGCACCTGCACCTGCAACGCATAGCGTTGAAGTGGTAAAGGCGCGAGTACCGCCCTTTACCGGTGAATGGGGCGAGCCCCTTCGTAGATGGCTCGCAGAGGTGGAAGATGCCATCTCTGCGCAAAATATTGTTGACGAACGTCAACAGGCGTACTTCGCCACAACATGTCTGGGCGGCAGAGCAAGGGCATGGGCGATGAGTCGCAGAGCCACTGATGACTCTGCGTTCCTTACTTATAAGGAATTTAAAGCTGAGCTAAAGCTCAATTTTGAAGCTCCAGAAATGGAGCTAAGTAGTCGGCAGGAGTTTATGGAACTCCGGAAAGGTAAGCTTGACCTTCAAGCTTACGCTCAGAAGACGCAATATTTGCTGTCAAATATTGTGTATGAGCCGGTGCCCCCTGCTATGCAGGTCACTGGCTTCATGAAGGGACTCAATGATGGTCCCGTCAAACAGAGTCGCTACCGGCACCCGCCAGAGACTCTACAGGATTCCATTTATATGAGCATCCGTGAGGAGTTCAGCATTCGATCAGCGTCATCGCATGCTGGGTACAGCCGAAGGGCTCAACAGCCCTTCGCTTTTGACATGCCGCAACAGCATGTCAACAATCAGCAGTCGGGCAGACGAAGTTCACACTTCGTCTCAAGAAACAGCCACCCGCGCCAGAGCATGGGCGGTGGAGGTCCAGAGCCGATGGAGCTATCGGTTGCAGTTGCTTCGAACAAGAAGCAACCGAAATTTAAGAAGAACATTTGCTGCAATCGATGCGCGAAAGTGGGGCATTTTGCCCATGAGTGTATGGCACCGCTCCAGTGCCACTCAGTCAGCGGACGGAACCGTCCTCTGCACGGCGACACCAACCGGGACATCACCCTGTTGGGGCAAAAAGCGTAGATCACCAGTAGGGGCGGGGCGCCCTACTGTGAATGTTATCCCACATGCCGACATAGAGCATGTGAGGGTAATAACCCCAGACGGGACTATGTCCTGTCAAAAGGTGCAGGGTGATGGGAAGCCTCTTATCACCCTGGAGGTTAAGCCGCACGGGAGCGATGTCCCCATGAGAGCTTTGTTTGACACAGGAGCGTCAAACAATTTCGTTAGAACTCAGAGTCTAACGCTGTTGAGCTTCGTGGAGGTAGAAACCCCACGAAGTATGTTGTCAGTCCGGTTAGCAACAGGTTCAAACGTGACTATTCCAAAGTGTGTGATTAAAACACGCTTCGAGTTGAATGAACTGTCATTCGAGGATGAATTCATCGTCCTCGATTTAGATGACAAGTTCGATGTGATACTTGGAATCCCATGGATGTCCAAGTTTAAACCTTCGATCGACTGGGTTAACCTATCGATCGACTGCGGCGGATGCACAGGGTCTGATCACCCTGTGTGTAATCCGGCTGTGTCAGAGGATATAACCTCAGCGTCGTACAGTCTGGTGGATAGCGATGGCACCACCAGGTCTGTTCCAACACGATCAGCGGAAGGTACCTCCGCTGGTGAGAGTCCAGAGGGACTACCACACGCAACAGAAGAGTCGTTGCGTGTTGGAGAGAAACATTCCACGGGTGATAAAGACCACCGTGAGAATGAAGTGATATCCACGGTGGGAAACACCCACCGTGAGAATGAAATAGTATCCACAGTGGGAAACACCCACTGTGCGACCGAAGGTTCCAACACGATGAAAGAATTCCGTGTTGATGAGAGTGAACTCACGATCGAGTGCAATCGTGAGCACAACTCCGTGGTGGCCAGTGCCCACCACGTTGCGTTAGCCATGCACACGGGTGATAAAGACCACCGTGTCGCAGAAAAGGCGGCCGGTCAGACTAGCACATCTGATCGCCAAGAAAATTCCATGGTAGGCAGTGGCCACCATGATGATGAGTATTTGCACACGGTGAATCGTAATCACCGTGTAGCAGTCAATCATAAGAGTGCGTATGATTGCATGGACAGTTCCGTCGAGACGATCAACGTCTTGACGCAAACGGAGACCGGATTAGCTACCCAGTCTCTGTTGATGGAACACCCTCCGAAAGAAGGTACGGAGGTGATGGCTCTTCCAGCGCTAATCTGGAAGAAGTTTATGAGAAACTTGCACGATGATCAGATCGAACAGATCTATATTATCGTAGCAAGAGATGATGTAGTGGATATTCGTGAACGAATATCCACATTACAAGTGGAAAACATTGGGAACGAGGTTCCCAATGACCAAACCAAAGTTCAGCGCTTTGAAGCGCAGAGCTGGGAGTCGCTTAAAGCGAACTCCCCATTTTATGAGGTACTTCGGGAATACGCTGACGTATTCCCAGAAGAAGTACCTAGCAAGCTCCCTAAGGATAAGGGAACTCGTCATGAGATTGACCTCGTGCCAGGCACGAAGTATTGTGTCACGCGGCAATGGCCGTTGCCGCGTGATCAGGTAAAAGCGATCGACGAATTCTTCGAAGCTCGTCGTAAATCAGGCCAAGTGCGGGAGTCTACCTCACCGCACTCTACCCCCTCCTTTTGTGTGAAGAAGTCCACAGGTGGGTGGAGAATCGTTCACGCTTACAACAAGCTGAACGCAGCGACGGTACCGGCACAGACACCGATACCGCGGAAGGATGTCATCATCGATGGCATGTGCGGGAGCACCATCTTTAGTGCTCTCGATCTAAGAGATGGATTTTATCAAATACTAATGCGTGAGAAGGATATCACTCTCACGGCGGTAAGCACCCCAAGCGGCATGCTTTGGGAGTGGCTTGTTATGCCGCAGGGGCTTCGAAATGCCCCTTCTACGTTTAACAGATGCGTAACGCATCTATTACGCCCGGTGCGAGAGTTCGCACCGAGTTATTTCAATGCCGTGTTCATCCATAGTAAGGGTGAACACGATAAAAGCGATGTAGATGTCCATAGGGAGCATCTACGTCGAGTGTTGGAGCTTATGCGTAAACATAAGCTCTATGCAAATCTGAAGAAGTGCACCCTTGGTGCACCTGAGATACCCGTTCTTGGATGCTTTGTGGGCAAGAACGGGGTGCGTCCTGATCCAGAAAAAATCAGGGTGATCGTTGAATGGCCTACGCCAAACAACGTAAAGGAACTTCGAAAGTTCCTTGGGTTGGCAACATATTTGCACAAGTATTCGTGCAACTATGCTGGGTTAATACGACCTCTTTCTCAATTACTTAAGAAAGATGTCGAATGGCATTGGGATACCCAATGCCAATATGCTTTTGATGCAGTCAAGCAAAGCTTGACTGAAGCGCTTGTCTTGGATATAGCCGATAACGAGCGTCCGTTCCACGTCGTTTGCGATGCGAGTGATTTCGCTATCGGCTGTGCTTTGATGCAGCGTATCCCGATGATCGTGATCGCGTAATCTGCTATCAATAGCGTCAGTTGCGCCCAGCCGAGCGCAACTATCCATTGCATGACAAGGAACTCCTTGCCATGAAGTATGCACTGGCCAAGTTTCGGATCTATCTCTTGGGAGATATACCGTTTGTGGTTTACACGTACCATGCGTCGCTACGCACGGCCGTGAATTAACCACACATTTCTCAAAGAATGGCTCGATGGATTTCATTCTTTAGTATACAACTTTACGGTTGAATACAAACCCGGAAAGTTGAACGTAATAGCGGATGCGCTATCACGAAGGCTCGATTACGAGACGAAACCGTCCGTAACCGAAGGGGCCAGTGCAAACGCGATCCGTTGCACTGCTTTGTCGTCGTCAATTATACGACAAGTACGCGAGGCGTACAAAACAGACGAGGAGACACGTCTGTTGATTGATTACTTAAGTAATCAATCAAGTGAGAAGCGCGACGAACTCCCAGAGTTCCTCCGCGCTTGCGTGCATCGATATCGACTGCACGATGGTCTGCTGCTTTACAGCAAAGACCAAAAAGATGAAAGTCGCATCGTCGTTCCAAACGACGATGATCTCAAACATCAAATTATGTTTGAGTATCATGATGCACCGATTTCGGGGCATCAAGGTCGAGAGAAGACATACGCTTCTCTCGCACGTGACTTTTACTGGCGAAACCAGTACAAGTGGGTACGGAAATACGTACGCGCTTGCGAGATTTGCCAGCGCGTTAAGTCTGCGCAGTCTGCACAGGCTCCTCTGCAATCTCTGCCGGTTCAGACAGAGTGTTGGAAGTCCATTTCAATGGACTTCGTATTCGGTCTTCCACCCGACAATAGTCGGAAGACCGGAATAGCGGTCTTTGTAGACCGTTCCAGTAAGATGGTACATCTTACTGCAGTATCAGTGAACGTAACCGCCGCTCAAACAGCGCGGATATTCGTTGATACGGTATTCCGTTTGCACGGAATGCCGGAAGACATTGTCTCGGATAGAGATCCGAGATTTACAGGACGTTTCGGGAAAGAAATGTTCTCATTGTTGGGAACCCAGTTGAAGATGTCAAATGCGGACCATACGGAAACCGATGGGCAGACGGAACGGTTTAACCGCGTTATCGGGGACATGTTGCGATCATACGCACATGCCTTTGAACAGTGGAGTGACTACCTGTCACTCACTGAATTCGCGATTAACAATTCGGTGCATGCTTCAACTAAGCATACACCGTTCTACGTGAATGCCTTAAGGCATCCACGAACCCCAGCTTTACTTGGCGGTACGCCAAATATAAGTGGAGGAGGGACCCGCTCAAATTTTGAGCGAGTTAATGCGCAAGTTGCAACTGCAACTTGTGAACAAAACGATGGCCCTTCTACTGAAAGTACAGTAGAAGCGGAAGCAGCTTCAAATGGAACTGAAGCTGCATATGATGAATATGTGTCTGCAGCAATGGCTGCAGACAATGAGGACAACGCACCTACTGCTGATAAAGCAGTAGATGAATTCGTATTACAGCGCCAAGCTGTAATACGCTATATAAAAGATGCACTGGCCTCTGCTTTTGATAATCAGAAGCAAAATGCAGACAAGCAAGGAAGGAAGAACAAAAACTCCTTTCTGAAAGGTGAATTGGTATGATTAAGTACTACCAATTTGCCTATACATGCAATAAGCAACTTCCCTACACGGAAGTTGATTCCTAAGTACATTGGACCTTTCAAGGTCCAAGAGATTCGGGGGGATGCCTATACCTTAGAAATTCCCACAGCAATGCGGCTCCACCCAACATTCTATGTTGGGCGGCTCAAACCGTATTATTCGTCTTCGTCTTACGACGAGACACAGAACCACGGAAGATACCGTGCTTCTGCAAGTCTCCCAATAGAGACTTGTAATCGGTTTCCAGCCGTTGATGAGCAGAGCGGAGAGTCATTACCTCCGCCTTCGACTGCTCAAGATCAGCCTTGTGCCGATCGAGCTCTCCCTTATAGCGGGAAAGCTCAATGTACAGAAGATCATTCTTCTGCTGGAGGGCAGTGTGCGCCCCGAGGATGTCGCGGACATCCTCGCGAAGAGACCAATATGTCTTCACCGAGTGAGACATATCGCTGCTCAAGGAGGAATAACCCTCCTCGAGCTTGCGGAGCAAAGAACCATGCTCAGCAACAACAACGGCGAGGGAATTCTCAACCTCCGCCGCCCCTGATTGATAATCAGGGGAATAAGCGATACATTCTCGAGCGCTTGATCTCGAAGCGCTCGGTGCCTTCGGAGAAGGGGCAGCGTACCGAGTACTTAGTACGCTGGCTGGGTTACCCCCAAGAGTTCGACTCTTGGGAGCCGATTGAGGTTCTGAGGGCCGACGCCCCAGACCTTTTAACTGAGTTTGAGAAGGAGTCTCAAACTCATAATGCGAAGTAGCATCAACACTATGTATTGATGCATTTAGGGCATAGATTAAGCCCTGAATTTCGGCGTGTACGGAAAAACCACCGTACCCTCGCAACTCCTCCTGTGACAGACGAGGAGCGCCCTGCGGACACCGCGGGCAAACGAGGTGAGAAGGGACACCACAGTTCAACCCTTCTTTGATGCAATCAAAATGGATGTATTCCATTTTGCCTGTTCGAGAGTGCTTTAAAAAGCGCTCGCGCATTACGTGAACTTTATTCACGTAATCATCTGGGCTTTTGTTGTAGTTGTCAACAAAAGCGTTCCAACTCTGAGTCATGGCGTATTTATCGTCCCTGTTCCTCCTTGACCCTTTCCGGCTCGAATAATATCGAACCTGGAAAAAGAGGTCAATAAAGTACAGACGTCTATCGTCTGTACTTCGATCGAATCGACGTGACTGGATGTCTTCGCAGTCATCCAGCACGTTGATATCGAACAACGCATACCCCGTTTACGGTGACCGCCACTGTTGGGGGCAATAGCCCAGCCAGGGGTCCAAAACCCCACTCTGTACGGAACATGTGGTTCCGTACGATGATGCGCTTCAGAAGTGGCAGGCGCCGCTTCTGTTCGAGCTCTTTTAGAAGGTGGATCACCGCCTGCTTCAACACCACGCGCCGGCGTTATATCACCCCGACGTGGAGAAGTACTTGGTCCAGGTGGGGCTCTGCGTTCCCGCAACCACCTGTGATAATCATTGTCGCTGTCATAGCTGACAGCGAAACCAGAGTCATCATCGCTGTTAGGCGATGAGCACCTAGAGAGTTTCGACTCGCTAGATCCTTTCGTGGGGACAGCTGTACCCCCATCACTTTGTTCGGAGTCAGAACTTCCGAACATGGCCCTCTTAGCAACATGCCATTCGGAAGTTTCCATCGTGCGAGATGATGCATTAGCAACATCTCCCTGTTTCTTGCCATATGCCGCCTTAGCAGCATCTGTGGTCGAAGACGGTACGTCTTCCGACCTTTGCGTAGTTGACGCTGCTAATGCAGCGTCACTGTTGTCACTCAACACCTCAGCACCTAGTGCTGAGGCGGAGGAAGAAGCTCCTTCGATGTTTTAAGCTGCGCTCTTAAGAGCGCCGCCGCGTGCTTTGACCATCGAGTAGATGGTCAATAAGTTGGTGAATGAGAAATTCCGACCAACAAGTGCCACCTATGATTGGCCAAAATAAGAATTATTATTGGCCAACCACCTTAAGTGTGGGAGGGGTGATGTAATGGGGTGTCATTACATAATTGATATTCAAGTTAGAATATCACAGTTAAATTTCAGACGCGTTGTCTGAAATTCAAATAAGAGATTATAAGTTATTATAATCTACGAAGGAAAAGTCGATTCGGTACAAATACCAAATCTTGCAGGTTAACTAATAGTTCAGTTAGTTGAATACTTGATATTATTATATTAGTTATGTAATTACTATACTATTAGCCTCTAACCACCCATTAAATAAACACTCTTAATTTTGCGTTCTAACCAACAAGTAAATATTTATATTTACTTTTAGTATAGGATTAGTTGTCATCAACTAATCCTACCCCTCTTGTATTGCGCGCTTCCTCGAACAACACAGTGTAAGCCTGTAACAGGATCAGTCCTGTTACAAAAACCGTATAGGAATTCCCTTTGAAACTGTGTATCTTACCAGGTCCTATGAACTTCGGCTACAAGGGAAGTATCTCGTTGCATGGTTCTAGTTAGATTCGTATTACGAATGAAGCTTAATTGAATGAACTTTTATTCCTTCTTCCATTCCTATCAGTGATTTGTTTTTGCTAATCAAACACAGCAGCAGGTGTATCTTCCACGTAGCATATAACATTTTTAAGGGTGTAATACAAATTCATCCACTTCTTTATTAGTACTAGATATATCGTTTATTTCATCTGCCGCTTACGCAGCGAAAGCGTGTTCAGTGCAAATAGTTTGAGACGAAACGGCTGAAACCATGTTTTTTTACATCATTATAGAAACTGTTTATGATTTCTGTTTCAGTTTCTATCTCTGCTCCTGTCAATATGTGGGCACATCTACTGCTGTATCAAGAGTAGTTGGATAGATATCGGCAACGGATACTGCTATTACCAGTAGCCACATTTAATTTTCTTTCACAAACTGCAACAGCAACTTGCTTTTCGTCTGTATCAACTCGCTCAAAATTCGAAAGGGGCCCTACCCCACTTAGATTGGCGTACTTCCATGTAAAGTTGGCGTGCGTGAATGCCGCACGGCATTCACGTAAAACGGTATGTGCTGTTAAAAAATAAAGTAAACACTTGTATTCACTTAATAGAACTTAAACTACCTGGTCTAAACAGGTAAGATCTTTCACAGGGGTCAACAACTGCGTGACGCTTGCCACGCGGTGGAAGTTTCGGCTAAGTCTGTAATAGAGATAAAAATGAAAAGTGTATAATTTAGAGTCACCCAAAAATATAATAATGCTAAAATATATACTAAGAGGTAATCGAAAATGCACCCACACATTTAAGCCAATGGAGTTTCACCATCTTGGAGAGACGCAAACACAAAATGTCTTCATGCGTTTCCAACATGTGCTGGTTTGAAGAATGCACCGGATTGTTTACTGCAAACTCTGTGAGTGGCAAACTGTTACTTCTCTATTCGAAGGTATGCGCTTAAGAACGCAGCTTGTGGCGGATAAGATGGAGATTGACTTGTTCTCTTTACCCATCCGTTTTCGGATGGTCCGCAGTTGATAATTTAAACTGCGCGCGCAGAAACTCCCTATGTATCTTTGATCCCCATCCGAGACTATGTTATGTGGCGTTCTGTGTTAGTTTAATACCGTATCGGAATTATCTGCGCTGCCTAGGCGCCAGTACGTCTTGCTGAAACTGTAGTAATACCAACCATCTAACCTAAATCGGTCTAAGAAGATGGATATCCATGTCTTTCGACTCCTGTCAGGCTAAAGACTAGAAACAAAGTCCATAAAAATGGATCTGTTTGAAGCGACAGGGATGTAACTGGAGCCTGCGCAGGTTGCGCGGACTTTATCCGCTGGTAGATCTTGCAAGAGCGTACGTACTTACGTACGATTGTTCTTACAGTAGAAGTTGCGTGCAAGAGAAGCGCACGCCATCTCCCGCCTTTAATGCCCCAAATCGGTACATCATGATATTCGAGCATGATTTCATGATTGGAGATCATCACCTTGGGAATAACGCTGCGTCTATCATCTTCTTGGCCCCAGCTATATAACAGCAGACCATCGTGAAATCTATAACGATGTACGCTTGCGTGTAATAACTCTTGAAGCTCTACGCGTTTCTTTGCTGATTGATTGTTCTAATAATAAAAAAATACACGATCCTCTTCATCTGTTCTACATGCTTTTTGTACCTTCTGTATAGAGGCAAAGCAGGTGCACTGCAACGGACTTTGTTCGCACTGTCATTTCTACTAATGTCGGTTTCGTCTCGTAATCAGGTCTATGTGATTTCATACGATACCTATTTAATCTTCCCGATTTGTATTAAACCGTGCAGTCGTATTCTGCATAAAATGACAACCATCTTGCTATTCGTTGGAAAAGATGTGGTGAGTTTACGACCGATATAAGCCACAAAGGGTATATACTCTAATAGATAGATCCCAAATGGGTGTGCTCCCCTTGGTGATCGGTGTCGACTGCATTTTTTGCTTTCTACACGATAGTCATGGTCGATATTTGTAGTGACGCTTAAGTTTTCACTGCCACTGCCATCTGTTTAATGATTCATGAGGAGAATTAAAATCTACTATTTAAGCTAACATCGAAGCTTAAGTATCGGTCGACCTTTTTTCTCAAATGACCTATTGCTAGATGAATTCTTGACAACCGTCGTCGTTGAGACTCACCCAGCGCAGCCTAAACAAGACGTGGTTACAAATGTTGAGGACGGAAAGTTGGATGTTCGAAGGATACAGAGCTGATCAGTGGGGTGGTTTTTTGCTAATCTTCCTCGTTCGTGATTCCTTCCAACAGACGTCATCGTTGGGTTATATAAGCAAGCTTTAAAAAGTTGATCTGAGTCCTACAACTAGCAAGAGCCATGGATTCAGAACAAGACAATTTGTGACAGCCCTTTTCGGCTTTCATATGACAAGAAGTAGTATGTAGTCTGCTTCTAGACCACAACCAGTTTCCTGCCGGTGGGGTATCCGAAATTGGTCAAGACTTTTACAGTATTGCTGTTACTGGCTTTGTTGCGTGATGAACAAAAAGCGCACAATATAGGATTTAAACAAAATATGATTATGTTTCCATAGTTTTTTTTTATTAAATAACGATAATTATTCCTATTTCTTTACTATATCTTGAACAACGCAATATAATTTAACGTTGATTAGGATAAATATCGAGCAATTTTAACAATTGTTTTGTTTTGCGACAAGAAAATCTGTGGTAATACAAGGCGAACAAGTTATCAAATAGGCATTCCATGACGGTTACTCAGTACCGAAACATGTGGAACGTTGGATTGACGTGCTCAACGCGGACAACCCTTGTGCTTCTCAGAGTACCAACTTGAGGTTGAGCAGATACATGCTGCTTTTACTCTTCCTAAGGTCTGTGTAGCCGGTGCTTATACGCACGGTGCGGCTAGAGCACAGAGGAAGGCTTTTCTTAAAGCGGCGTTCGCCGCTACTTAGCCTATACGCCCTTATTAAGGGTTTTAGTAGGAGAGAGCTCTCCTACTTGGGGCCAAGATTCCCGGGTTAGTTTACTCTAGCCTGTACTAGTGCCTTAACGGCAAGGCTCCCTTACAAAGGATATAGCTAAGGGGAGGGCTCCCCTTACGCTACGGCACTCACTACACGCACGACCGGTCGAGGTCGTGCGTCTGTACTAAGAAGTGAAAGTAAAACTGAATATATTTAATATGTAATTATTTAAACTAATATAAACTATATGTAACACTAAGTAGAATATTCCTAATTCGTACCTAGATAAAATGTAGTGTACACACCTGTGTACCGACACGTGGATGGCTGACACACCACCACACCAAGGGCCCCTGCCTTGATTGGTTAAAATAACCAAAGGTTCGAAACCTTTCAACCCGGCCAATACTGGCCTCAACCGTGGTGTACCAATGTACACCAACACTCAGTGTTACCCGAATGTAACCCCGTTACATCCTCCCCCATCAAGACTATTGCTTACGCAATAAACAAAATTTGTTGGAGAACTCCAACGCCAGTACCTCTGGCTGTCCATTGTACACCCTCAGAGGTGCTATGGACGCAAACTATTCCGACGGCTCGGAAGTGGACGCCCTTGGGGAGCTCTCCCCAACGGCTGGCCATGTTGATAGCGCCGAACGGCGCTATCAGTCATCCAACCCATTCCCCACACGTGGGGAGAACGCACTAACTCTTGCGCCACCGTTACCCGCTAGGGGTGATACCTCCAGGTTGCCACAGGCAACCACCACCAATGAACCTTCCTTGGTTCAAGAGGCCCGACGTGCCGGACGGGCACGTAAGGGACCTCGCGACCCTCAAAAGAGGGCTAAGAACGCGGTCAAGAGAGGCTTAGCCTCTTATACCCCTGGACCAGCGGCTATACTATCGCGTGAAATTGCGCATCGGAACCAACTCCGGGCCCGACTACTAACGCCCAAACATTATTCCGTTAAGGCCTACCAGACGCGCCTCGGGAAACAGGCACGCGGTGCCCTCGTGGATGTTCTCCGCGAGATTACCCTTGTTCTCCTGAGGGACGAAAGCGTCGAAGACGCAGAACAGGCGTTCCGCGCCTGGGCGGAAAGGGAGAAACACCTCCCCAGTTTCGATGCGCTGTACAACAGCTTTTCCGAACACGACGTTCGGGTAGAGAGAGCGCTACGCTTGGCCTATGCTCAGGCCAAAGCGCAAGGGAAGTTGCCTGCCTCCTATTATACGCGCTTTGATCTCGATGTGGTGCCGGAGAGCAATGCAAGCACAGCATCTGCCTCCGGCGAACTCCCAGATATTGGGAGTGAAGGGGCTTCTTCAGCCCCTTTGATCGTTGACTCTCAGTGGGATTCTCCAGCTCGAAAGCGTCAACGACGTCACGGCAATCCTGCCGCAGGGGAGACTCGTACTCCCACGAGTTCTGGGAATGTGGATACCCTTTCCACTTCACCAGGTACTGGGTCTCACCCCGGTGATGGCGTCGTGCCATCAGGCGTTCCACATGATAATGTGGCGTACCCTCCGTATCGAGCACTGGAGGAGGGGGTCGCGCTATTGCGGCGTGACTTCCACGAGCGCTGTGATCGGCACAGCCTTCGCATCCAAGATGCTCAGGAGGAACTCCGCAACGAGGGGAGTGCGAATGAACGCATAGAGGAGCGGCTTGCCTCTCTCGAGACTCTCGTTGCGGAGCTTCAGGGTCGTATATCAACCCTGTCGGAGATGTTCCGACCTGTTGCGCCTTTCTGCTATCCGGTTTCTCACACTCCTACGCGAGGGGACCCGCCTCCGGGTTCTGGTATGGCTTAAGCATACCCACATAAAAGGTTGGATGCGTACGCATCGCCTTCGGGATGTCTAAGGTGTACGACAAGCCCTTTCGGGCTAACACCTTAAAGGGACCCACAAACCTGGGGCGCAGTTTATTTCGCAACACATTTGAAACTGCATGTGTAGGAAGATTTTTAGTGTTTAATAAAACACTTTCTCCTACTTTGTATACCTTTTTATTACGCCGCCCCTTTCGGTCAGCTTGCTCCTTCTGCTTGTCTTGGATTTCCGCCATGGCATCGCAGACGTGTCGTAAGACACTAAAGCGCGTCGATAAAAACTTATCGATGTGATTTCGCACAGATACAGGGCTGACATCGGGGAATCCTCCCCACTCAAGCCCTGGGCCACACACACGTGGCGTCAACAGAACCCTCGGATTCACCAATCCGTTCACGTAAAACGGAGTAAACCCCGTAGATGCATGTACCGAATTGTTGATAGCAAATTCAACAATCGGGAGCATCTCACTCCAACTCTTTGGAGAACCCGGACATAAACCCCGGAGAATATCCTCCACAACGCGAGTAACGCTTTCCGTCTGACCGTCCGTCTGCGGATGATCCGCAGTGGACATGAGGAGCTTGGTGACTAGCACCTTAAACAACGCTACCCAAAAATGTCCCGTAAAACGGGGATCCCGATCCGACACAACGGAATCGGGTAGACCATGTTGTCGAAAGACACGGTCTAGGAACACTTTTGCTGTTACTTGTCCATCTATGGACTCTGGCACCTCCGCCAGGTGAGCCATCGTGCTCAAACGGCCTACAAAGACCAATATGCCGGTGTTCCCGGCCTTATCCTTCAGAAAACCGAAGATAAAATACATGCTAATGGATTTCCAACACTCCGTTGGAACCGATAAGCTCGCCAAATGCGCAGCTGAACTTGCAGAGGGTTTAACCCTCTGACACGTCTCACAGGTGCGTATATACGCACCGACCCACTTATACATATTGGGCCACCAATACAAAGCGGTTAAAGCACTGTAGGTCTTATCCCGACCTAAATGACCCCCGCTAGGGGCGTCATGTGCCTCAAAGAGAACTCTATACTTCAGTTCCTCATTATGAGGAACTACCACCCGCGGAGTGTCCTCCGCGCACGTGCTATAAAATAGCAGACCGTCCCAGTACCTGTAACGGTGTAAACGAGCTTTAGCTCGATTTGACAGGGTTGGCTCAGACGAGCCAAGACCCTTTCCACCTAACGCGCGGATAAGCGCCGTACATTGTGGGTCTTTCTCATACGCCTGGCGTATGAGATCCACTACAGACGTGGTAACGAATGTCGCGTGAGCGAGCTCGTAATCGGGACGACGCGACAACGCGTCTGCAAGCACGTTCTGCTTACCAGGTTTATACTTAACCTCAAAGTTGTACTCCGCAAAGAAGGAGAGCCAACGGACCATCCGTTGCGAGAGATGAGGCGACTTTGTCGCTGTCCGTAAGGACGCGTGGTCAGTATAAACCACGAACGGCTTTGAGCCGAGTAGGTGAGCCCTAAATTTGACAAGAGCATACTTCATTGCAAGTAGCTCCTTGTCATGAACGGGATAATTCCGTTCTGCAGCTTTAATCTGCCTCGACTCAAACGCAATTACGCGTTCCCTTACTGCATCGTATGCTTGTAACAAAGCACATCCGATTGCGAAATCGGAGGCGTCGCAGACGACACTAAATGGTTTCCCAGAGTCTGGGAGAGAAAGAACGGGGGCTTTTAACAAGCTCCCCTTAACCGCTTCAAAAGCGTTTTGGTGTTCAGTTTCCCAACACCAATCAACATCCTTCTTAAGAAGGTCGGTCAATGGCTTCGCCATTTCAGCGTAGTTCTCGCTGTACTTGTGGAGATAGTTGGCTAATCCTATCCACTTCCGTAAATCTCTAAGATTTACAGGCGAAGGCCACTCCACAATGGCTTTCACCTTCGCGGGATCCTACCGCACTCCATGAAGCATCCGAGGAAAGGAATTTCCTCAGCACCAAAGATACACTTGGATGCGTTTGCATATAACTTATGCTCTCGCATACATTCGAGCACTGCTCGAAGGTGTATCAGATGCGTCTGAACATCAGACGAGTCGCCTTCCGCACGACTATGAACGAATATATTGTCAAAGTACGTCTGAGAGTACTTTCTATGAGGGCGGAAGAGTTGAGTCACCAAGCGATTGAAAGTCTCTGGCGCATTCGAAAGCCCCTGTGGCATAACAAGCCACTCCCATAGCATGCCGCTAGGCGTGCTGACCGCTGTAAGCGGAATATCGGACGCTCACATGAGCACCTGATAATACCCGTCCACCATATCTAAGGCACTGTACACAGCACAGCCCGCCATATTGTTCTGGAGGACATCCTTTCGAGGAATCGGAGTCTGCATGGGTACATTAGCTGCATTGAGATTGTTGTACGCATGCGCAATGCGCCACTTTCCGTTCGGTTTACGGACACAAAAAGTGGGAGATGAGTGAGTTGACTTGCCCTCCCATACCATCCCTGCCTCTTCTTTCCCCTTGAAGAATGCGTCGATGACGTCACATTGTTCCTTGTGGAGAGGCCACTGCCTAGTGACGCAGTATTTGGTTCCCGGAACCAAATCGATTTCATGTCGGACTCCCCGATCCGGTGGTAACCCCATCGGCGGGTTGTCACTGATGACATCTTCAAATTCCTTCAATAAGGAATGGTAAGGGTACTCAGGATCCGCGAAGATCTTGAGGCCGCTTCGGGCATTTAATGCCTGTTTGGTTTTCACCAAAACTGACTCGTCCATCGTGGATGAGGAGTTCAACTCCTCTTCCGGACGCAACACGACGACCTCGTCGATTTCATCTGCTTTCAAAGAAGTCTCAAACTCGTTGAAGGACATCTCCTCCAACGACAACAGTTCGCCTACCCCAGGCAACCGTTCCAGGCTTATGCCTTCTGTGACAACACCTGTCACACTATTCAGCATCCTGTAGGAATGCTGACTACTGGCCTCGGGACTCATCCCGAGACCCAGATGGGGGGAGTCAATTGCCACATCTACTGGAAGCGCCACGCGCCTATCCACAGAGGTATCTACCTCTACCACCGGTGACTCGCCGGTCTCACCTATAACGGCGTAATCGGAATCATTTCCGACGTGCAGAAGAGACAAACTACGGGTCTCTTTGTGTGGAAGCGCCTCGCGCTTAACCACAGGGGTCTCTACCCCTACCACTGGAGTTACCATAGGTAACTCACCAATCTCGCCGTTTACGGCGTGGGAATTAACCGCCGAATGCCCCTCGTTAAGGAACTCTCCCTTAACGCCATTGGGAATGATCATTTCAGACATCCCAATCTCTGGCATCTCACGCCAGAATCGCTTTTGCGATCGAGCAAAGGTGGGTTCATGACTCGCCAATGCTTCACCCGACCGCGGGTGCGTTGAGCCAATGGACTTAGACTTCCAGTCTATCCATGGCTCGTGGCGTTCCAGCCACTTCATGCCCAGAATGAGGTCATACCTCGAGTCCCAATCCAGGACTAGGCAACGTTCTAAGCTGTCGAAGTCTGCAAACTTCAGCTTAAGGTCAATCGAAACCTTGGGTACAGAAACCTGTACGTCCGTCGCAAGACGGACCGTGACAACGTCACGAGAACGTGCCTCTAGGGACTCGGCATACAGCCTACTCTTCACAACAGAAGCCCGTCTGACATAATTGCCAGACGCTCCAGAGTCTATCAAGACTCTCCAAGGCTTATCAAAGCCTTTCACGTCCGCAAGGACTACCAGCAAACCTGGCTGGTACACCAACTCGGTGCTAGAAAGCACCGCCTCCCTCGGGGATTTGTGCTGTCGTCCCCTACCCTGGGGCTTAACAGCACTGAGGGTCCCCCAGTAGGGCGCCCCGCACCTACTGGGAGCCGTCGTTTCCCGACGGCTTGGACAAGGGCTTTTCCCCACCCTTGGTCCCCTGTAGCGAGTGTCTCGCAGGGGATTTTTCGGACATCTGTTCCTCAGATGATCCATGCTCCCACACAGGAAGCATCTCAGCGGCCCACGCCGCTGCAACATAACCAAGAGCTCTGTATCGAAGCTCTGTGAAAAAGAGTCCGAATGACTCTTAGCGGGAGGTTTCTCCTCCGCTTCGACCTGACTCAGGTCCATGGGTTCGGGACCCACCTTAGAGGAACGGAAGTTCCTCTCGGCGTTGAACGCCATCTTGAATTCCTCTTCCAGGGATTCGGGTCGGCATCGGAACAATTACGAACGTGCTGGCCCTTCTCTCAGACCTCCCATGAAGACGGGGATGGACACATCGTCCGAATAAGCTTTCGCGTACATCCCTGCCAACAGGGTCTTAAGCTTCTGGATATAATAAACCTACAGGTCCTTAGTGCCTTGACGGCACCTCAGGAACGCCAGTTGATTCTGGAAAACCATATCAGGCGTTGCGTACATGTCCATAAGCTTCTGCTTAAGGATCTTCCATGTTGGAAACACGTCCTTGACTGATTCCGAGCATGTAAACGCCCATGTACGGGCTTTGCCCGTAAGATGGGTCAATTCAAGTCCCACTTGCAAGTGATCAGCGGTCATGTTCGCTGTGGCGAAGGCCGTTTCGACCTCTCGCAACCAAACATAAAGGTTTTCACCCTTCTCTCCGGTAAACTCCTTTATCTTAAACGATAATGGAGGGCGCACACCCGTGGAATGACCTCCACCACAACTCGCCTCATGAGCGATGAGGGCATTCACCCTTGCCTTTACGGCCTCAAGACCCTTCTCCACTAGGAGCTTCATACCTTCTTCCCTCGTTAAGGGTAACAGCATTTTAAAGGCTTCCTGTTGGACGAGGGTCAAACTATCCCAATCGTCCTGGTTCATCCTTTGCAGAGGATGTCTAGTCTACCAACACAGGTGTTGGATTGACTACTAGTGCTACCAGATGTAGCCGGTGCGTATACGCACGGTGCGGCTAGCGCACAGAGGAAGGCTTTCCTTAAAGCGGCGTTCGCCGCTACTTAGCCGATACGCCCTTATTAAGGGTTTAGTAGGAGAGAGCTCTCCTACTCGGGGCCAAGATTCCCGGGTTAGCTTACTCTAGCCTGTACTAGTGCCTTAACGGCAAGGCTCCCTTACAAAGGGTGTAGCTAAGTGGAGGGCTCCCCTTACGCTACGGCACTCACTACACGCACGACCGGTCGAGGTCGTGCGTCTGTACTAAGAAGTGAAAGTAAAACTGAATATATTTAATATGTAATTATTTAAACTAATATAAACTATATGTAACACTAAGTAGAATATTCCTAATTCGTAACTAGCTAAAATGTAGTGTACACACCTGTGTACTGACACGTGGATGGCTGACACACCACCACACCAAGGGCCCATGCCCTGATTGGTTAAAATAACCAAAGGTTCGAAACCTTTCAACCCGGCCAATACTGGCCTCAACCGTGGTGTACCAATGTACACCAACACTCAGTGTTACCCGAATGTAACCCCGTTACAGTCTGGGACATCAGCCTTTAGCACTTCAAGTGGCTTCTAAGTGTCAAAATCTTGCGAGCAATCAAGCAAGCGTACCAAGTAATTGGTACGCAGGTCCCGACCAAAAAAGTTGCAGTTGAACGTTTGCGATCAAGCGCTCAAGATCCCATCCCTCGCACTTTCAAGAAGTGAGAGATTCGCGGATACCCACTCAGCCGTAGACGGCGAGAAGCATGAGAAGTGCTTTTAGAGCTTGAGAAGGGTCATGCGGACCTTGGAAGACTCGATACCGTGATCATTTCGATGGACAAGCAGAAAAGTAATATTTTGAGCTTAATTATTACAATTTGAATAGGGGTTTTACTTTAATCAAGCCTATGAATACACTGGGAGTTTTTTCAATATCTGATAGTACTTATGATACAACGTTTTTGTTAACAGGTTTTCATGGTATACACCTTTACGTTCTCATCTTGACAAGAATAGTGACTTGTTGAATGATTATTTGGGCTTTAACAGAAGATTTACCGGCTGCAGACGCAACGTGAGCGTCTGCTAGGTTTTCACGACTAACTGAAGTATGATTATTGGTCACATAAAGAGCCCGATATAGAATGTCGGGTGCGGCCCCATTGGCTAAAGTGTAGGTATTGCCTTTTAAACGTGGACATTAAAGGGTCCACTGAACTTACGCACATATTCCGCGTAGAGAAATCGCCGATTGATCCGGTAGCTATACTGTAATGGGGATCTGTCACGGACAGGACCCAGATTACGGAACACTCGCTTGTGCGACGAGGAAGACTTGGAGTAGAAGACTTGAGGAGAAGCCGGCAAATTTGAAACTGAATTAAATAAGCGTATGGTTCCTGAATCCTAAACATGAAAACCACTAGGGGCCTATGAGGTTAAAATGCAGTGAACCCAAAGATGTTCGGTATAATCTCGAAAGCGTACTATAAAAACTTGGGTTTAATCAGGTTTATATTGAACTTCAAGCAAAGATTCTTCTTCGGAGAATATCACCGATACTTGGACGAATGTGATTAGCTGGGACCAAAACATGTACCCACAATGACACGTCGGTCGAGTCTCCAGATAATTTCCCAAACAGGAACCATCTCCATGCATAGAAAAACATGTGCAGAGAATAATCAAGAATGTTTTAAGAACATTCCTTGCGCATGTAATCATTCGATCACTCCGTGAGTTTTGACGCGTAAAAAAAAATGAAACGAACATCATGTTTACAGCACCCCGCGATCCAGCGGTATAGTGTGGTGCACATTAACCGTTTCGTCATTGCGTCATGTAACGGATAGTGCGGCCCATTATTTCATCCACCCTTAAAGTAGCGACCACTCGCTTCCTTTTGGGATGCTTGTCCCATTTTCCAAATCGCCATGAAACGATCATGCGACCTAAGCCTCTCTTGAAGAGACCACTGTGCGCAAGCACCAGCGTCAAGGTCCCGAACTCTTCGACGCCTCCTTCATCTATCATCGTATAGGCACTGAGTTCTGCAAACAGCTGTTCTTCCGTTGGGGTCGGATCAACAACCGTGAGGATCCGGACCAGCAAATCACATCTAAAACAAACTATTGGAGAACGCTTGTACTCCTCAAGAACGAGGGAAAGATGTAGCGCTTGCTCAGAAAGACTCCAAGTCACAGCAACGCCACCCATGGCTTTCGTCGTGGCAGTGTCTCTCGGGACACTGCAAGCTTGTCTCGTAGCTGCGAACCACGTCGGGAATATCAGACTCAAGAGTCTGCTTCGGTTCCCAAGTTTCCGAAATCGGTGGATACCCGCGCCACGAACTCGATAGAAGCGTTGATTTGTCAACCGTTTCTTTACACGAGTCTTTCGGTCTTTGTGACCAACAATCGACTTCACAATCCATCAGCGATCTTCCTGATAATCGATCAGAGAAGGTGGGGCAGAACGCGAAAACAATTGAGCGTCTCTGGAAGTGGAAGTGTGCTCATCTTGCGCCCATCGAGGCTCTGGAAGTTCGCGACACGATTTTCCTGACCGGTGCAAAATCCTCGGGGACCCAGCCGAAGAAGCAGGAGTCAAAACTTGACTCGCTGTCCGATGGTCCAGCCCAACGTTCGTCATTGAAGTCCCGTTTTGAGAAACGGTTGGAGCAAGTTCAGGATGAACTTGAACGACTCCAGAAGGCTCATAAGTCTAAAGAGACGTTTCATGAGCGTCTGATGCATTCCGTGAAGGAGGCAGGGGCTGCGCTTGAGCTACTTCGGAGGGAGTACCAGTCTCGCCTTCTCGCGTTGGAAGACGTAAATGATGAGGCCTTCGACTTGCTTCAGCGCCTATATACCGAGAAGAAGCTCCATGAAGATGAGTTGCGAACTCTTCGTGATCAAGTGGAGCGTCTTCATGATCACGTGGATCACTCGCGAAAGTCTCAGTAGGTTTTGCTGACCCACGCGTAAGGTAAGGTTCAGTCTACCCACGTAAAACTACGGGCGTAGACGCATACGTGTAGGTATGTCTAGTGGGTAGGCATCGCCATTGCATTTCACCACCTTAAACGATCCAATAAATTTTGGCAGAAGTTTCGAACTTCCAAAGTTGGACACTGCGTGTTCAGGCAGGTTTGCCAAACTAAGCAATACAAGATCATTGATCCTATATGAGTGCTTCTTCTTCCTTCCACTCCTGTCTGCGTTTTGCTTCTGCAGATCCTGAGCTTGTGCGATTGCGTCTCGAACAAACCTCTCAATGGTTTTTCTTCTCACGACAAAATTATTGAATACTGCTCCTCTTGACCAGTTAACTCATCTAACGGTATCATCGAGTCAAAATTCGCGTTGATCTCGGTAACAGCATTCAGGTCATGATCTGAATGCGGCGCTTTATCTTTAGCCGTAGTCCCTCCCCTATTTAAGGTAGAGACTTCTCCCGCTAGTGACGCTGGTACTTTCGGATGGAGACCGTAGTTCACATAGAATGGAGAATGAACCGTCGAGCCATGCGTGGAATTGTTCAACGCAAACTCGCTCAACTCTTTGGAATGACGTAGCGTAACTACGCAGTACGTTCTTAAGGATGTGATTCACACGCTCTGTTTGACCTTCCGTTTCAGGGTGTGCTGCTGTTGACATGGACAACTTGGTATCGGGTGTCACGGTCTGACACAATCGCTGTTGGTAAACCCTGAAAGCGGTAAATCACATCGAGGAAGACTTTGGCTGACATCTAGAATGAGATCTTGTCCAAAACAGACGCAAGATGGACCATCTTTCTGAATCGGTCCGCAAACACCAGGATGTCATTGCGTCCGAGTTTGTCTCATGGAAGTCCGAATATAAAATCCATGCTCACAGACTTTCAACTGTCCTGAGGTACAGGCAATGAACGAAGTGGGGCCTGTGTGGAGCTTGAGGGATTCACTCGCTTGCAGATTTCGCAAGTCCTCACATACTTGCGAACCCACTTATACTGTGGCCAGTAATAATCCCGGGAAATACTGAGAAACGTTTTCTCGCGTCCAAGATGGCCACCCAGGGCTGCCATGGTACTCATACAGGTGTCGATGACGCACACCTTCATCATTGGGAACGACAACCTGCGCTGTGTCCCCATCTTCAACCGCGTGGTACAACAACCCATTGCGTAATTGGAAGAGGTGAACTCGCGATCTTGTCCGAGATGGAAGACCTTGCCGTACTTAGTCGGAGGGATTCTTGAAGTACTTCAGTGAGTCCCGACAGGTCTCGTCAGACTTGTACCCCTCAATATTGTCTTGATGCACATTATAAACAGCTTGAACCGCGATTTCTTGAACATCTTCGCAAAGTCGACATACTTTGTCCGGATCCTCATTCTTCGACTTGGGATCCTAGTCCGGACGTCTCGACGAAGCGTTGTCTAAGACGTTTGTCTTGTCTGGCTTGTAGGGTACGACAAAGTGTGATGAAGTGGAAGCTATATTTACAGCATATAGGAGATGATCTGTGGTATTTATCATTCATGGTATGTTTTATCTCGCCAAACTCTACACGCTAGCACGATGTCGCTTTTTACGCTGGTGTTTCTTTAAACACTGAATATTAGTGACAAAGATTGTGGTATGCCTTCGATAGGTGAACAATATGAACACTTAGTGTAACATGGCGCTAGTAGTGCGATACTTCTGTCTTCTATCAAGATGATTTTATCCATCAATAGTGCCAAGTGATGCTTCCCGCATTTTCACAGTGTCTCGGCACAGTTGTTTTGGCTCTAGCATCATGGCAGTAACGCTAACGCTAAGTTGAGCACCTTCATCCCCCTAGACTGTCTGATTTGATGTCCAGCAACTAGGTGCGCTAGGGAACATGAGATAACAGAGTAACCAGAATATGAAGACAACCCGTCAGTATCACCAAAGGAAGTCAAGACATAGACACAACTTACAAGCACAACGGCGGATTTATTCATGGCGGCAAAGCCAACGAAAAGTCATGCGCCCTCGGCTTCATATTCAACAACAAGGGCGCTAGGGCATATGAGATAACAGGGTAACCAGACTATGAAGACAAACCTTCAGTATCACCAAAGAAAGTCAAGACATAGGCACAACTTATAAGCACAACGGCGTATTCATTCAGGGCGGCAAAGCCAACGAAAAGTCATGCGTCCTCGGCTGATCAAGTTGATGAGCTCGATGTTCCTGGTTGTTCTCAAGTGGTTAAGTATTTTAATTTTGGGTGAGCAATTTCGACCAATCAGCATCGACCCGCGACGGCCAGATCGCGAGGCCAATCTGATCAATCAAATTACAGAGAGTCGCGACGGCCAGATCGCGAGGCCAATCTGATTAATTAAATTACAGAGGATCGCGACCATAACTGTCCAGTATTGAAGTCAGCGCTGACGTAACCAAGAAGTAGTGGGTGAGAGAAGTGATTGACTTTGTCGTAAGAGTTGGTAACACTTAATAGAATCAAATTTCCCCTGAACCTGAGAGATCTCTGGCGGCCCTCAAAAAAACCTTCTTTACCGTTCCCATACTAAAACAAAGTGTAGTACAAAGAAGTCGTTGAGTGAACGCCCTAGCAAGTAGAGGCGCAGCCTTTTGAAACTAGCGAGTGTTGGGGGCAGCCTGGAACTACCTTTGGAAGTGTGTGCCTAGTGTGTTTGATTGATTTGTTGTTTCGGGTGGCAGTATTAAGTACCCGGGAAGTAAAGCAAGGGGGACTGGATTATTACCTCTTTGTGTTGTTGATTAAGTGGATTTATTACAATTTTCAACTCCTTCACAACAACTGGTGCCGCGACCCGGGACTAGCGTCGACTTCAAATTAAAACTTACACAATGACGTTAGTATCACTAGGGGATGGTAAAGATCTCCATTTTACATTGGAGTACTCCCAAGATGATACGAAAATAACCTTCGCATTTTCAGAAGAATGTGCCAAGGTAACGCAGTACCAACAACAGGTACTTAGATTATGGGGTGATTCAAGCAGTTGGTTCTCAATGTTTGAGATACGCAAGGTGAAGCGGGATGCACCCAACTTTAGAGCGCGAGAGGATATTAGTACATTTGGAGATTTGGAAGCATCTGTGTTGTCGTGGGAGGATATGTTCTCAAAATTGTGATATGAAATCATCAGACGGGACGAGTTGTAGAATGCATGTGATTATGATTTGGCACGGACCGCAAAAGATATGGGACTGATGGTGTCGTTTTTATTAGCAGAAAAACAGTAGGAGACATCATTAATGGTATATCGAGAAGAAACTTCCAATATCATTCCCACCTACTACATAATAGCAGATACCGTACATACGCCGAAGAGGGAGTCTAATCCACCGGGTATTTTGGTGCTCTTTGATATAGATGTTTTTGAAGAAGTGCCATAATTGCGACCCAGAAGAATTACTAAAACAAAAAATAAATTGGAGTTCTCACCAGATGACGATGAAATTATGTCCACACCCAAACTAGCTGTGCCTAAACAAGAACCAGGGGTCTCTGTGCCTATACAGGGTCCAGGAGTGGCTGCGCCTAGACAGGGTACAGGCGTGGCTGCGCTAAACAAGATCCAGGGGTAGCCAATTTAGTAAAGATGATGCAAGATGGGCATTTAAGTTTGGAAGAATTGACTAAAGTCACGGCAGCCTTGTCAGCTAGTCGCGCACCCAATACAACGAGGGGGACGCCTAGTACCTTATATCATACACCTGCTACGCAGCCACGAATGCATCATAGTACTTCGGGGTATGGTATTCCTGGTGGAAGTGAAAACGCATGGGCACCCTCACCTCAACCAGTTACAGCCATCATTCAGAATACCGAGATAAAATCTTTTGATGGGAATAGGCAGGATGCTGGAAGTGCACGGGCTTGGGTCGCTCGATTCTCACACGTGTCTAATATATCACATTGGAATGATACTCAACGTCTGGTAATGTTTGTTGATAGCTTAACAAGCACAGCGTCATGGTGGTATGAGCAACTAGACGATTCGGTAAAGTATGGCTGGGGTACGGTGATTGCGATTTTTCAAAAGAAGTTTTGTGTGGACAAAGTGTCGCCTCGAGTTATGTATTCAATATTGACACAAAAACATGATGAGCTGGCTACCACATATTTGTATCGATTAAATGCAGCAGCGTTGCGAGCAGGGATGGACTTTAGAAATGCGTTCAATGCTTCGCTATTGGAAGAACATATTCAACAGTTCTTTGATACCATTCATGATCGCACCATACAGATGCAGTACCAACATATTACTTTCTCAACTATTGAAGAGTTAGAAAAGTTGTTGATTAATCATCAAGCGCGTCTTATGTTTCCTGGAAAGAAGGTAGATACGCGTAAGAATGCCGACATTATGTATGAAGACCCGCAACCTAGCGTGCATATGATGGGCGGGGAAGTACATGCAGCACAGCGGACACGACCGGTATATGAGTATAAAAGTGCGCGATCGACATCAAATCAAAATAATGACAATGTTGTGATATGTTAACACTGTAATCGAAGAAGACATGACAAGAGCCACTGCTGGAAATTGGTGAAGTGTGAGCATTGCGATAATTTTGGTCATGATGCAAAGTATTGTAGGAATTTCATTGAAGAGATGGCCGAGATGCGCACAAAATTGAAGTCAGGAGGGTTGACTAAATCTCAGGTTGCGGAGCAGTTAAACGCCTATCCTCTCAGTGCATTGCAACCACTGTCGAGGTGAAAGGGGGCATTGTCAAGTGAAATTGAAGCGACACCGCTCTTCTTTTCTGCGCGCTCCACACAAAAGAAAACCAAGAAAAATAATACATGTTGTATGGATAGATCACTAACTTCGGATGAGGATCAAGAAAATAAGAAAAAAACATGAAAAATTAATAAAACAAGCTACTTCCGGTGAAGATAAGACACAAGCTTAGCGAATGATAAGTGATGAAGTAACAGAGACTCCAGCATGTGTCACACTGGTGGATAAAAATGTGGGAGAAAGAGATGGATGGCAACAGCCAATGGGGGAGAAGCAGCTTGCAACTCAAGTTTATGTAAATGGGGCCATTGAGGATCTGGAATAGCCATTGATGTAGGATTCTGGCGCAAACATATCCGTTTTACATACCAATGTGGCACGGAAGCTGCACGTAGTAGTTCGGATGTTTGATACCCCAACTAGCTTTTGTTGCATGACAGACAGTACCATTGAAGAAATAGGTGTGTCTACAGTCAAGGTTCACTAATGTTCATCAGTGGTGTTCACCTGTGAGGTGTGGTCGCTAGTATTGATTCACATGCATTAGCGATACTGGGTACAGACTTTTTGGTCAAGGCGGGTGTAATTTTGAACATGAAAGACCAAAGTTGTCAGATTCCCAGGGAATAACCATTGCCGCTGATGACGCGAGCAGATTTAAAGTCAAAATAATACCTACAAGTGCACACACAAGTGATGGAGAGCGCCAGCATGCCGATCGATTGGACCAACGTACACGCAGTGAGGGCTGTTGGAGATAAACCTCCTGCTGTGTATTTGATGGATGCAATAGATCCAATGAAGGTGGATCAGACGAAAATGGAAAGAGATGTGTACTTGCATGAAGAAGTTTAGATGTCAGCTGAAGCTATGGAAGAACAGCTAGATCTCATTCCAGAAGTAGAAAAGAATCCAATCGAACCACCAGATATGACTACGGCAGACATAGGAGAACCAGGAGTTACTACTAAAGAACAAGAAGATAATCTACGTGCCTTATTGTCTGAGTATGCCGATGGTTTTATAAGTTCTGGTAATGAGTTACCGCCTCCAGCTAAAGGTATGGTTTTTGACGTGGATGTTGGTGATAATGCACCTATTGCGCAGAGAGCACGAAAATGACCGCCTATACTGTTACCTAAGTAGTATGAATTGATATGGGGTGATTAAAGGCAGGGCTAATCCGGTATTCGGAATCTGCTTGGGCATCACCGATTGTCATAGTATTAAAAAAAAAGAACAAAACCGATATACGGCTGTGTATTGATTATCGGTCGGTGAATGAGAAGACGAGATTGATGGTGTATGCCATGCCGTTGATTGACGATCTACTGGACAATTTTGAAGGAGTAAAATGGTTGTGTTCAATGGATAATGCGAGTGGGTATTGGGCTATACCTATGACCAAGAGAGCTCGGTTGATCACAGCTTTTATTTGTCCCTTTAGGACATTTCGAATGTCTTCGGATGCCTCAAGGGCTTAATAACGCTCCTCAAATATATCAGCATATAGTGGATAACGCTTTGTTGACAATGGTACGGCGGTCACGGCAGATTGGGATAAAATGTAAACTTCTGGGTGGAAAGTCAGTCATGGATAATGATAATGAAGAGGAACATGGGCTGGAAACAGACGTATCCATCACTCAAGACGTGATTCATAACGTCCAAGTAGTGATGACTGATGAACAACCTATTATTGGGAGGCGATCATATATTAATGATATTACTTTTGGTGCAAGTAGTTAAAATACATTGTGCGTCATGCTTAAGAATCTCCTGGAGTCATCTAAGTATTGGCAAATCACTATAAGTTTACCGAGGAGTGCGTTTGGTAAACACAGTGTGGAGGTTTTGAGCCATCTTATATCCGCAGAAGGGTTTAAAGCTTCCCCCCGCAATTTGGAGTCGATTGTCAAAATGGCGTTCCCACGGACATTGAAGGGAGTTAAAAGATTCACTGGTAGTTCGATATACTGTCTACGGTTTATTGACAACTTCGCAACACTAGCCGCATCTCTGTATGAGTTAACCGAACTACAGTTGAAAGATGGTACCTAACTGAAGCACGCTTAGAAGTCGTTTTCGTTGCTAAAGGATCGTCTGGTTAATGCACCTTTGTTACGACATATCAAGCGATCGAAGCCATTGAGTATAGTGCTATATACCAATCCATGGGCGTTAGGAGCAACGGTGTGTCAAGAGTATGATGGAATACTACACCCAGTGCGTTACGTTAGCAAGGTTTTTAAAGATGCTGAGACGAGATATACAGGGGCGGAACAAGAGGTGCTAGCGTTGCTAAAGACGTTGAATAATTCCAGTCACATTTTTTTTGGACAGCATATAACGGTTTATGCAAGATATTCTATAATGCGATGGCTGTTCACATCGAAAAGTTTTACAGATAGAGGAATTCAATGGGCAGTAATGTTGTCTCCGTGGTCATTGGAAATCATACGAACGAATCATTAAGCTGTGGGGTTACCTGATTTATTAGCCACATCCATTGTGCCTGCAGAAAGATGAATGAAGTGCTAGAAGACATTGCTCCGTTAAAATCGTTGAAATATGTGCCGATCATTAAGCCAATTCCTAGTCTACAGAGTCATAGCACTGGATATGTTTTATCGTTTGATGGTGCAGTGCGTCTTAAGAATGACCCGAAAGGAGCGTTTGGTATGATAGTGTGGGAGTTACCGACTTGTGATGTAGTGGAAGCGGAATATGGGATTCAAGATAACCTTACCGTGAATGAGAGTGAATATCATGGGCTAATCCATTTATTACAACTCGCGCAAGACCATAATGTAACGAAAGCAATTGTTTGTGGGGATTCTAGATTGGTTATTGGACAAGTAAATGGAGATCTACGCTGAAATCATGCATCACTATTGGTTTGGTTGGGCAGAGTGCGCTCGCTCGTAGTGAAATTCAATCAGTCTAATACACGTGGATCGCAAGTATAGTCAGGCAGCTGTTTTTTTACTCAATGTGCTATTAAAGATTATCATGCAGGGAAAATTATCAATGAGGAGAGAAAAGCAGATCTGCAGCTGTTGAATCGTTTGCCAGATTTTTTGTATGCCAATGCAGAGAGGCTCAAGTTGTCACAAAACAGAAACATATATGGGTGGATGCTGATTATGTGTCACCACAAGTATTTGTGCTCACTCGAAGTATGGCAAAGCCACGTAATGGGCAACTCCAACATCAAGAAAATCTTACTGTTGGACAAGGGGCGGACAATACTGTTAATCCATACTCAGTGGATAGTGATGTGGCCAGATCTGAAGAATCTCAGGATAAAGAAGACAACGAACCATATGAAAATGCACCAGCTATCCGAATTGAACGAATTGGAACAGCCCAAATACAGGATGAGTGGTACAGAAAGGTCATAGAGTATCTACGAGGAGATGATGATCAGATAAATAGTAGTCCACATTCTTGAATTCCGCGCCGCCATCTATCCTTAGCCGTCGCGAGGTGACCGTCGCATGTCACTCCTGATTGGTCAGTGAATGGAAAAAGATAGCTCGACATGCGCTCACTTACGTGTTGGATAATAAAGGTGTCCTGTACTATATCGAAAGCTCAAGATAAAACCAAAGAATACGTGTGGAGATTGGTGGTGCCGCAATATTACAAGAGGATATATTGCATGCGTACCATGTGGAGATCGGAAGCGGGGCACATCAAGGAGTCGGAAAGGTTTATGCTTGGTTGAGGTCCAAATACTATTGGAGAGGGATGTATGCCCATATTGAAAACTATGTTGCAGCGTGTGAAGATTGTTCCACCGCAAAAGATAGGCCAAGATACCAGAGGCGCACTAGTGGAAATATTGTAGAGTCAAGACCATTTCAGATTTTAGCGATGGATTTCGCATTGCCATTACCACAGACGGCAATGGGACATGAAGCGCTATGTGATTTATATGTCTGTTCTCTGGGTATGTGATCCTAATTCCAATGAGCACCACCACTGCACAAGATGTAGCAGAAGCGTATATGGTAGAAGTGTATAAGAAATTTGGAGCCCAAGAAATGTTAAGACATGATAGAGATCCAAGATTCATGAGCTCGGTTTTCAGGAGGTTCAATCGAATGCTGAAGCAGAAGCAGAGACCTACGTTAGCATATCGACCGCATGCCAATGGGAAACAAGACAGATCTGTGCAAACAGGGATCAAGGCAATCAAGTGTTACATCACGGATCCGGAACAGAGAGATTGGGATGAATATGTGGCTACCTTAGAGTTTGAATTGAATACTTCAGTGGATCTTCAGCATCACCAAACCCCGTTTTACTTGGTTGGGAACCTAGAACCACATTGGAAGCAATGATACCACCCAATGACACATCAATCATAGAAAAAGACGCATTGGAGTGGAGGTTGACTGAGACTGAGAAGCATATGAGAGCGCAGGCACAGGCTGCTATTATCCAGGAACAAGTAATGAAAGATAGAGCTCAACGTCATAATGACGCAGTAGCGTCTAAAGTATGGTCAACTACCAAAACAGCTTATCTACCAGGTGAACTAGTTTGGCTGTATCATGATTTGGTCAAGCCAGGGTTGGTCAGGAAGTTGGCGCATTTATGGCATGGTCCATACGTTGTTGATGAACGGATAAACGATATGGTGTATTGGCTAGTGATATCAACTGGTGAAAGTCGAATATTCCCGCTTGTACACATTGCCATATTAAAGCCATATATCAATAAAATGAGACGACCTCGGGAGAGACTTCAGGTTGAGGATACACTTGAATTCGATGAGGCATTACTCCCTGAGGATTCATGGTATGAACCGGGTCATGATGATGAGTGGGAAGTAGAACGAATTGTAGACTGTCGAGTCAAGCAGCGAACAAGGAACGGACGTCGAACAAAGGAGTATTATGTCAAGTGTAAGGATACCGATGAGATGACTTGGGAGCCAGAAGACAATCTTTCATGCACCGTTTTATTGTATGAGTTTGATGCGCAAAGAGCTTGGGAGAATCGGAATTATGCAGCTCAGACAGCAGAAGAGGACACTACAGAGGCTGAAATGTAGAATCCTCATAAAATAAGAAATAATAGACGAAAGCGTCTAGATATTCAAGAAAATAACAAGAGAAAAATTCAGAGAGAATAAAGAAGAAAAGTCCCCGGAAGATGTATTACATCCCTATCACGGACCCATGTTGGTTGTGATAAGTAGAATGCGGACCCGAGTTGGTTGCATTGGGGGCATAGCAAAAGAAAACAAAATATAAACAAAGATACATGTTTAAAAGAGAACTGTAATTTGTTTGAGCATGCGGAGTAAACAAGTTGCAAGCTAACGTTCATTGGTGCGACTTGTTTAACTTTGACGAATGGTAATGAAAATTGAGCCTATGAGTGCTCGGTGAATTAAGAAAAAGATGTGGAATCCGTGTAAGATGGAGATCGTGCGAAAAGAAGCATATTAAAGTCCCAAAGGTGTGAAAACTGTACGGCAGAAACAAGATGATACAAAGTGAAACCACTAAGGTATTAAAAGGTGTGAATCCTGTACATCTATTGTTAATGGAGGAAAGACAACAAGAACAAGATTGTGCGAAGAGAAACCTGTCAGGATTTTAGAGGTGTGAAACCTGTTCATCTAGTGTCACTAACGACGAATATATATATATATATATATAACAAGAGTGCGATCGTACGAAGAGAAACCTATCAGGGTATTAAAAGGTGTGAAACCTGTGCGGCAACAAACAAAGCGTACCAAGAGAAACCTGTCAGGGTACCAAAGGTGTGAAACCTGTGCGGCAACAACAAAGATCGTACGAAGAGGAACCGGTCAGTGTGATAAAGGTTTGAAACCTGTACGTCATGGTAAAATAAAACGAAGAAAATCTGAGCATCGAGGGCGGCTGTACGAAAGATATCCAACAGGGTCTAACGGGTCTAACGGGTACAACGTTTGTGCAGAGTCACGAGATGTTGATAAGAAAAAATAAGCCATGGGGCGACAAAACTGATTGTCGTTGATAACCTTATGCAAGGGGTATCAATTTGGGTGATTGAGGGGCAGCACCTGTATGACGGTCAGAGGGATGCAGAAGAACATGGGTTGTAACTCATTTAGTTGGTTTTTGATGAGATGAAAGCAAGACAAATTGTACGATGTGAGGAGTAGGCCCGGAGAGTATAAGTTGGTCGACCAGGGTGCTGAATCCAGAGAGATACCTGTTGCATGGGACAGACAATATATACGAAGGAAGGAATAGGAAGGACTTGACTTACTGGAGCCAAAGGATGCCTACGGAGTGGGGTCATAGCGTTGATTAGCTTGGAGGCTAGAAGTTCATGTATGAGTTGTGAGGGCGCACGAATTACCTGTGAAGAGTGAATATGGCAGGCTGAAATTGATGTGTGATATTGACGTTTTGGAAGAAAAAGAATTTTCACCCAATCAGAAGCGACCCGCGACGGCCAGATCGCAATCGATCGGATTATGGAGGGTTTGAGTGGAATTGGTGTGTGATATTATATTTTTTAAGTGAGAATTTAGGCCAATCAGAATCGACCCGCCACGGCCAGATCGCAATAGATCGGATTATGGAGGGTTTGAGTGGAATTGGTGTGTGAGATTGTATTGTTTTAAGTGAGAATTTTCGGCCAATCAGAATCGACCCGCCACGGCCATATCGCGACGGCCAGATCGCGATTGATCAGATTATGGAGGGTTTGAATGAAGTTGGTGTGTGAAATTGGAGTTTTAGAGTTTTCCACTGGTTAAAGCCTAGTGGATGCTATTTCCAACCGATTTCCCGAGAAACCGGCTAAGATAGAGTAGGCTGACGCAATCTCAACTCAAAAACAGCCAATACAACGAATTGGCTAGTGAAAAACCTACCAAAAGCATACATTATTACACCCAAGCGGAGTTAACGTGGAAAAATTTCACTGAAAGAAGAGGATAACCTTGGTGATTAATTACTAGTCCAACGGGAACGTAAGATGGACAGTACAGATATGGTAGAGACGCTCTTGAGTTTGAGAACGACGGGACGAGAAGATGATGAAGCAAGGAACGACAAGGCAGATATTTTCACCAGTGAGAATACAGCCCCAGATCCGAAAGACTCATTAACTACAACAGTACCAGCATCCGTGCCTATCTCATAATGGACCAAGGAGGAGGAGTAAGAGTTATTGGAGATACAACGAGCAAGCAAAAACTCGAATGCCTCAGTGCATTATATATATGACTTGTATAATCAGCAGTGTCACGCAAATGGATGGACCATAAGGACTAAAACCGGGGTCAAATCCAAGTTAGGGCGAATGGGGGTTAAGCGCAAAGGGGGTGATGAATGGGAAGAGAATGAAATAAAATGGTTAGCAGACATGATAGAACAGGGAGCTGCTGCCGCAGAAGTGGTTGAGCAATATCCAGTAAAATTCCCGCAATCTAAGAAGATACGCACTATAGCGGCTGTAAAAAACGGATGCAGATGGTATGTCGGTATGGGAAAGGCCAAACCCAGACACCACCGGGCCGGGAAAAAATTCAGCGCACAACAAAAGGAAACTGCAGAAGATGGACGAAACGAGAAGAAGACATATTGGTAGAAGAAATAAAACGTGGAAATGTGGATACGAAGGTTGTTGCTAAAAAGTTGCATAACGTCCCAAACATGACTGGAAATAAGCAAATGCCAAGGACAGAGAGTGGAATTAGGCATATGCTCCTTCGATTGAAGAACCAGTTGTGTAGTACCAAACACTCGTTCATACGACCAATATCCACATCAGATCAAGAGAATATTGCAGAAAGTGATGAATACCCAAGTTACACTGACCAAACAGTATCTGAAAGCCAGAGATTGGGATCTGAAGAAAACGTCAAGTTAAGCCAATTAAATGTCGCGTGCATGGTGCACCGAAACGTGGTGACCCAAGAATGTGATTTTATGGCTGGACAGTTGATAGGAGATCCATTAAACGATGAAGAATCTACACGCGCGCTGTAGAGTGTGAGGAAGAATAAATTACATCTTTTCCGGTAGAGATTGACCAAGCAGTACCGCTGGTGGTTGATCAGATAGTATATGAGAGTCAAAAATTGGGATTAGAAGAAGAAGCCAAGTCAAAACAAATAGTTGGATCTATCTTGCATCAAACAGAACAATCGCTAATGGCAAATGAGGATATGAATGTAAACATTGCGGATATGGAACATCACACTATGGAGACTCAAGAAATTGATTCTACGAGTGGACAGACAGTATAAGTTACACTAAATGATGCGAAATCTAGGCACACTATGGAATGTGAGGAAGAATAAAGGCCAGCTCCTCCATTACTGATTGATTTGGTCGAGTCGACAGAAGATTCAGAATCCAGTGAAAGTAATAAAGAGGAAGAGGATTTGGCGTCAAAAAGGATGTGCTACCCTGCAACACAGGCTGTGGAATATTGGAAGAGGAAGATAAAAGTGCTATAGAAGGGGTGGACTTGTCTACAACTGGAAAGAATAAATATGAAGACGGATGTGAAGAAGTATGTGGAGAAGTTTTGAGTTATCTCACCCCAATGGATGATGTTGGCACAGAGGTTAGACGGATATCGGCCATACAAGTTTACCAAGGGTGTGGTTCCAGAAGACGAACCACATTTATTATGGAAGAGTAGGTGTCAACCAGGGTCAGCTGCAATGCTAGTGTTCACACGTGCGTCGAATGTTGAAAGGGAGTGGTGTCAAGAAATTGATAATGTTAATGTTCAGCCAGGAATTTTTATTAATGACGCCACGTCTTTGCGTTTTCATAGAGAACTTGGTGGGCGGCAACAACTCAAATCGATCATCCGGAAGATGCAAGAAAGGTATTATTCGTGGTTACACTTCTACTGAGAGTTTCAGAATCTCTACTAGTTTTCCTTCGGGGCCGTTGGGATAGAGGTTATGAACCATGCAGAGATGAATTATGCTGCCTACAGTATGATGTCACGATACCACAATTTAGTTATTAAGTACAATGCAGGCATTGGCTGTATTTCAAGTCTCGGGAGGTGTATATGGACAGGTTCACGTCAGTGAATGATTATCTTCTCACTATGTGTTTAATAACGCACTTGGAGGCATTTTATGTTACCGATCCAATTCATTACGAGTGTGAATGGGATCCAAAAGATGTTGAGTCAACAACGAAGCTTCGTGTTTCATCCTATGGAACAGTGCAGTGTTTATACAAACGATGGAAAATATACGACAATGGTCATAGTTCCGATCATATTATGCCATTAATGAGAGGGGTGTTATATATGCAAGTAAATGGGGACCTCAGGAATGAATATGTATCCATAAGTACAGTCCACTTGAGGATATGGGATTATAGGAAGACTGTGCATCGTGCGATACCGGGAGTTAAAGTTTTTGGGTTGGGGAATAGTGTGTTCCGTTGGATTCCGGTACTTTATTATAACCACTGCCAATGTAAACGACATACATAGAAACATCGACGACTTACGATGGTTACCCGAGGCCAACATCATAAATTATGTCAGAAGATTCAGTATGGTGGATATATTGACTAGAGAGCCACCATCTCCGTTATTACAATTAATGACTAAAAGAGAGACGATTGAGTCGCTAAGAGACGCATCAGTGATGATGAAGATGGAGCAGACACGAATATATGAAAAATTTCATCATACGCTCGATGTGGACCAGTTAAAAGTGGTACGAGCAGCTGTGGAGACAAAGGAATTGTTCTTGCTCGTGGACCTTATGGATGTGGGAAAACATCTACAATTACCGCTGTTGTGTTGACGTTATTAGCGGTGCTATCGTTTCGGAGACTAATGCAGCCATTGACGAGGATCTCAAAAGGTTGATGGATTTACAAGGCAATACCAGACAAAGATATAGTGCGGTTGGGTGAGATAAAGGGTGCAATGGCACTATAGGATGCTGAACCATACCGACGAAGGTTTCTTTCGGAGATATTGCAGCGGTAGCGTCATTCATTGGAGGGTTGCGTGAAGCAGACATTTCTGCAAGATTAAGAGTGAAAAATATGGAGATACTCGAACAATCACGTGTGATTGTTGCCACTCTGGCAGCATTAGGGCGACCGGATTTTCAAACAGTGTCTTATAACGTGATTATCAATGATGAAGGAGACCAAACAGCAGAAGTGGCGTTATTACAGGCTATTAGACCCAAAGTGGAGGTTCTTGTATCAGTGGGTTACCCCTACCAGCTTTTTGCATACTCTCCTATCGATGAAAAGTTGAGGCATCGGTTTCGCAGTGGTTCTAGTCGTCACAAAATCACCTGGGGTTGTTGCACTCCATAGAACATTGTCGCGCAAGCCATAACTTATCACCGACATTCCCTGGAATCACCATGACTGCAGACTACAGAAATTCAGGAGTCATCAGAAGATCACGAGATTGTTACAAGTGTTTTATCCGTATACAATTCGAGACAGAGCCGCCACATCAAGGAATTATTTGGATGTAATGCGGATTAATAGTCTGGATGTGATTGATTGGGGTAACCAGTTAATCGTGACGTTTCTGGAAAGCGAATTCTCAAAGGTAATCGAGTTGTATGGATTATCTCTTAAGAAAAGATGAAAGAAGTGGAACGTCAAGAATACAGGCATGATAATATTATTGAACTGGCCATGGTTATATACTTGTTGGGAAAGATATTCGCTATGCTGGAAAGTTGAATGCAAAGAACAAGTATGACCGTAAGAAAATCATTGTTAGTTATCTCGCCATATCAACACCAAGTCAAGGCTATACAGAGACAATTAAAATACATGGATCAGGTATACGCCGAGTGCTTGGACATTGAGGTAGCTACGACCGATTCTAGTCAGTGTCGTGAAGAAGATATTGCTATTGTGTCTATGGTTCGACACGTACATTGGGATTACTTGAAGTGTACCCATCAAGATCATTAGTAACACTCAGCAGAACCCGCGATTACCTCTTCATAGTTGCGTCTCGTTACGTTTTCGAAGGCGAAAGTACATGGAAAAGATTGATGGGAATATGAAAGGAAAGTGATTTTCCGATTTTGCTACACCTATGGATGAAGATTCTGTGCGAAAATATCTGAAGTATGATCATTAAGATGTATGTGTGTGCGTGTCTTTTGCTCGCTTATGCTGAAGTTACGAAAGGGGCAATTGTGATGAAGTGGATGCTATATTTACAGCATATAGGAGATGATCTGTGGTAGTTATCAATTCATGGTATAATTTATCTCGCCAAACTCTACACGCTAGCACGATGTCACTTTGACGCTGGTGATTTCTTCAAACACTGAATATTAGTGACAAAGATTGTGGTATGCCTTCAATAGGTGAACAATATGAACACTAGTGTAACATGGCGATAGTGCCATACTTCTGTCTTCTATCAAGATGCTTTTATCCATCACTAGTGCCTAGTGACATACTTCTGTCTTCTATCACGATGCTTTTATCCATCACTAGTGCCAAGTGATGCTTCCCGCATTTTCACAGTGTCTCGGCGCAGTTGTTTTGGCTCTAGCATCATGGCAGTAACGCTAACGCTAAGTTGAGCACCTTCAGCTCCATAGACTGTCTGATTTGATGTCCAGCAACTGGGTGCGCTAGGGAACATGAGATAACAGAGTAACCAGAATATGAAGACAAACCGTCAGTATCACCAAAGGAAGTCAAGACATAGGCACAACTTACAAGCACAACGGCGGATTCATTCAGGGCGGCAAAGCCAACGAAAAGTAATGCGTCCTCGGCTGCTCAAGTTGATCAGCTCGATGTTCCTGGTTGTTCTCAAGTGGTTAAATATTTTAATTTTGGGTGAGCAATTTCGACCAATCAGCATCGACCCCCGATGGCCATATCGCGACGGCCAGATCGCGAGGCCAATCTGATTAATTAAATTACAGAGGATCGCGACCATAACTGTCCAGTATTGAAGTCAGCGCTGACGTAACCAAGAAGTAGTGGGTGAGAGAAGTGATTGACTTTGACGTAAGAGTTGGTAACACTTAATAGAATAAAATTTTCCCTGAACCTGAGAGATCTCTGGCGGCCCTCAAAAAGAATTCGTTACTGTTCCCATACTAAATTAAAGTGTAGTACAAAGAAGTCGTTGAGTGAGCGCCCTAGCAAGTGGAGGCGTAGCCTTTTGAAACTAGCGAGTGTTGGGGGCAGCCTGGAACTACCTTTGGAAGTGTGTCCCTAGTGTGTTTGATTGATTTGTTGGTTCGGGCGGTAGTATTAATTACCCGGGAATTAAAACAAGTAGGACTGTATTATTACCTCCTTGTGATGTTGATTAAGTGGATTTATTACAATTTTCAACTCCTTCATGACAAAAGTTGTACTCTGCAAAGAAGGAGAGACGTCTCGCCATCCTTTGCGACAGATGAGGATTATTCGCCACTGTTCTCAGCGAGGCATGATCTGTATAGATTGCAAAGAGCTCCTCGCCAAGCAACTATACATGGAACTTGACTAAGGCATACTTCATTGCAAGAAGTTCCTTGTCATGAACTGGGTAGTTCCGTTCTGTGGGTCGGAGTTATCGTGATTGATACGACACAACTCGCTCTCGACCCTCATTATTGTGTTGTATTAACGCTCAACCGATGGAATAGCCGCTTGCATCACAAACGACGTGGAAGAGTTTGGAGTGGTTACGAAAAAATCAAGAAAGTAGATTCTCGAAGACTCCTCTTGACTTCTTTGAACGCTGCTTGGTGATTCTCAGACCACTTCCACTTAACATCTTTCTTCAAGAGTTGTGTGAGAGGTTGCACCAACGCTGCGTAATTGCGCGTTTACTGGTCAAGTAGTTGTCCAACCCAACCATTGGCGATGCGGTTTGACGTTATGAGGCACAGGCCAATCGTTAATATCCTTGACCTTGTCAGGGTCAACACGGACAAAATTTTGACAACAAAGCAACCGATAACGGAAGTAAAAATTATAAATATATAAATAAATGAAGAAAAAATAAAATTAAAATAATTATTAAATTTTTGGTTAAAAATAAATTATTAATAAATATGAATTTGAAAATTTTAAATTTAAAAAAAGTCCAAATATTAGGAATAATATTTATGCGAAGAAGATACACTTTTTCAGGTTATAGTATATCTTGTTCTCTCGCATTACCTTTAATGACACGAAGGATATGTTCCAAACAAACATCAGTGTCGGACTTCCCACTCGTGGCCTTACTATGAACAAATATACCATCAACGTAACTCGGTGCAAATGCTCGCAAGGGACGAAGAACATGCAGTTGAACGTCTCAGGAGAATTCTTGAGTCCTTGTTGCATCACTAACCATTTCCACAGCATACCACTCGGGGTAATAACTGTGGTTAGTGGTACATCGTCTTCGCGCATACGAATCTAATAGAATCCATCTTTCCAATCGATCGCACTAAAGACGGTGCTGCCAACCATTTCATCAATGATCATGTCCTTGCGTAGAACCGGTGTCTGGGAAGGAATAGTCGCGTCGTTCATCTTATTAAAAGCATGAACAATGTGCCATCCTCCAGTCGCCTTCTTCGAGCAGAAAAGTGGGGATGCAATGCGGAGACTTGCTCTCTCGAACATGACCATCCTTAGCACGTTGCGCAAAGAACTCATCGATTGCATCGACTTTTTCCTTTGTTAACGGCCACAGTCTTGTGATGGATTACTTCGTCCCAGGAAGTACGTCAATCTCATGACGAATGCCTCTGTCAAATAGAAATTCGTCAAGCACCTTGTCGGGGAAAATATCTTCAAAATCCTGACAAGATCATACCCGAGGTTCGTCTTGAGGGCATACCATGACTGCTCCTCGAACCTTTCCTTCCGTGTCTTCTCATACAACACTTATGCATCCGTGCTTGATTCTGTGCTGACCAGGTCTTTGTCGATCGCTTCAACGATCACACAAAGCTGCTAAATTTCGCCTTTCGCCGGGCTACGACTCAGCGCCTTCTTGCTCATCTCGGGCAGGGAAACCAAATCTTCGACTGAACTTGGAGGATTTTTGATTTTCACGTGACGGAACACATCAACGTCAACTTCTGAATCATGGACCGCGACGTTCACGTAACTGTTTATGGTGCCTATCGGTGGGTCACCACCTTCGTCGTCTTCGCTTGCATCTTGATCAGGGATACTTGACGACGGAAAACTCGCTTCGTCGGGTTTCTCCACGTCTTGAGTAGGACCTTTACTCTTCACGCTATGACGAAGCTTCTATGCATCAATGGCAGAGGAGACAGTCTTTTTCTGGTGACCGACTCTTCCACCTCCAGTGGTCTTCACGGCTTGTCTTGTGAGATTGAGGGGCCATAGCTCTCCTGAGTCTCACTCGACGCATCTTCAATAGACGCCTATGCCCAAATCACTTCACCTGCTCCAACACAGCTCAGGTCTTCATCGACACTCTTGTCGACGGAATATCCATCTTCATTCAATCAATGCGAGGTTGGTAACGCTTCAACGAAGGCATTCCCGGGATGAGATCAAACTTGTCATCGAGATCGAGAAAAACAAACTCATCCTCGCCTCGGAAATCTTCCAATTTGATATCCAAGCGTACTACTCCCTTTGGCATCCTCACCGTTGACCCATTGGCCAACCGAACAATCATATTTTTTGTCGTACCGGGTGGCCTTTTGTCACTCCCGATCGCGACTTTCGCTCGAACAAAATTGTTCGACACTCCAGTGTCAACCAAAGCTCGTAGCGGTTCCTCAAACCCATCTACGAATACTTGGTGAACCATCAAAGTTGGACTTTGACTAAGACTGCCCTCACCCGTGGAAACTGCATGTGATTCTTGCACATTGGGGCTAGAGACCTGTGTATCCACAATTACATGACGCAATCCATAGTTAGTGTGCACCACACTATCATCGTGGATCGCGGGGTGCTCTAAAATATGATTCTCGGTTCATGTTTACGCGTCGACACTTACGGAGTGATCAAATGTTTACATCCGCAAGGAATGTTCTCGAAACATTCTCGAGTGTTCTCTGCACATGTGTTTCTGTGCATGGAGATGCTTCCTGCTTGGAAAACTATCTGGAGACGCGACCGACGTGTCATTGTGGGTACATGTTTAGGTCCCATCTAATCACATCGGTCCACGTGTCCGTGAAATTCTCTGAAGAAGAATCTCTGCTTGAAGTTCAATATCAACCTGATTCAACCCAAGTTTTTATAGTACGCTTTCGAGATTATACCCAACATCTGTGGGTTCATTGCATTTTAACCTCATAGACCCCTAGTGGTTTTTCATGTTTAGGATTTAGGAACCATAAGCTCATTTAATTCAGTTGAAAATTTGCCGGCTTCTCCTCAAGTCTTCCCCTCCAAGTCTTCCTCGTCGCGCAAGCGTGTGTGCCTTGTTCTGGTTCCTGTCCTTTAAAGTGTCCCATTACACCTGGTAGCACTTCAAGAGGTCCTTCCAGTGGATTATTCAAGTGGGAATGCCGAAGCTTCTTTGAGAACTTCGTGCTCCCTGAAGTGGATTTCCGAAGAGTACTTTGCCCTTCGTGCGTTCCAACCTAAGACTCTCCCTTTTCTATTGTATAGACATCAGAAGGAATGGAGACTACGGCGGAAGTGTCGTTAGAAGACACTGTGAGACTGACTATTGAGCAGTTTCCTCATTTGTTGGCTCACAAGTGGGCACCTCTCGAACAAATGCGAGATGTCTTCGGTGAGATGGCAGTGATTGCCTTGTTAATATTAGCGTCTCCAGATGATCAAAGGAATGCGACAGTGAGTTTCATGCATCGTGAAATCATGGACCCTCGTCGACAGCCCGCAACCCCTGTCACGACGACGAGAGTGATGCCCGTGAAACTCAAGGTGTCTCCGTATCGCGGCGCAGAGAACGAACCCCTTGCGAGGTGGTTCGTTGCACTGGACGCAGCAAACTCTGCACGGCAGCTTCAAGACCCAATCCAGTAAGTGTAGTTCGCGATTTTCAGCATTGCGGGTCGAGAAAAGAGCTGGGCGTATGGGAAGCGTTTCGCAGAACCAAACTGCTTCTATGACTTTGACAACTTCAAGAAAGAGTCGAAGCGCGCGTTTGAGCCTCCGCAGATCGAATTCCGGGCTCATGCCGAGTTTTTTAAGCTGCTTCAAGGAAGCCAAGACCTTCACTCATATGCGCAACGTGCAAGATATATTGTGTCGTGCATTGTGGACCGGCCGACAGACATGTCAGCACAAGTTGTAACGTTCATGTCCGGTCTGGACGATGGACCGATCTGGAACCAATTGTTCCGAGAGTATCCTACAACGTTGGACCAGGCTATCGAGAGAGCAAAAAAATGCAAGAAGAGTTAAGCATCAAACAAGCGAAATCTAGCGTTTGAGTCCCGCGTCAATTCCGCGCATCTCCGCCATCAAACAATGGTCCAGAGCCAATGGACCTATCGTACGTCCAACTTATCGACAACAAGTATCCTCGAAACTATGGGAAGTGTTTCCGTTGCGGGAAGCCGGGTCACATCTCTCGTAACGGCAAGGTGTCCTTGCCGAGTCGGCTAGCGACACAGGGCACGCGCTCAAACCGAGCGACAACCGAAACTTCGGTCGTCGATTCGATTGTTCCCAACGTTCAAAATCGGGAACGGCCAGTAGGAGCGGGGCCGCTACTGGACATGAAAAGAGGACCATTGGGCCCATTTCATAGACTAGTGTCAGATAACACCACCAATGAACCTTCTTTTGACGAACGTTTGTCTTTCCGTCCGTCTTGATCAGTGTTCTGCTTTTGGCATTTTAAAAGAATAGTAGTTAAGAACGTATAACATCTTAACTCTATAATACAAAATCATCTACTCCTTTGTTAGCAATAGATGGGTCGTCTTCTTACTTGCACAGAATTCATAGTTTCAGCCGTTTCGGCTGAAAGTGAAATTTAATATTATGATAGTAGCCGTTTTTAATTACATTTTCAGTTTCTATATATACTCCTTTCCTAATAAACGGAAGTTACGGGTACATTTGCTGCTGTGACAGCGCTAATGGGCAAAGCTCTTGCTTTACTGGCAGTTGGCGCGGTCAACATTCCTTCGTAAGTTGCTGCTGTATATTTCTTTTCGTTTGAATTGACACGCTCGAAAGTTGATCCCCAGCGTACCGCCAAGTAAAGGTGGGTAGGTGCATGCCGCATTATGATTACGCGATCATGGTTTTCGTGATTGCGTTGCATCAGCGACGCTTGCGATTTCACCACGCACAACCGTGTTGAAATCGCAATCATCACGAATGACGTGAAACGGGTGATCATTACCGACTATCGCTATCACCGGTGCTTTAGTCTGCTTTTATTGGATATTTCTATCTCCTTGCATGTCCTATTCAACTGCCGCAAAGATTGCTTTTGGTAAGAGCTTGTTGGTTTGAGTATCATCTTCCATTATTATCGACCGTTCGTTGTCTTGTTGGTGCGTGGAATCTTCCGGCGAACTCAAACGACTTGTTCCGTTGTGTTAGCTTTTTCGCCTTTGTTCCGCCCTTATCTCTTCAGTGATGCGATTTGGTAATATGTTACAGGTTGATCCTCGTCTTGGTATAGAGGTGTCCCCATACCGTACTCTCCTTTAACTTCAATATCATCTTGTCGTGCCGTCGCGATGAGAGATAGTGTCGTCGTAACAATCTCCAACCATGATCGCGCCGACCTCGTTGTCAGTCGGAGTGTTGTCCCTCCTTCTATCGTTCGATTACAGGAAAACCAGTCGTCCACCACTGATCCCCCTCCATCCGTTGCCGCACCAGCTTGTACAACTGCACGTACGAGTTGTGTTGTGCGAGCATGGCTTGAAGCTCCCCATAATGCGCCGATCCAGATGCGGAAAGACATTCATGCGGCCACTAAGCTCTAGGTGATACACACAGCGAGAACTTCCTTGGCTGACCGGGCTCCGATAACAGCGATCCCATTCGGTGGTACAGGGAACCTTGGAGTCAAAAGGTGTAAACCCCTCCCTGCATAACTGTTCATCCAACTTCGAACCCAGGGACATGAACGACAGTCCTCACTCGTACGCCCGGATGTTAATGCGGAACGCCCGGGAGATAGGCGTTTGTTACCGTAACATACTCCGTAACAGCTCTGGTGGCTG
>CM047592.1:2057096-2069930 GCA_026184515.1 Peronosclerospora sorghi | reverse complement strand
CCGGTCGCGCGCGCAGTGAGTATTGTAGCCTAAGGGAGTTCTCCCTTGCGCTACCTCCCTTTATAAGGGAATTCTTGTTGAAAGGGGTTAGCGAAAGCTATCTGTAAACCACCCCGGGAATCTTGGCCCCGAGTAGGAGAGCTCTCTCCTACTAAGCCCTTTTATAAGGGCGTATCGGCTAAGTAGCGGCACATCGCCGCTTAAGGAAAGTCTTCCTCTGTGCTCTAGCCGCACCGTGCGTGTACGCACCGGCTACATCTGGTAGCACTTGTAGTCAATCCAACACTTGTGTAGGTAGGCTACGACATCCTCTGCAAGGGATGAATCAGGACGATTGGGAAAGGTTAACACTCGTCCAGCAGGAAGCCTTTAACAGGCTGTTATCCTTATTGGGTGACGAAGGCATGCAGCTCCCACTGGAGCAGGGCCTTGGGGCCGTAAAGGCGAGGGTCAATGCCCTCATCGCCCATGAGGCAAGTTGTCGTGGAAGTCATTCCACGTCCACGGGGGTGAGCCCTCCGTTGTCCTTTAAGATAAAGGAATTCACCGGTGAGAAGGCTGATAACCTTTATGTGTGGCTTTGAGAGGTCGAAACGGCCTTCGCCACAGTGAATGTGATCGCTGATCACTTGAAAGTAGGACTTTCACTGACCTATCTTACGGGCAAATCCCGTACATGGGCGTTTACGTGTTCGGATTCGGTCACGAGCATGTTCCCAACCTGGGAAGTCCATAAGCAAAAGCTTATGGATATGTATGCCACGCCTGATCTGGTTTTCCAGAATCAGCTGGCATTTTTGAGGTGCCGTCAGGGCACTAGGGACTTGGAGACATATGTCCAAGAACTGAAGACCCTGTTGTCAGGGATGTACGCGAAAGCGTATTCGGACGATTTGTCCATCCCTGTCTTCATGGGAGGCCTGAAAGAAGGGCCGGCACGTTCGGAACCGTTCCGATGCCGACCCCAATCCCTGGGGGAGGTGTTTAAGATGGCGTTCAACGCCGAGAGGAACTTTCGTTCCTCTTAGGTGGGTTCCGAACCCATGGACCTTAGTCAGGTCGAAGCGGAGGAGAAAACCTTCCGCTAAGAGTCACGGTGACTCTACCTTGCAAGGTCAGGAAGCGGAGCTCCTGGTAATGCTGCAGCGGAATGGACTGCTGAGATGATTCCTTTGTGGAAGCACGGATCAGCTGCGGAACGGATGTCCGCGGAAACCCCAGCGAGACACTCGCTATAAGGGGCCGAGGGCTGGTAAAAAGCCCTTGCCCAAGACGTCGGGAAACTACGGCTCCCAGTAAGTGCGGAGCGCCCTACTGGGGGATCCCTCAGTGCTGTTAAACCCCAGGGTAGGGGCCGACAGCACAAAGCCCCGAGGGAAACGGTGCCTTCTAGCACCGATTTGGTATACCAGCCAGGGTTGCTGGTCGTCTTTACGGACGTGAAAGGCTTTGATAAGCCTTGGAGAGTCTTGATAGACTCTGGAGCGTCTGGCAATTATGTCAGACGAGCTTCCGTGGAGAAGAGTCGGCTGTATGCCGAGGCCCTAGAGGCACGTTCTCGTGACGTTGTCACGGTCCGCCTTGCGACGGGCGTACAGGTTTCTGTATCCAAGCTCTCGATTGACCTTAAGCTGAAGTTTGCAGACTTATACAGCTTAGAATGTTGCCTAGTCCTGGATTTGGACTCGAGGTATGACCTCATTCTGGGCATGAGGTGGCTGGAACGCGACGAGCCATGGATAGACTGGAAGTCTAAATCCATTTGCTCAACGCACCCGCGGTCGGGTGAAGCATTGGCGAGTCATGAACCCACCTTTGATCGATCGCAAAAGCGATACTGGCGTGAGATGCCAGAGATTGGGATGTCTGAGATGATCAGTCCCAATGAGGTGAAGGAAGTGTTTCTTGACGAGGGGGATTCGGCGGTTAATCCCCGCGCCGTTAAGGGCGAGACTGGTGAGTCGCCAGTGATAGAGGTGGATTCCTCTGAGGTTAAGCGCGAGGCGCTTAGAGAAGAGACCCGAACTTTGTCTCTTCTGCAGGTCGGAACAGATTCCGACCACGCCGTGTTCGGCGAACAAGTTGCGACTCCAGTGGGAGGGGTAGAGACCCCTGTGGTTAAGCGCGAGGCGCTTCCAAGCGAAGAGACCCGTAGTTCGTCTCTTTTGCACGTCGGAAATGATTCCAACCACGCCTTATTAGGTGATACCGGCGAGTCACCGGTGGTAGAGGTAGAGACCTCTGTGGATAGGCGCGATGCGATTCCAATAGATGGGGCAATTGAATCCCCCCATCTGGGTCCCGGGAAGAGTCCCGAGGCCAGTAGTCAGAAGTCCTATAGGATGCTGAATAGTGTGACAGGTGTTGTCACAGAATGCGTAAGCCTTGAACGGTTCCCTGGGGTAGGCGAACTGTTGTCGTTGGAGGAGATTTCCTTCAACGAGTTTGAAACTTCTTTGAAAGCAGATGAAATCGACGAGATTGTCGTATTGCGTCCGGAAGAGGAGTTGAACTCCTCATCCACGATGTACGAGTCCGTTTTGGTGCAAACCAAACCAACATTAAATGCCCGAAGCGGCCTCAAGATCCTTGAGGATCCTAAGGACCCTTACCATTCCTTATTGAAGGAATTTGGAGATGTCATTAGTGACAACCCGCCGATGGGGTTACCACCGGATCGGGGTCCGACATGAAATCAATTTGGTTCCTGGAACCAAAAACTGCGTCACTAGGCAGTGACCTCTCCCCAAGGAGAAATGCGACGTCATCGACGCATTTTTCAAGGGGAAAGAAGAGGCAGGGATGGTACGGGATAGCAAGTCTCCCCATTCATCTCCACTTTTTGTGTTCGTAAACCGAACGTAAAGTGGCGCATTTTACATGCGTACAACAAGCTGAACGCAGCTACTGTACCCATGCAGACTCCGATTCCTCGGAAGGATGTCCTCCAGAACAATATGGCGGACTGTGCTGTGTACAGTGCCTTAGATCTGGTGGACGGGTATTATCAGGTGCTCATGCGAGCGTCCGATATTCCGCTTACAGCGGTTAGCACGCCTAGTGGCATGCTGTGGGAGTGGCTTGTTATTCCACAAGGGCTTTCGAATGCACCAGCGACTTTTAATCGCTTGGTGACTCAACTCTTCCGCCCTCATAGAAAGTACGCTCAGACGTACTTCGACGATATATTCGTTCATAGTCGTGCGGAAGGCGACTCGTCTGATGTCAGACGCACGTGATACACCTTCCAGCGGTGCTCGAATGTATGCGGTAGCATAAGTTATATGCGAACGCATCCAAATGTATCTTTGGTGCTGAGGAAATTCCTTTCCTCGGATGCTTCATCGATAAGGATGGAGTGCGGGCGGATCCCGCGATGGTGAAAGCCATTGTGGAGTGGCCTTCGCCTGTAAATCTTAGAGATTTACGGAAGTGTCTTGGATTAGCCAATTATCTCCATAAGTACAGCGAGAACTACTCTGAAATGGCGCAGCCATTGACGGACCTTCTTAAGAAGGATGTTGATTGGTGTTGGGAAACCAAACACCAAAACTCTTTGAAGCGGTTAAGGGGAGCTTGTTAAAAGCCCTGGTTCTTGCTCTCCCAGACTCTGGAAAACTTTTTAGCGTCGCCTGCGACGCCTCCGATTTCGCAATCGGATGTGTTTGGTTACAAGCAGACGACGCGGGACGAGAACGCGTGATTGAGTTTGAGTCGAGGCAGCTTAAATCTGCTGAACAGAATCATCCCGTTCATGGCAAGGATCTACTTGCAAAAAAGTATGCCCTTGTCAAATTTAGGGTTCACCTACTCGGATCAAAGCCGTTCGTGGTTTATACTGACCACGCGTCTTTACGGACAGCGACAAAGTCGCCTCATCTCTTGAAACGGATGTCCCGTTGGCTCTCCCTCTTTGCGGAGTATAACTTTGAGGTTAAGTATAAACCTGGCAAGCAGAAAGTGCTTGCGGACGCGTTGTCGCGTAGTCCCGATTACGAGCTCGCTCACGCGACATTCATCACCTCGTCTGTGGTTGATCTCATACGCCAGGCATATGAGAAAGACCCACATTGTACGGCGCTTATCAGCGCTTTGGGTGGAAAGGGACTTGGCTCGTCTGAGCCAACCCTGTCAAGTCGATCTGAATCTCGTTTACGCCGTTACAGGTACTGTGACGGTTTGCTATATTATATCACGAGCGCGGAGGACACTCCGCGGGTGGTTGTTCCTCATGATGAGGAACTGAAGTATAAAGTCCTCTTTGAGGCACATGACGCCCCTACCGGGGGTCATTTAGGTCGGTATAAGACCTACAGCGCTTTAAGCGCTTTGTATTGGTGGCCCAACATGTATAAGTGGGTAGGTGCGTATATACGCACCTGTAAGACGTGTCAGAGGGTTAAACCCTCTGCAAGTTCAGCTGCACCTTTGGCGATCTTGTCGGTTACAACGGAGTGTTGGAAATCCATTAGTATGGATTTTATCTTCGGTTTTCCGAAGAATAAGACGGGAACACCGACATACTGGTCTTTGTAGACCGATTGAGCAAGATGGCTCACCTGGCGGCGGTGACAGAGTCCATAGATGGACAAGGAACAGCGAAAGTCTTCCTAGACCGTGTCTTTCGACAGCATGGTCTACCCGATTCCGTTGTGTCGGATCGGGATCCCCGTTTTACGGGACAATTCTGGGGAGCGTTGTTTAAGGTGCTGGGCACCAAGCTCCTCATGTCCACTTCGGATCACCCGAAGACGGACGGTCAGACGGAACGCGTTAATCGCGTTGTGGAGGATATTCTCCGGAGTTTATGTCCGTATTCTCCAAAGAGTTGGAGTGAGATGCTTCCAATGGCTGAATTTGATATCAACAATTCGGTACATGCATCTACGGGGTTTACTCCGTTTTACGTGAACGGATTAGTGAATCCGAGGGTTCCGTTGACGCCACGTGTGTGTGGCCCAGGGCTTGAGGGGGGAGGATTCCCCGATGTCAGCCCTGTATCTGTGCGAAAGCACATCGATAAGTTTTTATCGACGCGCCTTAGTGTCTTACGACACGTTTGCGATGCCATGGCGGAAAGCCAAGACAAGCAAAAGGAACAGGCTGACCGCAAGGGGCGACGTAACGACAAGGTTTACAAAGTAGGAGAAAGTGTTTTAATAAACGCTAAAAATCTTCCTACACATGAAGTTTCAAATGTGTTGCGCAATAAACTGCGCCCCAGGTTTGTGGGCCCCTTTAAGGTATTAGCCCGAAAGGGCTTGTCGTATACCTTAGACATCCCAAAGGCAATGCGAACGCATACAAACTTCTATGTGGGTATGCCTAAGCCATACCAGGACCCTGAGGCGGGTCCCCTCTTGGAGGGGTTTGGTAAGGCGAATAGCCATAAGAGCCGTAAGACACGGCAGGGCAGAGGAAGCCCGACAGGGCTAAAGTGCGACCACGAAGTTGCGCAACGGTCGTCTCGAGAGAGTCAATCCTCCTCTCGAAGTGTTCAGTGGCATCCCACCCATCATGAAGACCCTCGTGGACATCATAGATGTGACGGCTGTGTCGATCACAGCGCTCACGAATCTCATTTCGCAATTGTGCGACCTCCCCCTCCAATGCTCGATGCGGAGGGTACTCCACATTATCATGTGGAGCATCTGATGGCGCGACGCCATCATCGGGGTCAGACCCAGTATCTGGTGAAGTGGAAGGATTATCCACACTCACAGAGTTCGTGGGAGTCCGAGACTCACCTACGGCAGGATTGCCGCGACGTCGTTGACGCTTTCGAGCGGGAGGATCCCGCTGCAGGTCAACGACCAAAGGGGCGCGAGAAGACTCTTCACTCCCAGTAGTTGGGAGTTCTCCGGAGGCAGATGTGTGCTCGCACTTTCCTCTGGCACCGTGGTGGGGGAAGGGGCAGGGGCGCTGGCGTAGCGCGTGGTATAAGGGGCACGGAATAGCTCCATCGCTTTGGCTCTGGTGAATGCCATGCGCAACGCCCTCTCCACCCAAGCGTCATTACGGGAATAGATGTTGTGCAGCTCATTAAAGCTGGGGAGGAGATTATCCCGTTCCGATTAAGCGCGGAATTTCTTTTCTGCATCTTCGGCATTTTATCCCGGAGAGAGAATGATAGAAACCTCGCGGAGGTTCTCAACAGGGACACCCTGTGCCTGCTTGTCGAGGCGTTCTCGGTATGGGACGCTAGTGAACTGCTTTTGCGTGAACAGTTGTTGCCGGAGTTTCTCCCGGCGTTCGCATTGACACGGCTATTCAGCCGCAGGGCCAGGGTATAGGATGCTAAACCATTCTTTACCATACGCCTAGCCCACTTTGGAAGGTCACGAGTACCTTCAAAATTATAGGCCGCCCGTGTCGGGCGTTTGGGGGCGCGTAACGCATCCCTTAGTTCCTGTGCGGCAAGTTGGGTTTCTTGAGCTGCGTCCAGATCATTGGTGATGATCGCCTTCGGCAATCCTGATGTATCATCCGACATTGGCAGGGTGGAGCACTAGTTAATGCATTTTCCCCACGTGTGGGGAACGGATTAGGCTGCCGACATCGCCGTTCGGCCTTGTCGTAAAGGTCAGCTTTTGGGGAGATATCCCCAAGGGCATACACCTCCGAGTTCTCGGAATAGTCTACCTTCTCTTCTCGAGGAGAACCCTCAGCACCACTAAAGGTGCTTATGGTTATCCAGAAGTTCTTGCAGTTGGAATTCTCTAACAAAATTTTATTTATTGCGTAAGCAATAGTCTTGATGAGGGAGGATGTAACAGGGTTACATTCGAGTTACATTTAGTGTTGGTGTACATGAGTACACCACGGTTGAGGTCAGTATTGACCGGTTTGAAAGGTTCTTAACCTTTGGTTATTTTAACCAATCAGGGAAGGAGTTCTTGGTGGAGGCGTGGCAGCCAGCCACGTGTTAGTACACAGGTGGTGTACACTACATTTTAGCTAGGTACGAATTTAGTAAGTTCTACTTAGTATTACATATAGTTTACATTAGTTTAAATTAATTTAGGCTAATTACGTATTAAATATATATTCAGTTTACATTTCACTCATAGACTACAGGACGCACGACCTCGACCGGTCGCGCGCGTAGTGAGTCCAGTAGCGTAAGGGAAGTTCTTCCCTTAGCTACCCCGTTATTAAGGGAGCCTTGTGTTAAGGCATTAGCGAAAGCTAACAGTAAACCAAAGTATATTCTTGGCCCCGAGTAAGAGAGTTCTCTCTTACTAAGCCCTTTTATAAGGGCTTATCGGCTAAGTAGCGGCGGACGCCGCTTAAAGGAAAGTCTTCCTCTGTGCGCTAGCCGCACCGTGCGTGTACGCACCGGCTACACTGACCCATCCGGGTGTTTGAAAATCTACAAGCGTTTAATGAGGTGTAAAAGCTCTACTTTGAACATTCTAAAATGAATTCAGATGAAGTAAAGAAAAGCTTGATTCAAGCAGCAGGTGTTGGCGACAGACTATAATAATCAGCGGTTTTACGTAGTTAGCGACGCGAGAAATAACGCAACGCGATCACGATCGTCGTGATCGCGAAAAAAAAATTTACCTATCGCGTCAGATCCGTCCAGGCTGGCGCAACTAGGACCTTAACAATTACAACAAAATCTAGAAGAATACTCGCGCATGATACGAGCCTTGCCCAAAGCTTCTTAAAGCATTCCCTCTTTGGCAAAGTGGAGTCGCTACACAGAAGAAAAAATTCCGTGAGCAGTTAAGTGTCCCTGTTATCAAACAAAGCATCGTGATTACCGAAGAGGGGATGCGTGGCTACTGCGATCGCGCGGTACGATATCACGTGGAACATTGATGTGCTTAAACCGGAAACACCCCACAGTGCTACTGGAAGCACTAATTCTGAGTTCATGGAAAACCTTCCGCTCCATCGCTTCCAAAAGGTCTGGGGCGTCCTCCCTCAGTATGTCGAGTAGAGCTCAAAAGTCAAACTCTCAGGGTAACCAATCCAGCGTCGGTACGGTGAGATCTTTTCAATTAAACGCTCAAGAATATAGCGGGTATTCCCGTGACTATCAAGAAGAGTGAAAAGTAGCGGCAGAATGTTCGCTCTCACCGATGTCGAGAAACACAATAGCGGCTTCTCGAACTTGAGTAGAGTCAATATGACCTTCGCAACATCTATGCTTCCCTCGATGCCGACTTCGGATCGATTGATAAGTACCTTCGTTCCCTTCATGATGAGAATCGAGATTTGTTAAGGCGAATCTTGCCCAACAACAGAAGGTTGCTCGGAGCAAACAGAGCATGAACGTCAAGTGACTGAGATCTCACTACAAGTCAGAGTCGGATTATCGTTCACTTATGGACGGTCTGGCTTGCTACAACATTCGTCGCGGGGACTCGGGTCGCGTTTGGGGTGAGCTGGTTTGAGGCACCCTACATAAAATTTTGGGAGCAGATGCATTCCTGCTGGATGTTCTAAAAACATATAGGAATTTCTTTTGAAACTGTGATTTTTAGAAAGTCCGATGAACTTAGGCTACAAAGGAAGTACGTCGTTGCATGTTTCTAGTTCGATTCTTATTACTAATGAACCTTAATTAAGTGAAATTTTATTCCTTCTTCCATTCCTATCCGTGATTTGCTTCTGCTTATCAAGCACAGAATCAGGTGTATCTTCCACGTAGCATAGAACATTTTAAACGTGTAATAAAAATTCCACTCATCCACTTCTTAATTAATAGAAGATATATCGTTTATTTCATCTGCCACTTACGCAGCGGAAGCATGTTCAGTGCAAATAGTTTGAGCCGAAACGGCTGAAACTAACATGTTTTTTTACATCATTATAGAGACTGTTTCTGACTTTTTTTAGTTTCTATCTCTGCTTCTGTCAATATGTGGGCCCATCTACTGCTGTATCAAGAGTAGGTGGATAGATATCGGCAACGTCTACTGCTATTTACCAGTAGCCACATTAAATTTTCTTTCGCAAACTGCAACAGCAACTTGCTTTTTGTCTGTATCAACTCGCTGCAAAATTTTGAGAGGGATACCCCACTTATATTGGCGAACTGCCAAGTAAAACTGGCGTGCGTGGATGCCGCATGATATTCCCGTAAAACGGTATGTGCTGTTAAAAAATAAAGTAAACACTTAAATTGACTTAATAGTACCTAAAGTACCAGGTCTGAACATGTAGGATATTTCGCAAGGTTCAACAACTGCGTGACGCTTTCCACGCGGCGGAAGTTGCAGCTTAGTCTGTAAAACATATAAAAGTGAAAAGTGTATTATGTAGAGTTACCCAAAAATATTTCCAGGCTAAAATATATACTAATAGGTAACCGAAAATGTACTCACACATTTCATCCAATGGGGTTTCACCATCTTAGAGAGACGCAAACAAAAAATGGCTTCATGCGTTTCCCACCTCGTGTAGTGGTTTAGCACTGAATCGATAAGCAATATTTCGTGGGTTCAATCCTTCCTACGTCCAGTTTCGATACTACCAAACGGGACCCCGGTTGTAGCCGGTGCGTGTACGCACGGTGCGACTAGCGCACAGAGGAAGACTCTTCCTTAAAGCAGTAGCTACCGCTACTTAGCCGATACGCCCTTATAAAGGGCTTAGTAGGAGAGTTCTCCTACTCGGGGCCAAGATTCCCGGGTTGGTTTACTACTTAGCCTTAACGGCTGTATTCCCTTTACGGGATGTAAGTAAAGGGAGGGCTCCCTCTTACCTACGACACTCACTGCGCGCGCGACCGGTCGAGGTCGCACGTCCGCAAAATAGAGTGAAATGTAAACTGAATGTATATTTAATACGTAATTAGCCTAAATTAATTTAAACTAATGTAAACTATATGTAATACTAAGTAGAACTTACTAAATTCGTACCTAGCTAAAATGTAGTGTACACCACCTGTGTACTAGCACGTGGCTGGCTGCCACGCCTCCACCAAGGACTCCTTCCCTGATTGGTTAAAATAACCAAAGGTTAAGAACCTTTCAAACCGGTCAATACTGACCTCAACCGTGGTGTACTCATGTACACCAACACTAAATGTAACTCGAATGTAACCCCGTTACACCGGTAGTATGGAGAGGCCGAAGTCCCGGACAAAATAACCTGGCAAAAGCAATACGACGGACAAGAAATTCCTACGCAACAGCTAATCCAAAAAGGATCGAAGAATAAAAATAGAAAAATACAAAAATAGCAAATAGCATTCAGCATAGAGTAGCTCTGTAATAACTTAGTCATAGCCGAGAATGTAAAGGCTGTGGGAAGTTGACACGAGTTGGATGCGCGTGTGGACAACTTGTTTAAGCTTAAGCGGGTCAGTGCTTGGTGTCTTACGCGTGTAGGAAGGGCGCCCTGAGTGTAAGTTCAGGGTGCCGGGGCTGAGATCTTTGGTGTAGATAGAAAGATAAAAAGGGTATTAATATAATTAAAGATTTATTCCTAAGCGTTAATCATAAATTCCATGCATATAAACCACTTTAAACCACTGCGATTTCGTCCAATGAAAATGCTACTGTCAGTGCCGACCAGATCAGTACCGGCCAAATACCGGTGCCAATAAGGTACTACCGGTACCGACCAGATTGTGTTAACAAGTTAATACAAAGGCCCCGACTAGGGGCACACCCCACTTTTGCTAGGGGCACAACCCACTATAATAAAATACCGGCTAATAATAAAAGGCGCGGCTATTTCCACACACACAATTGCTATTTCCACACACACCCGCAAAATCGTGTGTGGAACTAGCCGCGCCCTTCCAACAAAAATGTTGTACCGCGGCGATATGCCAATGATACCGTAGGCATGAGAATCGTTTATCAACATACATTACTCGTTCCTCATGTCCTCATCGTCAGCGGCGCTTTGGGGGCGCAGACGTTGTCGAGCTTCATCTGCATGCAGTTTCCGCAGCTCTTGAGCTGTCTGCGGTGGCATCTCCATGATCTTCTGCAGTTTGCGCTTCGGCAGGCAGTCAGTACCGCTAACTAGGCACGAGATCTCGTATGCACGAGCATCCGCTTCGCTGGCTGCTGCGAGATTGCCAAGTACCACATACACCTGGGCCAGATTGTCGTAATAGATGGTCTTCTCATGGTGAGCGAACGGCAGGACCTCGTTCATGTATCGAATGATACGCTCCCAGATCGTAGCCAATGCTCGCCGATGCGGTGCTTCATTTTCATAGGCAGCAGTATGAGCAGCCTCGCACCCGGTGCTGTCTAGTGCCCAAAATAAAAGACAGTGACGTTCGTGCAGCACACCGCGACGCACGACACCATCTATTGCTTCCAGACTCTCCGGAAAGCCATTTTCAATCAGCTCCTGCTCTGCCGCTAAAATTTGACTTTGCTCAGTGGCATTCGCAATGTTGCCACAAGTCTGGCAGCGCCATTCAAAGAGCAAATGGGAAGGCTCTGTGCTGTTGTTATCTACAGTATTACTTGTCAATGGATAAGGCAGCAGGATACCTTGGGGACAACTTCTAGACTGACAGCAAGCAGCACGCGTATCGACACACAGCTTTCACACTTACAGACAAACCCGTAGGATTCGAGTAGAGTTTCTTGGCGCTCGGGGGTCGTGCGGTAGAAGAAATTACCATAGTCAATCGAGAGAGTATTGCCAGGTGCAACGGGGCGAATAGCGGTCACCCACAGCGTCGAACCAAATGTCGTGAAGCGGCAGTTAGGCATGCAACTGTGCTCGAGGCGGCAGGCCGACAGGAAAAGTCCAGATCCTCCTAGGTTCTCGAGTTCGTGTTGAGTACGCCGATGAGCGTAGCCATCTGGTCATATGAAAAGCCCGCGGGAAAAACGTCAGGCAGGTCACGACGTAATTGCAGTGCAGCAACGCATGCGCGCTGCTTGTTCGTGGACGTCAAGCCCATGACGTCGGCTAATGCGTTCGCGTCGCGCTCGTACAGTGCTAGACACTTGAGGATGCAGCGTGCTCGGTCCACTTCGTCAATGCCCTCAATGTTTTTCATGATGCTCACGACGACATGGCGCCGTTCCACGTTCTCCTGTAACCGTGACGTATACATGGCCTTTGGCGCGCCCGTGCGCTCGCAATAGCAGCGAGGCACTGATTCGTCTGATCCATTGCTCGCTGAAAGGGAGCGGAGCTCCTCGCATCCACCGCACACCACACCTCCGTGCTCCACGAAGCTGCTACGAATGCCTCCTCGCTTAAAATAACTTGACCAGGCTTGAACGCGCGCTCGCTGACTACGACCTTGCCTTGAACGGGATCTTGAGCTACGCGCACGCCGCCTACGTTGAAGGTCACAGCCATGAGTGAATGACTCATAGCAAATCAATGGGATTGGTCAGCCGACGTTTCTCGGTGGTGGGTGGCGTAGAAGAAGAGTGTGCATTCGTCATTTGTATTTGGGCGCGGCTATTTCACACCCGCTTTTGCGGGTGTGTCCGCGCGCTTTATTATTAGCTGGTATTTTATTATAGTGGGGTGTGCCCCTAGCAAAAGTGGGGTGCGCCCCTAGTCGGGGCCTAATACAAAAGCCAACTAAAACGGACACCACACGCGCAAGAAAAACCAAGTCGTGGCATGTTTTCCGATTATCAACCAATGAAATTTGTTCGCGAACGGAGTTGGACGGACGGTGCTTCTTTACTTACTATCCACTTCCACAATTTAAACTGGATCTCACCTATCAGTACATAGACACGAATACCGTATCTGTGAGGGACCGGTTAGAGATTCTCTCCTCTTCATTTTCCAAGTTGGCACCAAAGTTCCGTCTCGTCCACCAATGCGTATTTATCCCGCCGTGATACTCTCCTCGCTCGCCCTCGTGACAAGCTTAGA
>CM047592.1:2008159-2052096 GCA_026184515.1 Peronosclerospora sorghi | reverse complement strand
ACAAAAGCATGATGTCAATCAAGGTCAGCCAAGGCACCATCTCCAACGCGCTCAAACGGTCGGCAGATCTGCTCAAGCTTGACCCGGACAGAACAGCAAGCGCCAGCGGGCGGTCAAGTGTCCAATGATGCAAGACGCACTCGTCGCTTGGTTCAAAGACCGTGTCAACCTCAGCGGCGATCTCGTATGCGAAGCCGCCCAGCAGATGCTCGACAAGCTCTATCCCGACCATGATCGCAACTTCAAGTTTTCTAATGGCTGGCTCGAGGCATTCAAGAAGCATCATAACATCCGCTCGCACCGGCGGTTTGGAGAGAGTGGCAGCCTGAACCAGCAGGACATCGATGAAATCCTTCCACGCCTTCGTGAAACTCTGGATAAATACGACTGGAAGGACATCTACAAAATGGACGAGACAGGTCTATTCTTCCGGATGCAGGTAAGCTTTACGTTCTTCCTTATTTTGATGATTGTTCAGTCACGGGTTTTAACACAGCGGCAAACCTCAGGCGGACAATTAATTGCCACGCGGCAACTAGAGTCTGGAAGCATAATAAGGAGCGGGTCACTGTGGCCGTCTGCTGCAACGGTGATGGTAGCGACAAGCTTCCACTTTCGATCGTCGATAAAGTTCGCCAATCTGAGCTTCGAGAATGTCAACCGTGACGGTTGCACCTACTTGGAACCATTCGAAGGCTTGGATGACACAACTGATCTTCTTGGAGTGGCTTCGGGACTTTAAGCGGCGGATGGCTAACCGAAAGGTTCTTTTGATTCTCGACAACTGCAGCGCTCACGTTCCGGTTGATGAACTTCCAGAACGGATCACACTTCGCAACACAACATTCCATCACCTGCCGCCGAATACAACCTCAAAGATTCAACTTTACGACCAAGTAATCATCCGCAACTTCAAGGAGTACTACCGTCGTAGCTTTAACCGCCTGCTTCTGCAGCGTCTGGATGACAAGGTTGAGCAGCCGGATAAGATCGATGCGCTTCAAGCCATTCAGATGGCAGTGCCGGTTGGGTCTACAGATGTCAAGCCAAGAACAATCCACAACTGCTCTAACCATTGCAAGATTCGGTCGGAGCCAACCAACGGCAACCCAGTTGACGAGAACGATCTCCTGGTACAGCCTGTTGTGGAAGAACTAGAGTCGCAGATTCTCCAGTTTCGTTATTCCAACCCAATTGACATCCGCAAATTGCTGAACTACCCGGCAGAAGACCAGGTTGCATATGTCCCGGATGTCGACGATGTTGTCAATGACCAGCTCGTAACTGCAGCAGATGACGGGGGCGACGCTGACGAAGCCAGTCAGGAGCGTCCAAGGGTCAGTCTAATCGAGGCTCAAAAATTTCTTCAAACACTTCAACTGTTCTGGATGCAACGGGAAGCAGATTCTCAAGATTTCATTCGATCTCTCCAGCGCATGAAGGATGACATCAGCAAGATCCGCGCCAATCAGATAATCCAGAAGGACATTCGTCAGTTCTTCAACAATTCATATGCAATTTCCGGCACAACTACGTAAGATTCGTTGTTTTGTATATTGAAAAATTTAATGAAATTTTTCAATATACCGCTGATTTCAATTAATATATAAACTACGGAGGAATATTAATTTGCGTATGGGCCCGAGCGTGGGACCGGCGGTCTGATTAATTAACGGATGTTATTATTTGGGAAGGGTTATTTTAAACAGGTTCTACTGTATTCACTTATCGAAGTACGCTGTCTAGCACATAGATATATTTTGTGTGGAATAAATTTAGGGAATTGTTGGTTTGATTTGATTTTATTCAATACAAGATCAATTCTACCTATTTCCTACATTTATCTTTTAGAATCTTGTTTCTACCAATATTGCGCGCTTCCTCTATGCAACAAGTCCAGTGCAAGGCTGTATGTTACAAATGACAGTACTTTGTGGTCCATCTTAACGACCACTGGCACGTTTTACTAGTTCTGTACGGCGACACAAGTCATTGGGAAGGTTGGACGAGCCTATCGCATCGATGGAATTACTCACGAGAAGTTACACCATATTTTAGCGCGCCAGTTCAGCGCGCTGGTGCATGCATATACCCTGATATAAAAATTATGCTCGAGCTTAAAAGCCCCATCGAGCAAATCCAAATATTGCAGAAGAATTCGGTCGCTTCGCCGGCACCATCAACTCCTGCGACGTAGCCCCGTACACGGGGAATGCATAAACTCTCTGCTTGAGTTATAAAAAGCCCTAGAGCCATTAAGTATAAGTGTACCCAGGTTTACTTTGAAATTACATGTCTCAGCGGTTGCGCCAAGGCGTTGGTATGGGGGGGCGCAGACAGGATGACCCATCCGCGTGTTCGAAACTCTACAAGCGTTTAACGAGGTGTAAAAGCTCACCTTTGAACCTTCTCAAATTAATTTAGATGGATTAAAGCAAAGCCTAATTCAAGCATCAGGTGCTGGCGACAGACGATAATAATCGCCGGTTTTACGTAGTTAGCGACGCGAGCAGCACCGCGATCACAATCGTCGTGATCGCGAAAAATGTATTACCAATCGCGTCAGCTCCGTCCTGCCGGGCGCAACTAGGAGATTAACAATTACAAAAAAATCTAGAAGATTACTCGCGCAAGATGCGATCCTTGCCCAAATCTTCTTAAAGCATTCCCTCTTTGCCAAAGTGGAGCCTCTCCACAGAAGAAAAATTCCCGTGAGGATCTAAGTGCCCCGATTCAAACGAAGAACCGTTCATCACCAACGAGGAAATGCTGGCCACGATTACGCAGTACCATATCACGTGGCACATTAAATTGATGTGATTAAACCGGAAAAACTCTACTATGCTACTCGAAGAATTAATTATGAGTTCAAGCAAAACCCGCCGCTTCATCGCTTCCAAAAAGTCTGGGTCGTCAGCCTTAAGTACGTCGAGTAGCGCTCAAGAGTCAAACTCTTAGGGTAACAAAGCCAGCGTCGGTACGGTGAGATGTTTGCAATAAAAAAACGCTCGAGAATATAGCGAGTATCTTCCTGACTATCAAGAAAAAGGGAAGGTAGAGGCGGTAATGTTCGCTGTCACCGATGTCAAGAAACACAGGAGAGGCTTCTCGAACTTGAGCAGAGTCAATATGACCTTCGCAACACCTATGCTTCCCTCGATGCCAACTTCGGATCGATGGATAAGTACCTTCGTTCCCTTCTTAATGAGAATCGAGTTTTTTTAAGGCTAATCTTTCCCTAAAACAGGTTTCTCGGAGCAAACGGAGTATGAACGTCAAGTGAATGAGTTCTCTCTACAAGTCAGAGTCGGATTATCGTTCAATTCTGGTCGATCTGGCTTGCTACAACATTCGTCGCGGGGACTTGGGTCGCCTTTTGGGTGAGCCGGTTTGAGGCGTCTGTAATAAAATGTTGGGTGCAGAATCGTTCCTACACGTTGGTCTAAAAAACGTATAGGAATTCCCTTTGAAACTGTGTATCTTACCAGGTCCTATGAACTTCGGCTACAAGGGAAGTATCTCGTTGCATGGTTCTAGTTAGATTCGTATTACGAATGAAGCTTAATTGAATGAACTTTTATTCCTTCTTCCATTCCTATCAGTGATTTGTTTTTGCTAATCAAACACAGCAGCAGGTGTATCTTCCACGTAGCATATAACATTTTTAAGGGTGTAATACAAATTCATCCACGTCTTTATTAATACTAGATATATCGTTTATTTCATCTGCCGCTTACGCAGCGAAAGCGTGTTCAGTGCAAATAGTTTGAGACGAAACGGCTGAAACCATGTTTTCTTACATCATTATAGAGACTGTTTATGATTTCTGTTTCAGTTTCTATCTCTGCTCCTGTCAATATGTGGGCACATCTACTGCTGTATCAAGAGTAGGTGGATAGATATCGGCAACGGATACTGCTATTACCAGTAGCCACATTTAATTTTCTTTCACAAACTGCAACAGCAACTTGCTTTTCGTCTGTATCAGCTCGCTCAAAATTCGAAAGGGGCCCTACCCCACTTAGATTGGCGTAGTTCCATGTAAAGCTGGCGTGCGTGGATGCTGCATGGAATTCACGTAAAACGTTAGTAAATAAAGTAAACACTTGTATTCACTTAATAGAACTTAAACTACCTGTTATAAACAGGTAAGATCTTTCACAGGGGCCAACAACTGCGTGACGCTTGCCACGCGGTGGAAGTTTAGGCTAAGTCTGTAAAAGAGATAAAAATGAAAAGTGTATAATTTAGAGTCACCCAAAAATATAACCATGCTAAAATATATACTAAGAGGTAATCGAAAATGCACCCACACATTTAAGCCAATGGAGTTTCACCATCTTGGAGAGACGCAAACACAAAATGTCTTCATGCGTTTCCAACATGTGCTGGTTTGAAGAATGCACCGGATTGTTTACTGAAAACTCAGTGAGTGGCAAACTGTTACTTCGTTATTCAAAGGTATGCGCTTAAGAACGCAGCTTGTGGCTGCTAAGATAGAGATTGACTTGTTTTCTTTATCCATCCGTTTCCGGATGGTCCGCAGTTGATAATTTAAACTGCGCGCGCAGAAACGCCCTATGTATCTTGGATTCCCATCCGAGACTATGTTATGTGGCATTCTGTGTTAGTTTAATACCGTATCGGCATTATCTGCGCTGTCTAGACGCCAGTACGTCTTGATGAAACTGTAGTAATACCAACCATCTAACCTAAATCGGTCTACGAAGATGGATATCCATGTCTTTCGACTCCTGTCAGGTTAAACACTAGAAACAAAGTCCATGAAAATGGATCTGTTTGATGCGACAGGGATTTAATTGGAGCCTGCGCAGGTTGCGCGGACTTTATGCGCTGGTAGATCTTGCAAGAGCGTACGTAATTACGTACGATTGTTCTTACAGTAGAAGTTGCGTGCAAGAGAAGCGCACGCCATCTCCCGCCTTTAATGCCCCGAAATCGGTACATCATGATATTCGAGCATGATTTAATGATTGGAGATCATCACCTTGGGAATAACGCTGCGTCTATCATCTTCTTGGCCCAATCTATATAACAGCAGACCATCGTGCAATCGATAACGATGTACGCTTGCGTGTAAGAACTCTGGAAGCTCTACGCGTTTCTTTGCTGATTGATTGTTCTAATAATAAAAAAATACACGATCCTCTTCATCTGTTCTACATGCTTTTTGTACCTTCTGTATAGAGGCAAAGCAGGTGCACTTCAACGGACTTTGTTCGCACTGTGGTTTCTACTAAGATAGGTTTCGTCTCGTAATCAGGTCTATGTGATTTCATACGATACCTCTTTAATCTTCCTGGTTTGTATTGAATCGTTCAGTCATATTCTGCATAAAATGACAACCATCTTGCTATTCGTTGAAAAAGATGTGGTGAGTTTACGACCGATATAAACCACAAAGGGTCTATATTCTAATAGATAGATCCCAAATGGGTGTGTTCCCCTTGATGCTCGGTGTCGACTGCATTGTTTGCTTTCTACACGATAGTCATGGTCGATATTTGTAGTGCCGCTTAAGTTCTCACTGCCACTGCCATCTAAACGATTCATGGGGAGAATTACAATCTACTATTTAAGCTGACATCAAAGCTTAGGTGTCGGTCGACCTTTTTCTCAAATGACCTATTGCTATATGAATTCTTTCCAACCGTCGTCGTTCGAACTGACCCAGCGCATCCTAAACAAGACGTGGTTAAAAATGTTGAGGACGGAAAGTTTGGATGTTCCAAGGATACAGAGATGATCAATGCAGTGTTTTTTGTTAAGCTTCCTCGTTCATGGTTCCTTCCGACAGACGTCCTCGTTGGGTGAAATAAACAAGCTTTAAAAAGTTGTGTGAGTCCTACAACTATCAAGAGTCATGGATTCAGAGCAAGACAGTTTGTGACAGCACTTTTCGGCTTTCATATGACGAGAAGTAGTATGTAGTCTGCTTCTAGACTACAACCAGTTTCCTGCCGGTGGGGTATCCGAAATTGGTCAAGACTTTTACAGTATTGCTGTTACTGGATTTGTTGCGTTATGAACAAAAAGCGCACAATATAGGATTTAAACAAAATATGATTATGTTTCCATAGTTTTTTTTATTAAATAACGATAATTATTCATATTTTCTTTACTATATCTTGAACAACGCAATATAATTTACCGTTGATTAGGATAAATCTCGAGCAATTTTAACGATTGTTTTGTTTTGAGACAAGAAAACCTGTGGTAATCCAAGGCGAACAAGTTATCAAAAAGGCATTCCATGACGGTTACTCAGTACCGGAACATGTGGAACGTTCGATTGACGTGCTCAACGCGGACAACCCTTGCGCTTCTCAGAGTACCAACTTGAGGTTGAGCAGATACATGCTGTTTTTACTCTTCCTAAGGTCTGGGACATCAGCCTTTAGCACTTCAAGTGGCTTCTAAGTGTCAAAATCTTGCGAGCAATCAAGCAAGCGTACCAAGTAATTGGTACGCAGGTCCCGACCAAAAAAGTTGCAGTTGAACGTTTGCGATCAAGCGCTCAAGATCCCATCCCTCGCACTTTCAATAAGTGGGAGAGTCGCGGATAACCACGCAGCCGTAGACGGCGAGAAGCATGAGAAGTGCTTTAAAGCTTGAGAAGGGTCATGCGGACCTTGGAAGACTCGATACCGTGATCATTTCGATGGACAAGCAGAAAAGTAATATTTTGAGTTTAATTATTACAATTTGAATAGGGGTTTTACTTTAATTCAAGCCTATGAATACACTGGGAGTTTTTTCAATATCTGATAGTACTTATGGTACACTTTTTTATTAACAGGTTTTCATGGTATACACCTTTACGTTCTCATCTTGACAAGAATAGTGACTTGTTGAATGATTATTTGGGCTTTAACAGAAGATTTACCGGCTGCAGACGCAACGTGAGCGTCTGCTGGGTTTTCACGACTAACTGAAGTATGATTATTGGTCACATAAAGAGCCCGATATAGAATGTCGGGTGCGTCCCCATTGGCTAAAGTGTAGGCATTGCCTTTTAAACGTGGACTTAAAAGGGTCCACTGAACTTACTCACAAATCCCGCGTTGAGAAATCTCTGATTGATCCGGTAGCTAGACTGTAATGGGACTCTGTCACGGACAGGACCCAGATTACGGCACACACGCTTTTGCGACCAGAATACTTGTAGTAGAAGACTTGAGGAGAAGCCGGCAAATTTGAAAATGAATTAAATAAGCGTATGGTTCCTGAATCCTAAACATGAAAAACCACTAGGGGCCTATGAGGTTAAAATGCAGTGAACCCAAAGATGTTGGGTATAACCTCGAAAGCCTACTATAAAATATTGGGTTGAATCAGGTTGATCTTGAACTTCAAGCAAAGATTCTTCTTCGGAGAATATCACCGATACTTGGACCAATGTGATTAGCTGGGACCAAAACATGTACCCACAATGACACGTCGGTAGCGTCTCCAGATAATTTCCCAAGCAGGAAGCATCTCCATCCATAGAAAAACATGTGCAGATAATACTCGAAAATGTTTCAAGAACATTCCTTGCGGATGTAATCATTTGTTCACTCCTTGAGCGTCGACGCGTAAACATGAACCGAGCATCATGTTTACAGCACACCGCGATCCAGCGGTATAGTGTAGCGCACACTAACTATTTCGTCATTGCGTCATGTAATGGCCATTGCGGCCCATTATTTCTCCCCCCTTAAAGTAGCGAGCACTCGCTTCCTTTTGGGATGCTTGGCCCATTTTCCAAACCGCCATGAAGCAATCATGCGACAAATCCTCTCTTGAAGAACCCACTGTGCGCAAGCACCAGCGTCAAGGGTCCGAACTCTACGACGCCTCCTTCATCCGCCATCGTATTGGAACTGAGTTCTGAGAACAGTTGTTCTTTCGTAGGTGTTGGATCAACAACCGTGATGATTCGTACCAACAAATCGCAGCTAAAACAAACTCTTGGAGAACCTTTGTTCTCCTCAAGAACGAGGGAAAGATAGAGAGCTTGTTCAGAAAGACTCCAAGTCACAACAAGGCCACCCATGGCTTTTGTCGTGGCAGTGTCTCTCGGGACACTGCAAGCTTGTCTCGTAGCTGCGAACCACGTCGGGAATATCAGACTCAAGTGTCTGCCTCGGTTCCCAAGTTTCCGAAATCGGTGGATACCCGCGCCACGAACTCGATAGAAGCGCTGATTTGTCAACCGCTTCTTTACACGAGCCTTTTGGTCTTTGTGACCAACAATCGACTTCACAATCCATCAGCGATCTTCCTGATGATCGATCAGAGAAGGTTGGGCAGAACGCGAAAACAATTGAGCGTCTCTGGAAGTGGAAGTGCGCTCATCTTGCGCCCATCGAGGCGCTGGAAGTTTGCGACACGATTCTCGCTGACCGGTGCAAAAGCTTCGAGGACCAGCCGAAGAAGCAGGAGTCAAAACTTGACTCTCTGTCCGATGGTCCAGCCCAACGTTCGTCATTGGGGTACCGTTTTGAGAAACGGTTGGAGCAAGTTCAGGATGAACTGGAACGACTCCAGAAGGCTCAGAAGTCTCAAGAGACGTTTCATGAGCGTCTGTTGCATTCTGTGAAGGAGGCAGGGGCTGCTCTTGAGGTACTTCGTATGGAGTACCAGTCGCGCCTTCTCGCGTTGGAAGACGTAAATGATGAGGCCTTCGACGTGCTTCAGCGTATTTATACCAAGAAGAAGATCCATGAAGATGAGTTGAGAACTCTTCGTGATCAAGTGGAGCGTCTTCATGCTCACGTAGATCACTCGCGCAAGGATCAGTAGGGCTCGCTGATCCACGCGGAAGGTAAGGCTTCAGTCTACCCACACAACACGTCGGGTGTAGACGCATACGTGTAGGTATGTCTAGTGTGTATGCATCGCCATTGCATTTCACCACATTAAACGGTCCAATAAATTTTGGCAGAAGTTTCGAACTTCCAAAGTTGGACACTGCGTGTTAAGGCAGACTCGCCAAACTAAGCAACGCAAGATCATGGATCCTATACGATTTCTTCTTCTTCTTTCCACTCCTGTCTGCGTTTTGCTTCTGCAGATCCTGAGATTGTGCGATTGCGTCTCGAACAAACATTGCAATGGTTTGTCTTCACACGACAAAGTCATTGACCTGCTGCTTCTATCGACCAGTTAGCTCGTCTAAAGGTCTATGTCTCATCGAGTAAAAATTCGCGTTGATCTCGGTAACAGCATTCAGGTCGTGATCTGACTGAGGCGCTTTCTCTTTCGCCGTAGTCCCTCTCCCACTTAAGATAGAGACCTCTCCCGCTAGTGACGCTGGTAATTTCGGATGGAGACCGTAGTTCACATAGAATGGGGAATGAACCGTTGCTCCATGCGTGGAATTGTTCAACAAGACTCGCAAAGACGGAGAAGCTCGCTTCACTCTTTGAATGACGTAGAATAACTACACAGTATGTCCTCAAGGACGTGATTCATACGCTCTGTTTGACCGTTCGTTTCAGGGTGTGCTGCTGTTGACATGGACAACTTGGTACTGGGTGTCAAGGTCTGACACAATCTCGGTTGGTAAACCGTGCAAATGGTAAATCACATCGATGAAGACTTTGGCTGTTATCTTGACTGAGATATTGTCCAAAACAGACGCAAGATGGAACATCTTGCTGAATCGGTCCACAAACACCAGGATGCCATTGCATACGTACTTGTCTCACGGAAATCCGAATAGGAAATCCATACTCACAGACTTTCAAATGCCCTGGGGAACAGGCAATGAACGAAGTGGGGCCTACATGGAACCTGAGGGCTTCACTCGCTGGAAGATGTCGCAAGTCCTCGCATAATTGAGAACCCATTTATACATGTGTGGCCAGTAGTAATCCCGGGAAAAACGTTTTCTAGCGTCCGAGATGGCCACCGTAAGGGCTGTCATGGTACTCATACAGGAGTCAATGACGCACTCCTTCATCATTGGGAGAGAAAACCTGCGCTGTGTCCCCATCTTCAACCGCGTAGTACAGAAACCCATTGCGTAATTAGAAGCGGAGAAGTCGCGACCTTTCCGAGCTGGCAGACCTTGCAGTGCTTTGTCGGGGGGGGGTCTTGAATTTTAGTAAGTCCTGACAGGTCTCGTCAGACTTTTACCTCTCTACAATGCCTTCACGCACTGTAGTCACAGCTTGAACCGGGATTGCTTGAACATCCTCGCAATATCGACATAATTCGTCCGGATCCTCATTCTTCGACTTAGGATCGTAGTCCGGACGTCTGTACAAAGCGTCGACTAAGATGTTCGACTTGCCTGGCTTGTAGTGTACGACAAAGTTGTACTCTTCAAAGAAGGAGAGCCATCTCGCCATCCTTTTCGACAGATGAGGAATCTTTAGCGCTGTTCTCAGCGACGCATGATGTGTATAGATCGCGAAGAGCTCCTCGCCAAGCAAGTATACACGGAACTTGACTAAGGCATAATTCATCACAAGAAATTACTCGTCATGAACTGGGTAGTTCCGTTCTGCGGGTCGGAGTTATCGTGATTGATACGATAAACCTCGCTCTCGACCCTCATCATCGTGTTGCATTATCGCGCAACCGATGGCATAGTCGCTTGCAACACAAACGACGTGAAAGGCTTTGGCGTGGTTAGGAAGAATCAATCCAGGAGCTTCTAGAAGACTCCGCTTGACTTTTATGAACGCCGCTTGGTGATTCTCAGACCACTTCCACTCAACATCTTTCTTTAAGTGTTGTGCGAGAGGTTGCACCAACGCTGCGTAATTGCGCTAGTACTTGTGTATGTAGTTGGCAAACTCATCCATTGGAGGAGATGTTTGACGTTGTGAGGCACAGGCCAATCATCAATAGCCTTGACCTCCTCAGGGTCAACTCGGACACCTTTTTTGCCAACAAATCAACCGAGAACGTAGATTTCTGATGCGAAGAAGATACACTTATTCAGGTTAGCGTAGAGCTTGTTCTATCGCATAACCTTTAAACACACGACGGATATGCTCCAAATGAACATCAGTGTCGGACTTCCCACCCGTGACCTTACTATGAACGAATATATCGTCAAATTAACTCGGTTAAAATGCTCTCAAGGGACGAAGAACATTCGTGACCATGCGATTGAAAGTCGAGGGAGCATTCTTCAGTACTTGTCGAATAACTAACCATTCCCACAGAATAACACTCGGGGTACTCACTGCGGTTAGTGGTACATCGTCTTCGCGCATACGAATCTGATAGAATCCATCTTTCAGATCGATCGCACTAAAGACGGTGCTGCCAACCATTCCATCACGTATCATGTCCTTGCGTGGAACCGGTGTCTGGGCAGGAATAGCCGCGTCGTTCAGCTTATTAAAAGCATGAACAATGCTTCATCCACCAGTCGACTTCTACGCACAGAAAGTGGGGATGCAATGCGGAGACTTTGTAACTGGCGTCAGACCAACTCAGCTATCGCAAAGGCGAAGAGCTGTGTGGAGTCTTATCCTTAAGAAATCGTAAAGCGAATGGAACTCGCACAGAAGTGCTATGCCCTAGTGGTCTTGAGTCTCGGTCCTTGGGGCTTCGAGACGAGGGCGGAAGAGGAGGCGACTTGAGTGGTGAAAGGTAAAATTGCAACTGTGAATTATTTTAGGTCCTTAGTTCGCGAACTGTTCGCTACCTCCGAGCCTAATTGATTTTCAACTGGATACATTCTACTGGATTCTTTAATGGATTCTAAGTTACCTTAGCCAAATGAGCGGCTGCCACGTCGTTGTCCATCTCGTTTCCATAATCTTCAACCCATGCGACAGGCATGCGACAGCCGTGTGACAGTGCGGCGTCAGTCAGTGTGGCATCAGCACCGGTATCTTACGGTATGTTACAGCGCACAAGCACATGGGTATCGGCGGTATTACCGGTATCCAATCGGTAATAGTCACCCATGATCACTGTGAGGTGATGTGTACCACACACATCTACCTCCAGGTAATGGCCATTGGAGGGCCCATTACATCACCTCCCCCTTAAAGTACGACTCACACCGACTTCTCCGAATGATTCGAGAACATTCTAGAGTGTGCGAGAACCTTCCAGATTGTTCGAGAACAAACTATATTTTTCGAATGTTTGACGAGTGAGGTCCATCTATGTTCTCAGATGTTGCACATATCGCACGCGACAAGTGGATAGTGTCACACGGCCACAAAGACACGCATAGAGGCTGTGGTGCTTTGGCTCATTTGGCATTTTGCCACCAAACTGACAAGTGTTCGTCGAAAACCCGCAAGGGGGAACGTTCTAAGCCAGCGACTCCTTGCTCCTCCATTGCTACCCCACACTCCGTGGCATAGATCTAGACGAGTGGGTGGAGACAAGGCTAACCACGTTCTAGTCGTTTGGAAGTGTGCTGTCATCTGCTTACGGGGCGTTCCAGACTTTAACACAAAGTCATTTGGGCATTGCCTTGACTGCTGGACTGTCCACACAGATCCGGACGGAGTGGATAGCATTCCCTCCGATTCGCTCTTGGAACTCTTGACTGGCCTAGCCAACAAGGTTCCTGTTCCGCGTTCCTTACCGCATCATGAAGCGCGCAAGTGATCCGGGAACCAACATTTTGGACTCTGATAAGAGCCAAAACCACGCGTACCACCCAGCCAAGCAGCAAAAGAAGTTGGCCTTCAAGACTCATCTCTTTGAAATCTCCCTGATCGAAGATCAGCATGGGGATGTGGAGTTCTATCGAAACCGCTTCTTTGCTTGGCGCAGGATCAACCATCGTGATGATCCTGGTCAGTCGTTGTCTGACAATACCAACTCTTGGAGAGCATTTATTCGCCTTTAGAACGAGTGCAAGATGGACTCCTTGTTAAAGAAAGCCAACTTGACCACTCGTCGGGGTTCTGAAACTCATCGAAACACTGACCAAAGTAGCGTCGGAGGCTACGACACTACATCCGGCTCTCGTACTCGCGAACAATATCGGGGACATCAGCCGCGAGGCTCTCACGATGTTCCCAAGTATCTTTGCTCGGCGGGTAACCGCGCCACCGAACGCGAGAGTCAATCAACGGAGGTGGGGCTGAACGTAAAAACGGCCGAACGACTCTGGAGGTGGAAGAGCGCTCATCGTGCCCAGAATGGGGAGCTGCGTCAGTATTGCTCCGATCTGATGACTCGTTTCGAGGCTCTTGAAGCTCGCTGTGGAAAGTACGAGGACGACCTTGCTGTCGTGCGGACTTCCACTGCTCAGACCTTTGCTCCGAAGGCTGAGTTAGCGTCGACACTTCAGCAGAGTCGTGAAGAGTTTCACGAGCTCCAGAATCAGGAGAAGGCTCGTGACTTGATTCACAGCCGCGTCTTTTGTGCCGTTGAGGATGCTGGCTCGACACTTGATGCTCTTCGAAGCGGGTTCGAGTCTCGGCGCTGCATTGGAGGATGTGAAGGAACAGTCGTTTGACGTCCTTCATCGTCTCTTTGCTGAGAGTCATCTCCAGACTGATGAGTTAGGTCAACTTCGAAGTCAGATCGAAGATCTCCAACACCAGATGAGGCGCCATCGTTAGGATCACCAGATCCACTTGGTAAGTATGGCTTCAGTATGCCCACGTAAAACGTTGGGTGAAGTCGCATACTTGTCGGGATGTCTATCGTATAGTCATCACCGTTTCATTTCAGAATCTTGAAAGGTCCGATAAAACGAGGTAGCAATTTCTTTCTTCCAAGATTGGACACTGCATGTTCAGGAAGGTTCGTCGCATTAAGTAATACGAGGTAACCAAACTTGAATGCAAACATGTTTCTTCTTCCATGCTTGTCTGCTTGCTCTTTTTGCCGATCTTTCACTTGCGCAATAGCATCACGTACAAATATCACAATGGCTTGTCGTGTATTGACGAAGCTGAGAATTTGCGTTTGGTCTTGCCGAGACATTTTGGATTTTGGAACCAAAACATCAAAATTGGAATCTGGTGGTGTCCCACTTGTAGTGTTCAACTCCGCATGTTTAGGAGTTCCTCCCCCACCAAAAGTAGAACCTATCCCCCAAAGAGTTTCTGGAACGCTGGGGTGGAATCCGTATTTGATTAAAAACGTAGAGTATCCCGTCGGCGCGTGTGTTGAGTTGTTGATTGAAAACTCAACAAGTGGAAGAAAATCACTCCATTGTTTGAAGGATATGGCGTAACTTCGAAAACTATCCTTAATCACCCGATTGACTCGCGCTCCGTTTGACCATCCGTCTCTGGGTGTGCTGCTGTCGACATCGACAACTTCGTTCCCAGGCACTCAAACACTGTGCGCCACAAGATGGAGGTAAACCAAGTGTATCGATTAGAAACAATCTCTTCGAGCAAACCATGAAGTCGGAACACAGTATCCACAAATACCCGTGCTTTTTGTTCCGCGTCGATGGTATCCCGAACGACTGTAATGTGAACATTTTGCTGAATCGGTCCACTATGACAAGAACGCCATTCCGCTCTTGTGAGTCTGCTGGAAGTCCGAAGACAAAGTCCATGCTCAAAGACTTCCAACTATCAGTTGGGACAGGTAGTGACCGAAGTGGAACCTGAGTTTAACTCGAAGGCTTCACGCGCTGGCACACCTCACAAGTACGGATGTACTTGCGTACCCATTTGTACATGTGGGGCCAATAATAATCTTGGGAGAGACTTAGTAAAGTCTTTTCACGCCCGAGATGGTCTCCAGGGGGACTTTCGTGGTAATCGAAGAGTAGACGTTGGAGAATCTCTTCGTTGTTTGGGACAATGATTCTTGGCACTTCTACGTCATCAATCCCATATCTAAGTAATCCTTCGTGAGCTGGATGTCGATGGACCCTTGACCGCTCTTTTGGCGACAACTTGTGAAGCTTCTCATAGCCTGGGTCTTCGAGATAGCGCAGCATTTCTCTGCAGCTTTCATCGTCCTTGTACGCTCTTTTCTGATTGAATGGACGAGCTTTCTCGGACTGCGACAGCATTCGCGGCCTCATGATCATCTGGACAACTTTTACAAGCGGCGGTTGATGCATCTTCACTAGATCGAGAGTCATAATCGGGACGTCTCGAGAGCGCATCGGGCAGAATATTCGATCTGACAGGCCTGTAATGTACAACAAAGTTGTACTCCGCAAATAATGAGATCCACCTTGCCATTCTTTGGGATAAATGAGGGGTTTTCACTGCTGTGAGCAGTGACGTATGATATTTGTAGATCACGAAGCGTTTTTCACCAATAAGGTGAACTCGGAACTTGACAAGAGCGTACTTCATTGCAAGTATATCCTTGTCGTGAACTGGATAGTTGCGTTCCGCCGGCTTCAATTTTCTCGACTGATACCAGATCACCCTCTCATGATCATTTCTATCGTGTTGCATGAGTGCAAAACAGATTGCAAAGTCACTTGCGTCGCAAACAACGTGAAATGGATTGGAATCGTCAGGGAGTGCAAGCACAGGGGCTTCGCGCAAACTCCTCTTGAAATACTCAAACGCATTTTCTTGTTGTTGCTCCCACTTCCACTCAATTATTTTTTTGAGCAGGCGGGTCATTGGCTGAACCAACTCAGCGTAGTTCCGCGTGTACTTTTGGAGGTAATTGGCCAGAAACAACCATTGTCGTAGTTGCTTCACGTTCTGGGGTATGGGCCAATCGTTGATCGCCTTGATCTTCTCCGGATCAGCACGGACTCAATTCTTCCCAACGAAACAGCCAATGACTGGGATCTCTGGCGCGCAGTAGATACACTTCTTCAGAATCGCGTACAGCTGGTTCTCCCGCATCACTTCAAAAAGCTTTCGAAGATGCTTGAGATGAACCTCTAAGTCCGTTTGGGTGTTCTCAGCTTTGCTCTGGACGAAAATATCGTCGAGTTAACTTGGAGCGAAGTCTCGCAAGGGACGGAGAATATTAACCACCATGCGATTGAAAGTATCAGGAGCATTCTTCAACCCTTGTGGAATCACAAGCCATTCCCACAGCATACCACTTGGTGTGCTCACAGCCGTTAGGAGAACGTCCTTGTCTCGCATTCGGATCTGATAGAACACATCAATCAAAATCCGGAGTGCTGAAGACTGTGCTATTCACCATTCCGTCAAGAATCATATCCTTGCGAGGAACAGGTGTTTGAGAAGGGATGGTAGCATCGTTCAGCTTATTGAAAGCATGAACAATTCGCCAACCACCCGTCGCTTTCTTCACGCAGAACGTCGGGATACAGTGCGGAGATTTTCTTTCACGCACATGTCCAGCCTTTCGACGCTTCTAGAATAACGCGTCGATCGCATTGACGTGTCCCTTCGGCAAAGGCCACTGCCTTGTCACACAATACTTGGTACCCGGTGTCAAGTCAATTTCTTGATGAACCCCAAGATGGTGGGAGTTCTTCCGGTACCGCATCGGGAAAAATACCCTTATACTCCAGTACAATCTTGCACAATGGGTTTCCCTTGAGCGCTTCCCGCAATTGAGCTTCATATCTATCAATTCGCGTTTTCTCTTCCAACAATTCAAAATCCATATTCGAGGACGTGTTGATTTCTTCATGATCGGCCTCAGCAACGATCAGACACACTTGCGCAATCTAACCAGTCTTGAGATCACGAAGGAACTTCTTCTCGCTCATCTCTTCTAGAGAGAGCACCTTGACAGCGAACACGAAGGATCTTGAGTTCTTAACTTGTGCACACCGTGTGTCTTCACCAAAGAATCGTATGCAAGTGCATGGACATACCGTTCTCTCGAAGCATCATCGCGTTTGATGCAACCTTTGTCAGTGATAGAGATCGGCGCATACCTTGTTCAGGGGTACGTGTTGCACTCGATCCCTTACCGCTCGACGGATCACGACAAGTGAGTTGAACACTCTCACTCATCGCTACTTCTTCCAACTTTGATTGAGGCGTCTTGACTTGACTTAAAACGAGCCCTTCATCGCTGGACTCGACAGACTCACTCTGTGATCGCGTGGTGCAATCGCTCGCCAGGATATCACCAGAGGAATCCGCGATATCTTAATCGAAGTGGTTACTTACAATACTTGTTCCTCATTCGCAGCTTGCCACTGCACTGTGTTCGAACCTTGAACACTGATCAGACGCCGTTTCCAGTCGATCTTCAGTTGATATCGCATCAACCACGGCATCCCAATTATGATATCATACTTGTCATCGAGGTCAAGAAGGATGAACTCATCCTCTCCTCGGAAAACTTCACATTCGAGTCGTAGAGTAACGACTCTCTTCACTTGTTCGATTGCTGAACCATAAGCAAAACGAACCGCCATCTTTCCCATTTCTCTCACTGCAGAAGCAAATACCTCTCTTCTGGTGAGGGTATCTTCCCGACAAAATTATTCAACGCACCAGTGTCGATCAGCGCACGCAAAGAATCCGTAGATCGATCCATCTTCACGTTAGGAACGATTAGCTTGGACCCGTGGCCGACACTGCCCTTCATCTTCATCTTGGTGGATTGCTCTCGTGCATCTTGCACGCTGGGGCCAAAGCTCTGGTACTCCACCTTCATCGCAGAACATGTCTCTTGGCCAGTAGGGAGGCCCTCCCCTACTGATCGTTGCCGTTTTTTTGCTTCCTCGCTTCACCCTCAAGGGTACTTGCTATCCAACGATATTGAGCGATAGCGCTGGGGAAACGACCGCTTGTCGATCCGCACACGGCAATCCTTTGCCATGTGACCCATCTTTTCACAGCGGAAACACTTCACGTTAGATCTCGGACGCTTGTTTCCGTTGCTTGTGCCGACACCATGGACAAGTCCATCGGTTCCGGACCGTTGTGGACTTGGCGTTGGTAATGCTGTTGTCTTGGTTGAAGATGTGGTACTTGGTTGATATGCGCTTGACTCAGGCTGAATTCTTCTTGGAGAGCAAGTTTGATCGCATCTTCCATCTTTGCAGGATACTCGCGAAAGAGTTGCGTCTTCACTGGGCCATCGATCATACCCTTCATAAACGTCACGACTTGGGTAGCTTCATCGATCGCCTCGCTCACGATGCTGGATACTAAGTATCGAGCACGTTGAGCGTAGTTGTGCAGATCCAGCCGCCCTTGGCACAGATCCAAGAACTCGGATCGAGCTCGAAATTCGCACTTCGGAGGCTCAAATGATTGCTTGAGGTCGTACTTGAAGTGATTGTATGTTGGAAAGCAGCCTGCAGCGGCCATTCGCTTTCCGAAAGCCCAGGTCTTCGCACGTCCACCGAGCTTCGCCATAGCAAAAGCTACTTGCTGAGCCGGTTCGGTCAGCTGTCGAGCTTCAATTGCGGCGTCCAACTCAACGAACCATCTCAAAAGAGGTTCATTCTCGCCACCACGGTATGGCGCGACGTCGAGTTTCAACGGGGAGACCCGACGCTGAGTGGAAGGAGTTGAAGTTGGTTGTACATCACTTCTTGATGCATGAACCTGATGGATGCCATCTTCTGCTATTCTGGAGGGAAGGTTGACAACATCATGCCAACACTATCCGCTCCAATGGCATCCACCATTCGTACAAATGCAGACCACTCTTCATCCAACAGATGAAGGTAATTGCTGCGGTCGAGCACCGTCTTTCCAGATGGTGCAGTCGACTCCATATTCTTCCTTGGTCACAAGGAGTTGGAAGGACTCCTCTAAGTGCTACCAGGTGTAACTGGACTCATCCCAACTCAGCTATCGCAAAGGCGAAGAGCTGTGTGGATCTTATCTTTAAGGAAGCCTATAGCGAACGAAACTCGCACAGAAGTGTGAGCCGATGCCTTAGTGGTCTTGAGTCTCGGTCCTTGGGGCTTCGAGACTAGGGCGGAAGAGGAGGCGACTTGAGTGGTGAAAGGTAAAATTGCAACTGTGAATTATTTTAGGTCCTTAGTTCGCGAACTGTTCGCTACCTCCGAGCCTACTTGATTTTCAACTGGATACATGCTACTGGATTCTTTAATGGATTCTAAGTTACCTTAGCCAATGAGCGGCTGCCACGTCGTTGTCTATCTCGTTTCCATAATCTTCAACCCATGCGACAGGCATGCGACAGCCGTGTGAAAGTGTGGCGTCAGTCAGTGTGGCATCAGCACCGGTATCTTACGGTATGTTACAGCGCACAAGCACATGGGTATCGGCGGTATTACCGGTATCCAATCGGTAATAGTCACCCATGATCACTGTGAGGTGATGTGTACTACACACATCTACCTCCAGGTAATGGCCATTGCAGGGCCCATTACTGTAACAGGGTTACATTCTAGTCATATTTAGTTGGTGGTGTACGTGAGTACACTACGGTTGGGGTAAGTATAGACCGGTTTGAAAGGTTTTGAACCATTGGTTATTTTAACCAATCAGGGCAGGGGCCCTTGGTGTGGTGGTGTGTCAGCCATCCACGTGTCGGTACACAGGTGTGTACACTACATTTTAGCTAGGTACGAATTTGGAATATTCTACTAAGTATTACATATAGTTTATATTAGTTTAAATTAATTTATGCTAATTACATATTAAATATATTCAGTTTACATTTCACTCTAAATTGCAGACGCGCGACCTCGACCGGTCGCGCGAGCAGTGAGTGTCGTAGGTAAGAGGGAGCCCTACCTTTACTTACACCCCGTAAAGGGAACACAGCCGTTAAGGCTAATTAGTAAACCAACCCGGGAATCTTGGCCTCGAGTAGGAGATCTCTCCTACTAAGCCCTTTATAAGGGCGTATCGTCTAAGTAGAGGTAGCTACCGCTTTAAGGAAGAGTCTTTTTCTGTGTGCTAGCCGCACCTGCGTATACGCACCGGCTACATCTGGTAGCACTTGTAGTCAATCCAACACCTGTGTTGGTAGACTAAGGCATCCTCTGCAAAGGATGAATCAGGACGATTGGGATAGTTTGACCCTCGTCCAGCAGGAAGCCTTTATAAGGCTTTTACCCTTAATAGGTTACGAAGGCATGAAGATCCTAGTGGAGCAGGGCCTTGAGGCCGTAAAGGCAAGGGTAAATGCCCGCATCGCTCATGAGGCGAGTTGTAGTGGAGGTCGTTCCACGGGGGTGCGCCCTCCATTATCATTCAAAATAAAGAAATCACCGGGGAGAAGGATGACAACCTTTACGTGTGGTTGCGTGAGGTCAAAATGGCCTTCTTCATAGCGAATGTGATCGCTGATCACTTGCAAGTGGTACTTGCATTGACCCATCTTACGGACAAAGCCCGTACATGGGCGTTTACATGCTCGGAATCAGTCAAGGACGTGTTTCCAACATGGAAGGTCCTTAAGCAGAAGCTTATGGACATGAACGCAACGCCTGATCTGGTTTTCCAGAATCAACTGGCGTTCCTGAGGTGCCGTCAAGGCACTAAGGACCTGGAGGTTTATATCCAGGAGCTTAAGACCCTGTTGGCGGGGATGTACTCGAAAGCGTATTCGGACGATGTGTCCATCCCCGTCTTCATGGGAGGCCTGAGAGAAGGGCCAGCACGTTCGGAATTGTTCCGATGCCGACCCGAATCCCTGGAAGAGGCATTCAAGATGGCGTTCAACGCCGAGAGGAACTTCCGTTCCTCTAAGGTGGGTCCCGAACCCATGGACCTGAGTCAGGTCGAAGCGGAGGAGAAACCTCCCGCTAAGATTCACTCGGACTCTTTTTCGCAGAGCTTCGAGGTGGAGCTCTTAGCTATGCTGCAGCGACATGGGCCGATGAGATGCTTCTTGTGTGGGATCATGGATCATCTGCGGAACAGGTGTCCGAAAAATCCCCAGCGAGACACTCGGTACAAGGGACCAAGGGTGGGGAAAAATCCCTTGTCCAAGCCGTCGGTAAACGACGGCTCCCAGTAGGTGCGGGGCGCCCTACTGGGGGACCCCTCAGTGCTGTTAAGCCCCAGGGTAGGGGACGACAGCACAACGCCCCGAGGGAAGCGGTGCTTTCTAGCACCGAGTTGGTGTACCAGCCAGGTTTTCTGGTAGTCCTTGCGGACGTGAAAGGCTTTGATAAGCCTTGGAGAGTCTTGATAGACTCTGGAGCGTCTGACAATTATGTCAGACGGGCTTCTGTTGTGAAGAGTAGGCTGTATGCCGAGGCCCTAGAGGCACGTTCTCGTGACGTTTTCACTGTCCGTCTTGCGACGGGCGTACAGGTTTCTGTACCCAAGGTCTCGATTGACCTTAAGCTGAAGTTTGCAGACTTCGACAGCTTAGAACGTTGCCTAGTCCTGGATTTAGACTCGAGGTATGACCTCATTCTGGGCATGAAGTGGCTGGAACGCCACGAGCCATGGATAGACTGGAAGTCTAAGTCCATTGGTTCAACGCACCCGCGATCGGGTGAAGCATTGGCGAGTCATGAACCCACCTTTGCTCGATCGCAAAAGCGATTCTGGCGTGAGATGCCAGAGATTGGGATGTCTGAAATGATCATTCCCAATGGCGTTAAGGGAGAGTTCCTTAACGAGGGGCATTCGGCGGTTAATTCCCACGCCGTAAACGTCGAGATTGGTGAGTTACCTGTGGTAACTCCAGTGGTAGGGGTAGAGACCCCTGTGGTTAAGCGCGAGGAGCTTCCAAGCGAAGAGACCCGAAGTTTGTCTCTTTCGCACGTCGGAAATGATTCCGATTACGCCAGTATAGGCGAGACCGGCGAGTCACCGGTGGTAGAGGTAGAGACCTCTGTGGATAGGCGCGTGGCGCTTCCAGTAGATGGGGAAATTGACTCCCCCCATCTGGGCCTCGGGATGAGTCCTTAGGGCAGTAGTCAGCAGTCCTACAGGATGATGAATAGTGTGACAGGTGTTGTCACAGAAGGCGTAAGCCTGGAACGGTTGCCTGGGGTAGGCGAACTGTTCTCGTTGGAGGAGATGTCCTTCAACGAGTTTGAGACTGCTTTGAAAGCAGATGAAATCGACGAGGTCGTCGTGTTGCGTCCGGAAGAGGAGTTGAACTCCTCATCCACGATGGACGAGTCAGTTTTGGTGAAAACCAGACAGGCATTAAATGCCCGAAGCGGCCTCAAGATCTTCGCGGATCCTGAGGACCCTTACCATTCCTTACTAAAGGAATTTGGAGATGTCATTAGTGACAACCCGCCGACGGGGTTACCACCGGATCGGGGAGTCCGACATGAAATTGATTTGGTTCCTGGAACCAAATACTGCGTCACTAGTCAGTGGTCTCTCCCCAAGGAACAATGCGACGTCATCGACGCATTCTTCAAGGGGAAAGAAGAGGCAGGGATGGTGCGGGAGAGAAAGTCTCCCCACTCATCTCCCACTTTTTGTGTTCGTAAACCGAACGGAAAGTGGCGCATTGTGCATGCGTATAACAAGCTGAACGCAGCTACTGTACCCATGCAGACTCCGATTCCTCGGAAGGATGTCCTCCAGAACAATATGGCGGGCTGTACTGTGTACAGTGCCTTAGATCTGGTGGACGGGTATTATCAGGTGCTCATTCGAGCGTCCGATATTCCGCTTACAGCGGTTAGCACGCCTAGTGGCATGCTGTGGGAGTGGATTGTTATGCCACAACGGCTTTCAAATGCACCAGAGACTTTCAATCGCTTGGTTACTCAACTCTTCCGCCCTCATAGAAAGTAATCTCAGACGTACTTCGACGATATATTCGTCCGTAGTCGTGCGGAAGGCGACTCGTCTGATGTTCAGACGCACCTTATACACCTTCGAGCTGTGATCGAACGTATGCGAGAGCATAAGTTATATGAGAACGCATCCAAATGTATATTTGGTGCTGAGGAAATTCCTTTCCTCGGATGCTTAATCGGTAAGGATGGAGTGCGGCCGGATCCTGCGAAGGTGAAAGCCATTGTGGAGTGGCCTTCGCCTGTAAATCTTAGAAATTTACGGAAGTGGCTTGGGTTAGCCAACTATCTCCACAAGTACAGCGAGAACTACGCTGAAATGGCGAAGCCATTGACCGACCTTCTTAGGAAGGATGTTGATTGGTGTTGGGAAACTGAACACCAAAACGCTTTTGAAGCGGTTAAGGGGAGCTTGTTAAAAGCCCCCGTTCTTTCTCTCCCAGACTCTGGGAAACCATTAGTGTCGTCTGCGACGCCTCCGATTTCGCAATCGGATGTGCTTTGTTACAAGCAGACGATGCAGGAAGGGAACGCGTAATTGCGTTTGAGTCGAGGAAGCTTAAAGCTTCGGAACGGAATTATCCCGTTGATGACAAGGAGATACTTGTAATGAAGTATGCTCTTGTCAAATTTAGGGTTCACCTACTCGGCTCAAAGCCGTTCGTGGTTTATACTGACCACGCGTCCTTACGGACAGCGACAAAGTCGCCTCATCTCTCGCAACGGATGGACCGTTGGCTCTCCTTCTTTGCGGAGTACAACTTTGAGATTAAGTATAAACCTGGCAAGCAGAACGTGCTTGCGGACGCGTTATCGCGTCGTCCCGATTACGAGCTCGCTCACGCGACATTCGTCACCACGTCTGTGGTGGATCTCATACGCCAGGCATATGAGAAAGACCCACATTGTACGGCACTTATCAGTGCGTTGGGTGGAAAGGGACTTGTCTCGTCCGAGCCAACCCTGTCAAGTCGAGCTAAAGCTCGTTTACACCGTTACATGTACTGTGACGGTTTGCTATATTATAGCACGAGCGCGGAGGACACTCCGCGGGTGGTTGTTCCTCATGATGAGGAACTGAAGTATAGAGTCCTCTTTGAGGCACATGACGCCCCTACCGGGGGTCATTAGGTCGGGATAAGACCTACAGCGCTTTAAGCGCTTTTTATTGGTGGCCCAATATGTATAAGTGGGTAGGTGAGTATATACGCACCTGTGAGACGTGTCAGAGGGTTAAACCCTATGCAAGTTCAGCTGCGCCTTTGGCGAGCTTGTCGGTTCCAACGGAGTGTTGGAAATCCATTAGCATGGATTTTATCTTCGGTTTTACGAATGATAAGACCGGTAACACCGTCATATTGGTCTTTGTAGACCGTTTGAGTAAGATAGCTCACCTGGCGTCGGTGACAGAGTCCATAGATGGACAAGGAACAGCGAAAGTGTTCCTAGACCGTGTCTTTCGACAGCATGGTCTACCCGATTCCGTTGTGTCGGATCGGGATCCACGTTTTACGGGACAATTCTGGGGAGCGTTGTTTAAGGTGCTGGGCACCAAGCTCCTCATGTCCACTGCGGATCATCCGCAGACGGACGGTCAGACGGAACGCGTTAATCGCGTTGTGGAGGATATTCTCCGGAGTTTATGTCCGTATTCTCCAAAGCGCTGGAGTGAGATGCTCCCGATGGTTGAATTTGCTATCAACAATTCGGTACATACATCTACGGGGTTTACCCCGTTTTACGTGAACGGATTGGTGAATCCGAGGGCTCCGTTAACGCTACGTGTGTGTGGCCCAGGGCTTGAGGGGGGAGGATTCTCCGATGTCAGCCCTGTATCTGTGAGAAAGCAATCGATAAGTTTTTATCGACGCGCCTTAGTGTCTTACGACACGTCTGCGATGCCATGGCGGAAAGCCAAGACAAGCAGAAGGAGCAAGCTGACCAAAAGGGACGGCGTAACAAAAAGGTATACAGAGTAGGAGATAGTGTTTTATTAAACGCTAAAAATCTTCCTACACATGCAGTTTCAAATGTGCTGCGCAATAAACTGCGCCCCAGGTTTGTGGGCCCCTTTAAGGTGTTAGCCCGAAAGGGCTTGTCGTACACCTTAGACATCCCGAAGGCGATGCGTACGCATCCAACCTTTTATGTCGGTATGCTTAAGCCATACCAGGACCCGGAGGCGGGGCCCCTCCTGGAGGAGGGTGGAAAGGCGGATAGCCGTAAGACACCGCAGGGCGAAGTTATCCCGAAATGGCCAAAATGCGACCACGAATCTCCACAACGGTCGTCTCGGGAGAGGCAAGCCGCCTCTCGAAGCGATCAGTGGAATCCCGCTCATCGCGGATCTCCTCGTGGATATCATGGATGCGATGGCTATGTCGATTACAGCGCTCGCGAATCTCACGTCGCAATTGCGCGACCTCCTCCTCCAATGCTCGATGCGGAGGGTACTCCACACTTTCATGTGAAGCGGCTGATGGCGCGGCGCCATAGTCGGGGTCAAACTCAGTATATGGTGAAGTGGAAAGGTTATCCACACTCACAGAGTTCGTGGGAGTTCGAGACTCCCTTACGACAGGATTTCCGCGACGTCGTTGACGATTTTGAGCGGGAGAATCCCGCTGTAGGTCAACGACCAGAGGGGTATGAGAAGCCTCTTCACTCCCAATAAGTGGGAGTTGGCCGGAGGCAGATGTGGCGACCACACTGTCTCCGGACACCAGGGTGGAGACAGGGGCGCTGGCGTAGCGCGTGCGATACGGAGCACGCAGTTGCTCCATCGCCTTAGCTTTGGCAAATGTAAGGCGCAACACCCTCTCCACCCAAATGTCTCGACGGGAATAGCTGTCATGCAGCTCATCGAAGCTGTGGAGAAGCTTCTCCCCTTCCGCCCAAGCGCGGAACTTCTTCTCTGCGTCATCGGCACTTTATCCCGGAGAAAGAACGAAAGGAACCTCGCGGAGGTTCTCAACAGGGGCACCTTGTCCCTGACTGTTTAAGCGCTCTCGGTACGAGACGCTAGTGAACTGCTTTTGTGTAAGCAGTTGTTGCCGGAGTTTCTCACGGCGTTCGCGTTGGTACGGCTGTTCATCCGCGGGGCCAGGGGTATAGGACGCTAGACTAGTCCTTACCAAACGCCTGGCCCATCTTGGAAGGTCACGAGGACCATCGAAATTATAAGCCGCCCTTGACGGGCGTTTGGGGGCGCGCAACGCAGCCCTTAGTGCCTGTGCGGCAAGTTGGGAGTCTAGAGCTGCGTCCAGCTCATTAGTGATGATCGCCTTAGGCGATTCGGATGTATCATCCGATACGGGCAGGGGTGCCGCACTGGTTAGTGCATTTTCCTCTCGTGTGGGGAAGGGATTAGGCTGCCGACAACGCCGTTCGGCGCTGTCGGAGCGGCTCACTATTGGGGAGGTATCCCCAAAGGCATCCACTTCCGAGTTTTCGGAGTAGTCTACCTCTTCTAGAGGAGACGCCATAGCACCAATAGAGGTGTACATATGGATAGCCAGGGGAACTGGCGTTGGAGTTCTCCAACAAAATTTTGATTATTTCGTAAGCAATAGTATTGATGGGGAGGATGTAACGGGGCTACATTCGTGTAACACTGAGTGTTGGTGTACATGAGTACACCACGGTTGAGGCCAGTATTGGCCGGGTTGAATGGTTTCGAACCTTTGGTTATTTTTACCAATCAGGGCATGGCCCCTTGGGGTGGTGTGTCAGCCATCCACGTGTCCGTACACAGGTGTGTACACTACATTTTAGCTAGGTACAAATTAGGAATATTCAACTTAGTGTTACATATAGTTTATATTAGTTTAAATAATTACATATTAAATATATTCAGTTTTACTTTCAATCCTTAGTACAGACGAACGACCTCGACCGGTCGTGCGTGTAGTGAGTGCCGTATCGTAAGGGGAGCCCTCCCTTTAGCTACACCCTTTGTAAGGGAGCCTTGCCGTTAAGGCAGTAGCGAAGACTACTAGTAAACTAAACCGGGAATCTTGTCCCCGAGTAGGAGAACTCTCTCCTACTAATCCCTTTATAAGGGCGTATCGGCTAAGTAGCGGTGAACGCCGCTTTAAGGAAAGGCTTCCTCTGTGCCCTAGACGCACCGTGCGTATACGCACCGGCTACAATTACAGTCTTGCTCTCTCGTACATGACCAGCCTTAGCACGTTGGGCAAAGAACTCATCGATTGCATCGACTTGTTTCTTTGGAAATGACCACTGTCTTGTGATGCGTACTTCGTCCCAGGAAGTACGTCAATCTCATGACAAATGCCTCTGTAAAATGGCAATTCGTCCGGAACCTTGTCGGGGGAAATATCTTCAAACTCCCTGACAAGCTCATGCACGAGTTTTTTCTTGAGGGTATCACATGACCGCTCCTATTAACTTTCCTTCCGTGTCTTCTTGTGCAAAACTTCTGCATCCGTGCTTGATTCCGTGTTGACGAGGTCTTTGTCGATTGCTTCAACTATCACAAAAAGCTGCGAAATTTCGCCTTTCGCCTAGCTAGCTTGCTCATCTCGGGCATGGAAACCAAATCTTCGACTGAACTTGGAGGATTTTCGATCTTCACGTGACGGAACACATCAACGTAAACTTCTGAATCATGTACCACGACGTTCACGTAACTGTTCATGGCGCTAATCGGTGGGTCACCACCTTCGTCGTCTTCGCTTGCATCTTGATCAGGGATACTTGACGACGGAAAACTCCCTTCGTTGGGTTTCTTCACTTCCTGAGACGGACCTTTACTCTTCAAGCTATGACGAGACTTCTCTTCATCAATGGAAGAGGACAAAGTATTTTTTTCTGGCGGCCGACTGTTCCACCTCCAGTAGTCTTTACGGATTGTCTTGTGAGATTGAGGGGCCACCGCTCTCCTGAGTCCCACTCGACGCATTTTCAATAGACGCCTATGCCCAAATCACTTCACCTGCTCCAACACAGCTGAGGTCTTCATCTACAATCTTGTCGACGGAATCTCCATCTTCATCTAATCAATGCAAGTTTAGTAACGCTTCAACCAAGTCATTCCCAGGATGAGATCAAACTTGTCATCGAGATCGAGAAGAACAAACTCATCCTCGTCTCGGAAATCTTCAAATTTGATAGCCGAGCATACTACTCGCTTTGGCATCCTCACCGTCCACCCATTGGCCAACCGAACAATCATATTTTTTGTCGTACCTGGTGGCCTTTTGTCACTCCATATCGCGACTTTCGCTCGAACAAAATTGTTCGACGCTACAGTGTCAACCAAAGCTCGTAGCGGTTCCTCAAACCCATATACGAATACTTGGTGAACCATCGAAGTCGGACTTTGACTGACACTGCCCTCACTCGTGGAAAATGCATGTGATTCTTGCACATTGGGGCTAGAGACCTGTGTATCCACAATTACATGACGCAATCAATAGTTAGTGTGCACCACACTATCATCGTAGACCGCGGGGTGCTGTAAACATGATGCTCGGTTCATGTTTACGCGTCGACGCTCAAGGAGTGAACAAATGATTACATCCGCAAGGAATGTTCTTGAAACATTCTCGAGTGTTCTCTGCACATGTTTTCTGTTCATGGAGATGGTTTCTGCTTGGAAAACTATCTGGTGACTCGACCGACGTGTCATTGTGGGTACATGTTTTGGTCCCAGCTAATCACATTGGTCCACGTTTCCGTGAGATTCTCCGAAGAAGAATCTCTGCTTGAAGTTCAAGATCAACCTGATTCAACCCAGGTTTTATTGTAGGCTTTCGACGTTATACCCAACATCTGTGGGTTCACAGCAGTTTAACGTCATAGGCTCCTAGTGGCTTTTCATGTTTAGAATTTAGGAACCATAAGTTCATGTAATTCAGTTGCAAATTTGCCGGCTTCCCCTCAAGTCTTCCCCTCCAAGTCTTCCTCGTCGTGCAAGCGTGTGTGCCGTGTTTTTTCCTGTCCTTTACAGAGTCCCATTACACCTAATAGAACTTCAAGAGGTCCTTACAGTGGCCTATTCAAATGGGAATGCCGAAGCTTCTTTGAGAACTTTGTGTTCCCTGAAGTGGACTGCCGAAGAGGACTTTGCCCTTCGTGCATTCCAACCTAATACTCTCCCTTGTCTCTTGTATAGACATCATGAGGGATGGAGACTTGGACCTGAAGAGTTGGGGGTTTTAAAAGAAAAATTAGGCAAGTCAGATGGAGCAGTTCATATTGACCAAGAGATGAAATCGTTATGGGAATCGTCTAGGAAAAAAGATGTGGGCGAATATGAACTATGGCAAGAAAATTTCTTGGCTTTACCAGATGATAAGAAAGAATATATGAAAGTGTCTCAGGCCAAATTGCCGCTTGAATTAGAAAAGGTAGATAGTCCGGAGACTCCGGCGGACGTGTCGTTCGAAGACACCGTGAGACTGACTATTGAGCAGTTTAATCATTTGTCGGCTCACGAGTGGGCAGCTCTCGAGCAAATGCGAGATGTCATGGGTGAGATGGCTGTGATTGCCTTGTTAAGATCAGCGTCTCCCGATGAGAAAAGGAATGCGGCAGTGAGTTTCATGCATCATGAGATCATGGACTCTTGTCAACAGCCTGCAAACCCTGTAACGACGACGAGAGTGATGCCCGTGAAACTCAAGGTGTCTCCGTATCGTGGAGGAAAGAACTAACCACTTGTGCGGTGTTTCGTTGAGCTGGACGAAGCAATCGCTACACGGCATCTTCAAGACCGAATCCAGTAAGTGTAGTTTGCGATGTTCAATATTGTGGGTCGAGAAAAAGGCTGGACGTATAGGAAGCGTTTGGCAAAACCAAACTGCTTCTATGAACTTGAAAATTTCAAGAAATAATTGAAGCGCGCGTTTGAGCCTCCTCAGATTGAATTCCGTGCTCATGCCGGGTTCTTCAAGCTGAGGCAAGGACGAAAAGACCTCCACTCATATGCGCAACGTGCAAGATATCTTGTGTCGTGCATTGTGGACCGGCCGATCGACATGTGGTGGAGTCAAGTTCAAAATCGAACACCGAAGTGTCGAGAACCTGACCGCCATCGTGCCCAGCCTTCCAACTGACAGGGGGGATACCCCGCGAGCCTTCGCCTACGATCCGATCTGATCGTCCGCTGCTAGCAGACGATCGATCATCAGCATAGGACACCTGGTCCGATTTTTGCATCTCCATCTCACCTTTTGTACCCAATGGAATGGGCTGGTTACACACTTGGTGGACCGCTGCTTGGTGGAGACTTTAGAGAAGATCGATATGGATGTACCACTTCTGGGGTACTGATCCAAAATTCCAACGAAAGATAATGCGAACTAGCCGATCTGCAAACGAAGCGGAAATCTTCACTCCGAATGCGATTAAATCCGGCACTTGACCGCCCGTGGCAGTGAGTAATCCGGCCAATATTAAATCCTGGTACTTGATTGCAGAGCAATGAGTAATCCAGCCAATAAATGTTTCTGGCACTTGACCGCAGATCGCGATGAGTAATCCAGCCAATTCCTGAAACTTGATCGCAGATCGCGATGAGTAACCCAGCCAAATAATAACCCGCCTCCCTTGAGCGGGGCCGAACTTGAGTGGTGAGTGAACGTAACGAGTGCTCCCTGTCGTGGGGCTTCCGGTGGAGCTCTGTCCTGACCGGGCTTATAAGCGTGAGGGGACTCTGTCAGCCTCCCGCTCCCAATGACTCAGATCGGAGCCATTGGCGACTTACGCAACCCAATGTAATACGAACACTGTATTTAATATCCAATAAAAATCCAATATGTAAACTATATGTAAACCGTGTGCCTTACCTCAAATCCGCGTACAAAACACTCCAAGCACACGATTGGCCCAAAATACTTCGTCCTTTCAGCCAACAAAATCAATCTGCATTGATAACGGGTATCTGGTACAAACTGGTCAAATATTTTCACTTGCACTTCACCACAGCCGCCCATGAGTCTGGTCGCAGCCGCACAACGGTAGCGGCCCGATCTCACAAACAGTCTTCGATTCCATGCAATCTTCCGAATCCAATGTACCAGGTAAACCCACTTCACTTCCGATCCCCACATTTTCCGCTAACATTTATCTTCATAGGCGATCGGCGATCGCACTCCCCGCATCTTCAAACTCCTGACCGATAGGAACATTCGGACGGCTCGGGTGACACACAGTTCGTCGCAGAACAAGATGATTCCCGAGCCGAGGTCGATAGGTCCCAACAAACCATTGATGCGCTCCGGGAGGAGTTGAGAGTTGCGCTCGAAAAGCAGACCGTGACCGACGTCGCGTTCCATAAAATGTGCCGAGATTCCAAACGAGTTTCCAAGCTTATCGACGATATACAAGCGGATCGTTCAGACTTTATGGCCCAGAATAAACGTATCAAGGCCTTGGTCCCGAAACAGAACAGATCAGGTACGCCGTTCCACTGATAACTCCACGTTAGATCGATCCTCACCTCCTGCTTTATGTAGATCCACTGGTGATCGATGTCTTCCCGACTGTGCAGACACTTGTCGAAACCATTAGGCAGGTGTACGGCCACTTCGATATGCTCCAAACGATGTTGGAAGGGCTGATCGGCACTCGTCACGACATGCGTCGTCTCGAGATCAACCGATCGCGTCTTCAGGAGCTGCACGCAGTGGTCGTTCGACAACGCTCGGAATCTCAGGGTGATCGGTCGGTGGTATACTCCCAACGACTCGAGATGGATCGCAATATCGCTGAGCTAAAGCTCACGATCGATGACTATTCCGGCAGAATTAGTGCCTCCCAAAAGATCAGCTCGGCATTTGGACCCAAGAGTCAATTCGACTCTGGGGAATCGTCTGCGGGTTCCGTGATGAGTTGGTACGTGCCTATCCAAGTCGCTGGTCGCCAATCTCATTCCTCGCGGAGTAACATTGAGCGCCCTCGCGGACCCACAGGCTCATTCAGGTGGTGCGATTTCCCAACAAAATTCGGGCGGAAATTCTAGCCATTCATTGGCTGAAATTCTGCCCCCAAAATTTGCGCACACAACAAGAGGCGCAAGGGTGCATCAAGAGGCGCGAGGGCGCGGGATCTAGCGGCTGACTGGAGCGTGAAAAGAAGCTGGAAGCGGTGCAATTGCTAGCCAAGACACGGGCTCAACTTCCAAGTGCGGCGTAGTATCCAGTTATGGAGAGTGTAATGGGGTGCCATTACATAATTGATATTCAAGTTAGAATATCACAGTTTAATTTCAGACGCGTTGTCTGAAATTTAAATAAGAGATTATAAGTTATTATAATCTACGAAGGAAAAGTCGATTCGGTATAAATACCGAATCTTGCAGGTTAACTAATAGTACAGTTAGTTGAATACTTGATATTATTATATTAATTAGTTAGTTACTATACTATTAGCCTCTCAAACACCCATTAAATAAACACTCTTAATTTTGCGTTCTTAGACCTAAGTAAATATTTATATTTACTTCTAGTATAGGATTAGTTGTTATCAACTAATCCTGCCCTAATTGTATTGCGCGCTTCCTCGCAAATACAGTGTAAGCCTGTAACAGGATCATTCCTGTTACACCTGGTAGCACTTTGTGGTCCGTCTTAACGACCACAGTTCCGTTCTGCTAGTTAACTAGCGGAGCGAAGATTAAGAGCCGCTCGGCATCATGTCGCGAGACATGACGCCTGCCGAGCGAGAGAGAACGCTTGAAGTCGTGAATAAACACCTCCCTCATTTCTCGTCGCGTAGTAAAGACGCGACGGTGGAAATGATTCGGTCTATGGGGATCGACATCATTACCTTCCTCAAGAGTAAGTCTCCGGAGGAAGTGGTACAGGTGGTGAACCGCTTTAGGATAAACCACCTAGAAAATCCATTACGGCCCGCGCCAGAGGCAGCGCGGACCGCAACTGCACCTGCAACGCATAGCGTTGAAGTAGTAAAGGCGCGAGTACCGCCCTTTACCGGCGAAGGGGCGAACTCCTTCGTAGATGGTTCGCAGAGGTGGAAGATGCCATCTCTGCGCAAAATATTGTTGACGAACGTTAACAGGCGTACTTCGCCACAACATGTCTGGGCGGCAGAGCAAGGGCATGGGCGATGAGTCGCAGAGCCACTGATGACTCTGCGTTCCTGACTTATCAGGAATTAAAAGCTGAGCTAAAGCTCAACTTTGAAGCTCCAAAAATGGAGCTAAGTAGTCGGCAGGAGTTCATGGAACTCCGGCAAGGTAAGATTGATCTTCAAGCTTACGCTCAGAAAACGCAATATTTGCTGTCAAATATTGTGTATAAGCCGGTGCCCCCTGCTATGCAGGTCACTGTATTCATGAAGGGACTCAATGATGGTCCCGTCAAACAGAGTCTCTACCGGTATCCGCCAGAGACTCTAAGGGATGCCATTGATATGAGCATCCGTGAGGAGTTCAGCATGCGATCAGCGTCATCGCATGCTGGGTAAAGCCGAAGGGCTCAACAGCCCTTCGCTTTTGACATGCCGCAACGGCATGTCAACAATCAGCAGTCAGGCAGACGAAGCTCACACTTCTTCTCAAGAAACAGCCACCCGCGCCAGAGCATGGGCGGTGGAGGTCCAGAGCCGATGGACCTATCGGTTGTGGTTGCTTCGAACACGAAGCAACCGAAATTTAAGAAGAATATTCGCTGCAATCGATGCGCGAAAATGGGGCATTTTGCCCATGAGTGTATGGCACCGCGTCCGGTGCCACGCAGTCAGCGGACGGAACCGTCCGCTGCACGGCGACACCAACAGGGCCATCACCCTGTTGGTGCAAAAAACGTAGAACACCAGTAGGGGCGGGGCGCCCTACTGGGAATGTTATCCCACATGCCGACATAGGGCATGTGAAGGTAATAGCCCCAGACGGGACTATGTCCTGTCAAAAGGTGCAGGGTAATGTTAAGCCTCTTATCACCGTGAGGTTAAGCCGCACGGGAGCGATGTCCCCATGCGAGCTTTGTTTGACACAGGAGCGTCAAACAATTTCGTTAGAACTCAGAGTCTAACGCTGTTGAGCTTCGTGGAGGTAGAAACCCCACGAAGTATGTTGTCAGTCTGGTTAGCAACAGGTGCAACCGTGACTATTCCAAATCGTGTGATTAAAACACGCTTCGGGTTGAATGAACTGTCATTCAAGGATGAATTAATCGTCCTCGATTTAGATAAAAAGTTCGATGTGATACTTGGAATCCCATGGATGTCCAAGTTTAGACCTTCGATCGACTGGGTTAACCTGTCGATCGACTGCGGCGGACCCACAGGATCTGATCACCCTATGTAAATCCGTCTGTATCAGAAGATACAACCGCAGCGTCAGACAGTCTGATGGATAGCGATGGCACCACCAGTTCTGTTCTGACACGATCAGCGGAAGGTACCTCCGCTGGTGAGAGTCCAGAGGGACTACCACACGCAACAGAAGAGTCGTTGCGTGTTGGAGAGAAACATTCCACGGGTGATAAAGACCACCGTGAGAATGAAGTAATATCCACGGTGGGAAACACCCACCGTGAGAATGAAGTGATATCTACGGTCGGAAACACCCACCGTGAGAATGAAATAGTATCCACAGTGGGAAACACCCACTGTGCGACCGAAGGTTCCAACACGATGAAAGAATTCCGTGTTGATGAGAGTGAACTCACGATCGACTGCAATCGTGAGCACAACTCCGTGGTGGCCAGTGCCCACCACGTTGCGTTAGCCATGCACACGGGTGATAAAGACCACCGTGTCGCAGAAAAGGCGGCCGATCAGACGAGCACATCTGATCGCCAAGACTCCATGGTAGGCAGTGGCCACCATGAGGATGAGTATTCGCACACGGTGAATCTTAATCACCGTGTAGCAGTCAATCAGACGAGTGCGTCTGATTGCATGGGCAGTTCCGTCGAGACGATCAACGTCTTGACGCAAACGGAGACCCGATTAGCTACCCAGTCTCTGTTGATGGAACACCCTCCGAAAGAAGGTTCGGAGGTGATGGCTCTTCCAGCGCTAAGCTGGAAGAAGTTTATGAGAAACTTGCACGATGATCAGATCGAACAGATCTGTATTATTGTAGCAACAGATGATGTAGTGGATATTCGTGAACGAATATCCACATTACATGTGGAAAACATTGGGAAAAAGGTTCCCAATGATCAAACCAAAGTTCAGCGCTTTGAAGCGCAGAGCTGGGAGTAGCTTAAAGCGAACTCCCCATTTTATGAGGTACTTCGGGAATACGCTGACGTATTCCCAGAAGAAGTACCTAGCGAGCTCCCTAAGGATAAGGGAACTCGTCATGAGACTGACCTCGTGCCAGGCACGAAGTATTGTGTCACGCGGCAATGGCCGTTGCCGCGTGATCAGGTAAAAGCGATCGATGAGTTTTTCGAAGCTCGTCGTAAATCAGGCCAAGTGCGGGAGTCTATCTCACCGCACTATACCCCCATCTTTTGTGTGAAGAAGTCCACAGGTGGGTGGAGAATCGTACACGCTTACAACAAGCTGAACGCAGCGACGGTACCGGCACAGACACCGATACCGCGGAAGGATGTCATCATAGATGGCATGTGCGGGAGCACCATCTTTAGTGCTCTCGATCTAAGAGATGGATTTTATCAAATCCTAATGCGTGAGAAAGATATCCCTCTCACGGCGGTAAGCACCCCAAGCGGCATGCTTTGGGAGTGGCTGTTATGCCGCAGGGGCTTCGAAATGCCCCTGCTACGTTTAACAGATGCGTAACGCATCTATTAAGCCCCGTGCGAGAATTCGCACCGAGTTATTTCGATGACGTGTTCATCCATAGCAAGGGTGAACACGATAAAAGCGATGTAGATTTCCATAGGGAGCATCTACGTCGAGTATTAGAGCTTATGCGTAAGCATAAGCTCTATGCAAATCTGAAGAAGTGCACCTTTGGTGCACCTGAGATACCCGTTCTTGGATGCTTTGTGGGCAAGAACGGGGTGCGTCCTGATCCAGAAATGATCAGTGTGATCGTTGAATGGCCTACGCCAAACAACGTTAAGGAACTTCGAAAGTTCCTTGGGTTGGCAACATATTTGCACAAGTATTCGTGCAACTATGCTGGGTTAATACGAACTCTTTCTCAATTACTTAAGAAAGATGTCGAATGGCATTGGGATACCCAATGCCAAGATGCTTTTGATGCAGTCAAGCAAAGCTTGACTTAAGCGCCTGTCTTGGCTATAGCCGATAATGAGCGTCCGTTCCACGTCGTTTGCGACGCGAGCGATTTCGATATCTGCTGTGTTTTGATGCAGCGTGATCACGATGATCGTGATCGCGTAATCTGCTATCAATCGCGTCAGTTGCGCCCATCCGAGCGCAACTATCCAGTGCATGACAAGGAACTCCTCGCCATGAAGTGTGCACTGGATAAGTTTCGGATCTATCTATTGGGAGATAGACCGTTTGTGGTTTACACGGACCATGCGTCGCTACGCACGGCCGTTCACCACACATTTCTCAAAGAATGGCTCGATGAAAGCATCTTGGCATTGGGTATCCCAATGCCATTCGACATCTTTCTTAAGTAATTGAGAAAGAGTTCGTATTAACCCAGCATAGTTGCACGAATACTTGTGCAAATATGTTGCCAACCCAAGGAACTTTCGAAGTTCCTTAATGGTCATTCTTTGCTGAATACAAATTTACGGTTGAATACAAACCCGGAAGTTGAACGTGATAGCGGATGCGCTATCACGAAGGCCCTATTACGAGACGAAACCGTCCGTAACCGAAGGTTCCAGTGCAAACGCGATCCGTTGCACTGCTTTGTCGTCGTCAATTATACGACAAGTACGCGAGGCGTACAAAACAGACGAGGAGACACGTCTATTGATTTATTACTTAAGTAATCAATCAAGTGAGAAGCGCGACGAACTCCCAGAGTTCCTCCGCGCTTGCGTGCATCGATATCGACTGCACTATGGTCTGCTGCTTTACAGCAAAGACCAAAAAGATGAAAGTCGCATCGTCGTTCCAAACGACGATGATCTCAAACATCAAATTATGTTTGAGTATCATGATGCACCGATTTCAGGGGCATCAAGGTCGAGAGAAGACATACGATTCTCTCTCACGTGACTTTTACTGGCGAAACCAGCACAAGTGGGTAAGGAAATACGTACGCGCTTGCGAGATTTGCCAGCGCTTTAAGCCTGCGCAGTCTGCACAGGCTCCGCTGCAATCTCTGCCGGTTCCGACCGAGTGTTCTAAGTCCATTTCAATGGACTTCGTATTCGGTCTTCCACCCGAAAATAGTCGGAAGACCGGAATAGTGGTCTTTGTAGACCGTTTCAGTAAGATGGTACATCTTACTGCAGTATCAGCGAACGTAACCGCCGCTCAAACAGCGCGGATATTCGTTGATACGGTATTCCGTTTGCACGGAATGCCGGAAGACATTGTCTCGGATCGAGATCCCAGATTTACAGGACGTTTTTGGCAAGAAACGTTCTCATTGTTGGGAGCCCAGTTGAATATGTCAACTGCGGACCATCCGGAAACGGATGGGCAGACGGAACGGGTTAACCGCGTTCTCGGAGACATGTTGCGATCATACGCACATGCCTTTGAACAGTGGAGTGACTATCGGTCACTCACTGAATTCGCGATTAACAATTCGGTGCATGATTCAACTAATTATACACCGTTCTACGTGAATGCCTTAAGGCATCCACAACCCCCAGCTTTACTTGGCGGTACGCCAAATATAAGTGGAGGAGGGACCCGCTCAAATTTTGAGCGAGTCAATGCGCAAGTTGCGACTGCAACTTGTGAACAAAACGATGGCCCTTCTACTGAAAGTACAGTAGAAGCGGAAGCAGCTTCAAATGAAACTGAAGCTGCATATGATGAATATGTGTCTGCAGCAATGGCTGCAGACAATGAGGACAACGCACCTACTGCTGATAAAGCAGTAGATGAATTCGTATTACAGCGCCAAGCTGTAATACGCTATATAAAAGATGCACTTGCTTCTGCTTTGGACAAGCAAAAGCAAAATGCAGACAATCAAGGAAGGAAGAACAAAAACTCCTTTCTGAAAGGTGAATTGGTATTATTAAGTACTACCAATTTTCCTACACATGCAATAAGCAACTTCCCTACACGGAAGTTGCTTCCGAAGTACATTGGGCCTTTCAAGGTCCAAGAGATTCGGGGGGATGTCTATACCTTAGAAATTCCCACAGCAATGCGGCTCCACCCAACATTCTATGTTGGGCGGCTCAAACCGTATCATTCGTTTTCGTCTTACGACGAGACACAGAACCACGGAAGATACCGTTCTTCTCCAAGTCTCCCAAGAGAGACTTTTAATCGTCTTCCAGCCGTTGGTGAGCAGAGCGGAGAGTCGTTACCTCCGCCTTCGACTGCTCAAGATCAGCTGTGTGCCGATCGAGCTCTCCCTTATAGCGGGAAAGCTCAATGTACAGAAGATCATTCTTCTGCTGGAGGGAAGTGTGCGCCCCGAGGATGTCGCGGACATCCTCGCGAAGAGACCGATATGTCTTCACACAGTGAGACATATCGCTGCTCAAGGAGGAATAACCCTCCTCGAGCTTGCGGAGCAAAGAACCATGCTCCGCAACAACAACGGCGAGGGAATTCTCAACCTCCGCCGCCCCTGATTGATAATCAGGGGAACAAGCGATATATCCTCGAGCGCTTGATTTCGAAGCGCTCGGTTCCTTTGAAGAAGGGGCAGAGTACCAAGTACTTGGTACGCTGGCTGGGATATCCCCAAGAGTTCGACTCTTGGGAGCCGATTGAGGTTCTGAGGGCCGACGCCCTAGACCTTTTGACTGAGTTTGAGAAGAAGTCTCAAACTCATAATGCGAAGTAGCATCAACAGTAGGTGTTGATGCATTCAGGGTATCAATTAAACCCTGAATTTCGGCGGGTACAGAAAAACCACCGTACCCCCGCAACTCCTCCTCTGACGGACGAGGAGCGCCCTGCGTACACCGCGGGCAAACGAGGTGAGAAGGGACACCACACTTTAACCCTTCTTTGATGCAAGCATAACGGATGTATTCCATTTTGCCTGTTCGTGAGTGCTTTAAAAAGCGCTCGCGCATTACGTGAACTTTATTCACGTAATCATCTGGGCTTTTGTTGTAGTTGTCAACAAAAGCATTCCAGCTCTGAGTCAGGTCGTCTTTATCGTCCCTGTTCCTCCTTGACCCTTTCCGGATCGAATAATATCGAACCTAGAAAAAGAGGTCAATAAAGTACAGACGTCTATCGTCTGTACTTCGATCGAATCGACGTGACTGGATGTCTTCGCAGTCATACAGCACGTTGATATCGAACAACGCATACTGGCAGTCCCGCTTACGGTGACCGCCACTGTTGGGGGCAATAGCCCATCCAGGGGTCCAAAACCCACTTTGTACGGAACATGTGGTTCCGTACGATGATGCGCTTCAGAAGTGTCAGGCGCCGCTTCTGTTCGAGCTCTTTTAGCAGGCGGAGCACCGCCTGCTTCAACACCACGCGCCGGGGTTATATCACCCCGACGTGGAGAAGTACTTGGTCCAGGTGGGGCTCTGCGTTCCCGCAACCACCTGTGATAATCATTGTCGCTGTCATAGCTGACAGCGAAACCAGAGTCATCATCGCTGTTAGGGGATGAGCACCTAGCGAATTTCGACTCGCTAGATCCTTTCGTGGGGACAGCTGTACCCCCATCACTTTGTTCGGAGTCAGAACTTCCGAACATGGCCCTCTTAGCAACATGCCATTCGGAAGTTGCCATCGTGCGAGATGTTGCATTAGCAACATCTCCCTGTTTCTTGCCAGATGCCGCCTTAGCAGCATCTGTGGTCGAGGACGGTACGTCTTCCGACCTTTGCGTAGTTGGCGTTGCTAATGCAGCGTCACTGTTGTCACTCAACACCTTAGCACCTAGAGCTGGGGCGGAGGAAGAAGCTCCTTCAATGTTTTCAGCAGCGCTCTTTAGAGCGCCACCGCGTGCCTTAACCATCGAGTCGATGGTCAATCAGTTGGTAAATGAGAACGACCAACAGGGGCACCCACGATTGGCCAAAATAAGAATAGTTATTGGGCAACCACCTTAAGGGGGGGGGGGTGATGTGATGGGGTGCCATTACATAATTGATATTCAAGTTAGAATATCACAGTTTAATTTCAGACTCGTTGTCTGAAATTTAAATAAGAGATTATAAGTTATTATAATCTACGAAGGAAAAGTCGATTCGGTATAAATACCGAATCTTGCAGGTTAACTAATAGTACAGTTAGTTGAATACTTGATATTATTATATTAATTAGTTAGTTACTATACTATTAGCCTCTAAACCAACCATTAAATAAACACTCTTAATTTTGCGTTCTTAGACCTAAGTAAATATTTATATTTACTTCTAGTATAGGATTAGTTGTTATCAACTAATCCTGCCCTAATTGTATTGCACGCTTCCTCGCAATTACAGTGTAAGCCTGTAACAGGATCAGTCCTGTTACAGAGAGGAAGTCTTCGAAAAATCCCGCGCCCTCGACCCGTTACGCCGCTCATCCGGGATCGGGTGGATTATCGTGCCGCTCATTGGCTAAGAATCCTACCCAAGGATTTTGCAAAAAAAATCGGAAGCGCGAAGACGCGTGGAGAGGCTCTAGTGCGCCAGACGTAGCATGCGACCTGGAGCTTGAAAAGAAGCTGGAGGCAGTGCAAACGCAAGCCAAGACACGGGCGCAACTTCCAAGTGCGGCGGAGGGTCCAGTTACGGAGAGGAAGGCTTCGAAAAATCGCGCGCCCTCGACCCGCCACACTGTTCGGTCTAAGTCAGCATTGGCCTCGCCCGGGGTGGATTCGGAGGGTGGATCGGTGGGTTCAGATGAATTACTTCTCGCTTTATCTCAATCCCGATTCACCCAGCGTCGTCGATCAGGTGCCGCAGTTGAAGAGCCGATGTCAGGAGCAGACCAAGTGGTGCACCCGGAGGGCGACAGCGCTAAAGAATCGTCGAAACCGGATGTCGAGGCGCTCAAACCAACTCTTCTGCCCGGAACTTCTGGTATATATCGCTATGCTCCGTTGGAGGCATTGAAGGTTGACGTGCCTTTCCTCCCTCAGATCTGGCTGCTGCCGACCCTTGGACTCTGGGGAATATCGAAGGAGCTAATCGGATAATCGTCGTTCATATTTCATTAATAATAGACTCCATTTCAGATCATCTGATCGTCCTATTTGTCATAGCCTTTATTTACAATAGACACGGTCCACCCTTACAACATCCAACTGTATCCACATCGAAAGCGTTATCGCTGCCACCGAGAAAATTCATCCACAACCTTAAGCCGCTTTGTCATCACTGAAATATAATCCATTCATCATAGTTCTCCACACACCCGTAGTTTTAATCACAATAAACGTCACAAATTCACACCGGTCGGTATTGCAGATCGGTAGCCGATCGGTGTCACCCGATCGGCACTATTGCAAATCTTGTTTTACCACTTCGTAAGTCCGTGTCACCCTATAGCCATTCTGATTCCGTCGGTTTCGTTTGGAATTCTTAGCCAGATCGCCATAATCAAGATCGGATTCACCGATCCCAATTCTTTCCTTGCGATCCTTCAAGATGATCGGATATTCCCGGTGCATTCGACCACGGCACGTCTTCTGGGCCGATCGGACATCCAAATGGGTGGTCGGCTTGACATCATCACTGTCGATATCAGAAATACCCACCGTTCCCGATCAGCAAAAAACTTTTCTTTCACGTTAATTCCTTGAGCTGATAGGTCCGATCGGGGGTGTTGGCGGCTTGTGGATTGTCTATAGTCGCCTCGAGTGGATCGGTTAACACAGGTGGGGTAGCCACATTCCGGATCGGATTCTCCGATCCGTCAACGCACTCCCCCCGCCCTCGTGCATACACACCAGGTCATCTGGTGAGACGATCTCGATCGGTCCGCCCCTTTCAAACGGGCAATGCTGATTCTCGTCGACGGTCTGCCCTTCTGTGGTACCGACTTGAGTGGATGTGCCACCATACCCGTCTCCATCGATACTGCGATCGTCCCCATCTGCCGTCGGTTCCACTGTCACCCGATCTGTGATCGGATACAACTGCTTTAACAACTTTCGGCACATCTTGATCGCCACATGATATGGCCTTTCCGTCCGAGATGGGAGGTCTCCTTCGGCTGACTTGTCGTCACCGATCCGATCGGTGGTGGCCTTACGCGCAAATCTTTTCCACTGCATATAACGTCTTGATTCGATCGAAATAAATCCCATCCTCCACGGAAATTTTCCTTCGGCCAGCCACATACCGACGATTGTACCATTGCCTAACATCAGCGGTTTATTACCGACGTTAGTAACTCGTACGCAATAGCTTCGATCTCCACCGTTTACAAACGTCGGTACCCAGGGATCGCCCATGGTCACCCATAGCTTCTTTGTCCGAAAGTCCTTTCCCACCGAGATATCTACTGATCGACCCACCGGAATGGTGATATCTTGGTCCCACCTCACCTGATCAGTACATGATCCGTATAGGGGGCGTCGACCAGCCAGTTGGATCTGGACTTCGTCTGGAAGCTTAAGCATTCCATGCGACAGATCGAGGCGTATGCCTGCCGGCGCCATAAAAATCCATACCAATTAATGCGTCTTGGCCGACCAGATTACCAACCCAGGCGCTCAAGAAGCAGAGCTCCATTTCTGATCCGGAGATCATATCAGCAACCATCGCTCTGATCGCTCTGGCCCGTCTGGTCGCAGGTCTCTTCACATGATCATCCTGCCCTTTCGATCGGGATCGGTTCGATCCGACAGCAACCTTCGTCCTCATACAGTGGGAGTGGAGCAGCATACGTAACGTCTGTTCAACTTCTTCCACGTCCCTGAGGCGCAATAAGGTCAGCTGATCGGCCAACTCCTGATCGTCCATCGTACTGATAAATTGGCCCACGTGTTCTTGGGCAGCGCCGATCGGCGGATCGGTCTCCTTGATCGGGATCCCCTCACGGATCGCAGCCAAATTTAGCCGGTGAAGGTACTCGATTGGCGTTTCATCGGCCCTCTTCCTCATGTGGTGGTACCTTCGTGCAGTAGAGAAGCCTGAGTGACAGTACTGCTTTTCAAACTCCATGCACAGCAAACTCCAGTCAGATCGGACATCCTGACTTAACTGCTGGATCCAGTTCGCAGCCTGTCCCTTCATTAGATCTCGGAAGATCAGACACCGTTCTTTGTCGGCGTCTGATTCCGGAGGAAGGCGGACTTTGTTCGGCTGAACCATGATCGGGCTTGAACCTCATCATCATCCTTGCCCGTAAAGTCCTTCAACTCGGTGCTTGCGGACATGCGGATCCGTGGGATCACCGTCAAATTGAAGTCAAACGCCTTCGTCGAGCCTAAGCTCGCCTTACTTGTCCCTCCTTTACCCGTACCACTGTAGTCATCGTCAATTTCGCTGATCGACTCCATGTCGAAGTCGCTGCTACTTGCCGATCTGTGGGGGAGGGCTCGTCATGACCTGCGTTTTGTCTTGGAAACCGGTCTAACACCTTCGGACAGCTTGTCTGTTGATGCTATTGACTGCATTTCGACGTCCGCACAAATTGCCTCGTTTTCCTGAGCAGATCGGCTTGATTCACGATCAGCGGCGTAACGCTTCATCATAGCCTCAAACATGGCTTGCATGCTTGCCTCCATCGAGGGCGAGGTGATTGGATCGGTCTTGAGGGGTGCCGATACCTGTAACCGGGTTACATTTGAGTTACATTTAGTGTTGGTGTACATGAGTACACTACGGTTGAGGTCAGTATTGACCGGTTTGAAAGGTTTTGAACCATTGGTTATTTTAACCAATCAGGGCAGGGGCCCTTGGTGTGGTGATGTGTCAGCCATCCACGTGTCAGTACACAGGTGTGTACACTACATTTTAGCTAGGTACGAATTTGGAATATTCTACTTAGTATTACATATAGTTTATATTAGTTTAAATTAATTTAGGATAATTACATATTAAACATATTCAGTTTACATTTCACTCTAAATTGCAGACGCGCGACCTCGACCGGTCGCGCGAGCAGTGAGTGTCGTAGGTAAGAGGGAGCCCTACCTTTACTTACACCCCGTAAAGGGAACACAGCCGTTAAGGCTAATTAGTAAACCAACCCGGGAATCTTGGCCTCGAGTAGGAGATCTCTCCTACTAAGCCCTTTATAAGGGCGTATCGTCTAAGTAGAGGTAGCTACCGCTTTAAGGAAGAGTCTTTCTCTGTGCGCTATCCGCACCGTGCGTATACGCACCGGCTACATCTGGTAGCACTTGTAGTCAATCCAA
>CM047592.1:1958648-1991464 GCA_026184515.1 Peronosclerospora sorghi | reverse complement strand
GTCGATGGTTGTATCGATTTTAGTTATAGAGTAGAACCTGTCTAAAAAATACCCCTGGGACCACCCCTGGCCGATAAAAAATGTACACAGGTTATCACTTTACGGAGTACTAGGACATCTGACGCTTCGTCTTCCTGTCAGAAACTTGCCGTACCTGTCCACGACACCGAGAGACCACAACCATCAACGAGACAACCCACACGCAACTCCGCTCAACCTGCCGCTACAGGGAGCAAAAGCACACCACCATGTCGGATAAGATCCGCATGGACCTTTGCAAGCATCACGCTGCGAAACCAATGCTGACGCAGAAAGAGCTTGTCAGCTGGCTTCAACAAAAGAATGATGTCAAGGTCAGCCAAGGAACCGTCTTCAATACGCTCAAGCGGTCGGCAGAGCTGCTCAAGCTTGACCCGGAGGTAGCAAACCAGAACAGCAAACGCCAGCGGGCGGTCAAGTGTCCAATGATGGAAGACGCACTCGTTGCTTGGTTCCACAGCCATCAAGACTGTGGCAACCTCAGCGGCGATCTCGTATGTGAAGCCACCCAGCAGATTCTCGACAAGCTCTATCCCGACCATGATCGCAATTTCAAGTTTTCTAATGGCTGGCTCGAGGCTTCAAGAAGCGCCATAACATCCGCTCGCACCGGCGGTTTGGGGAGAGTGGCAGCCTGAACCACCAGGTCATCGATGAAAGCCTTCCACGCCTTCGTGAAACTCTGACAAGTACGACTGGAAGGAAATCTACAACATGAACAAGACAGGCCTATTCTTCCGGATGCAGGTAAGCTTTACGTTCTTCCTTATTTTGATGATTGTTCAATCACGGATTTTAACACAGCTACAAACTTCAGGCGGACAATTCCCTTGCCACGCGGCAACTAGAAGGCTGGAAGCAGATTAAGGAGAGAATCACTGTGGCGGTCTGCTGCAACGGTGATGGTAGCGACAAAGCTTCCACTTTGGATCGTCGAAAAAGTTTGCCAATCCGAGGTGATTCAAGACTGTCAACCGTGAAAATCTCGGTTGCACCTACCGGAACAATTCGAAGGATTGGATGACACAACTGATCTTCTTGGAGTGGCTTTTGGAATTTAAGCGGCGGATTGCTAATCGAAAGGTTCTGTTGATTGTCAACAACTGCAGCGCTCACGTTCCGGTTGATGAACTTCCAGAACGGATCACGCTCGCAACACAACAGTCCATCACCTACCGCCAAATACAACCTCAATGATTTAACCTTGCGAACAGGAATCATCCCCAACTCCAAGGCGTACTACCGTCGCAGCTTTAACCTCCTGCTTCTTTAGCGTCTAGATAACAAGTTTGAGCAGCCGGAGAAGATGGATGTGCTTCAAGCCAATCAGATGGCAGTGTCGGATTGGTCCACAGATGTCAAGCCCACACAAATCCACAACTGCTTTGGCCATTGCAAAATTCGGTCGGAGCCAACCAACGCCAACCCAGTTGACGAGAACGAGCTCCTGTCCCAGGCTGTTGTGGAAGAACTGGAGTCGCAGATTCGCCAGTTTCGTTTTTCCAACCCAATGGAGATCCACAAACGCTTAACTACCCGGCAAAAGATCAGGTTGAATATGTCCCGGATGTCGTCGATGTTATCAGTGACCAGCTCAGAACTGCAGCAGATGACGAAGGCGACACTAACGACGACAGTCAGGAGCGTCCGAGAGTCAGTCCCATCGAGGCTCGAAAATTTCTTCAAGCACTTCAACTGTTCTGGATGCAACAGGAAGCAGATTCTCAAGATTTCATTCGATCTCTCCAGCGCATGAAGGATTGTATCAGCACGATCCTCGCCAATCCGATGATACAGAAGGACATTCGTCAGTTCTTCAACAATTTATAGGCAATTTCCGGCACAATTACGTAGGATTTGCTGTTTTGTATATTGAAAAATTAAATGAATTTTTTTGGGACCGCTGATTTCAATTAATAATTCAACTGCGGAGGAATATTAATTCACGTATGGGCCGAGCGTGGGACCGGTAGTCTGATAAATTAGCGGATGTTATCAATTTGGGAAAGATTATTTTAGGCAGGATCTAATGCATTCACTTAATCGAAATCCTTCGTCTAGCACATAAGTAGATATATTTTGTGTGGACTAAATTTAGGAAATTGTTGATTTGATTTGATTTTATTCAATATAAGATCAGCTCTACCTATTTCCTATATTTATATATTATAATCTTGTTTCTACCAAGATTGCGCGCTTCCTCCATGCAAAAACTGCAGTGCAAGACTGTAAGTTACAAACGACAGCACTTTGTGGTCCATCTTAACGGCCACTACCACATTCTACTAGTTCTTTACGGCGACAAAAAGTCATTGGGAAGGATGGTCGAGACAATCGCCTAGGTGTGGTTACTCACAAGGATTCCCCCCATCTTTTGGCGCACTCGTTCAGCGCGCTGGTGCATGCATATATACCCTGATATGAAATTATGCTCGAGGCCAAAAGCCTCATCGACCAAATCCAAATATTGCAGAGGAATTTGGTCGCTTCGCCGGCGCCATCAACTCCCGCGACGTAGCCCCGTACACGTAGAATGGAGAAACTCTCTGTTTGAGCTAAAAACAGCCATAGAGTCGTAAAATATAAGTGTACCCAGGTTTACTTTGAACATACATGTCTCGGCGGTCGCGTCGAGGAGTTTCATGGGGCGCAGACAGGCTGATCCATCCACGTTTGAAACCCTACAAGTTTTAAGGGGATGTAAAGCTCAAATTTGAACCTTCTCAAATGAATTCAGATGTATTAAAGCAAAGCTTGATTCAAGCACCGGGTGCAAGCTACAGAAGATAATAATCGACGGTTTTACGTAGTTGCTACGGGAGCAATCGTACAAGGCATTCACGATCGTCGTGATCGAGACAAATATTACCAATCGCGTCACTCTTTCCATCCGGGCGCAACTAGGAGCTTAACAATTACAACAAAATCTAGAAGATTACTCGCGGAAGATGGGAGCCTTGAACAACGCTTCTTAAAGCATTCTCTATTTGTCAAAGTGGAGTCGCTCCACAGAAGAAAAAATTCCGTGCGGAGTTAGGTGTCCCCGTTATCAAATGAAGAACGTGCATCACCGAAGAGGGGATGCATGGCTACTTCGATTACGCTGTACCATATCACGTGGCACATTAAATTGATGTGCGCTTAAACTGGAAAAATCCCACAGTGGTATTGGAAGAATTAATTATGAGTTCAAGAAAAACCTACCGCTCCATCACTTCCAAAAGGTCTGGATCGTCCGCCCTCAGTACGTCGAGTAGCGCTCAAGAGTCAAACTCTTAGGGTAACCAATCCAGCGTCGGTATGGTGAGATCTTTGCAATCAAACGCTCGAGAATATAGCGGGTATTCCTCTGCCTATCAAGAAGAGGGGAAGGTAGCGGCGGAATGTTCGCTGTCACCGATGTTGAGAAGCACAAGAGCGGCTTCTCGAACTTGTGTAGAGTCAATATGACCCTCGCAACATCTATCCTTCCCTTGATGCCGACTTCGGCTCGATGCATAAGTACCTCCGTTCCCTTCTTGATGAGAATATAGATTTGTTAAGTCGAATCTTGCCCTTCAACAGAAGGTTGATCGGAGCTAACGGAGTATGAACGTCAAGTGACTGAGTTCTCACTACAAGTCAAAGTCGAATTATCGTTAACTTCTGTCCGACCCGGATTGCGACAACATTCGTCGCGGGACTTGGTTCGCCTTTGGGGTGAGCCGGTTTGAGGCGTCGGACATAAAATGTTGGGGTGCAGATGAGTTCCTACAGGATGGTCTAAAAAACGTATAGGAATTCCCTTGAACTGTGAATCTTCCAAGGTCCGATGAACTTCGTCTACAAGGGAAGTTACTCATTACTCATTGCGTTTCATGGTTCTAGTTATATTCGTTATACTAATGAACCTTAACTGAATGAACTTTTATTCCGTCTTCCATTCCTATCAGTGATTTGCTTCTGCTTATAAAACACAGAAAGAGATGTATCTTCCACGTAGCATATAAACTTTTAACGGTGTAATACAAATCCCACTCATCCACTAGTAGATATATCGTTTATTTTATCTGCCGCTTACACATCAGAAGCGTGTTCAGTGCAAATAATTTCAGCCGTTTTGGCTGAAACTATGATGTTTTCTTACATCATTATAAAGACTTTTTCTGACTTCTATTTCAGTTTCTATTTCTGCTTCTGTCAATATGTGGGCACAACTACTGTTTTATCGAGAGTAGGTGGATAGATATCGGCAACGGCTATGCTATTTACCAGTAGTCACATTTACTTTTCTTTCGCAAGTTGCAACAGCAACTTGCTTTTTGTCAGTATCAACTCGCTCAAAATTTGAGAGGGATCCCCCACTTATATTGGCGTACTGCTAAATAGAGCTAGCGTGCGTGGATGCCGCATGGCATTCCCGTAAAACGGTACGTACTGTTAAAAAAATGAAGTAAACACTTTTTATTAACTGAATAGATTTTAAACTACTTAGTCTAAACAGGTAGGATCTTTCGCAGGGGTCAACAACTGCGTGACGCTTGCTACGCGATGAAGTTGCAGTTAGTTCTGTAGAACAGATAAAAATGAAAAGTGTATTATGTAGAGTTACCCAAAAATATAACCATGCTAAAATATATACTAAGAGGTAACCGAAAATGTACCCACACATTTTAGCCAAATGGGGTTTCACCAGAGAAGCAAACACAAAATGGCTTCATGCGTTTCCAACATGTGGTGGCTTGAAGAATGCACCGTTTTTTTACTGCAAACTCAGTGAGTGGAAAACTGTCATTCCACTGTTCGAAGGTATGCACTTAAGAACGCAGCATGTGGCTAATATAGATATTGACTTGTTCTCTTTACCCATACGTTTCCGGATGGACCGCAGTTGATAATTTAAACTGCGCGCGCACAAACGTCCTATGGATCTCGTATCCCCATCCGAGACTATGTTATGTTGCATTATGTGTTAGTTTAATACCGTATCGACATTATCTGCGCTGTCTAAGCGGTAGTACGTCTGGCTGAAACTGTAGTAATACCAACCATCTAACTGAAATCGGTCTATGAATATGAATATCCCTGTTTTTTCGACTCCTGTCAGGTGAAAGACTAGAAACAAAGTCCAGGAAATTGGATCTGTTTGAAGCGACAGGGATTTAAGTGGAGCTTGCGCACATTGAGCGGACTTTATGCGATGGTAAATCTTGCAAGCGCGCACGTACTTACGTACAATGGTTCTTCCACTAGAAGTTGCGTGCAAGAGAAGCGTACGCCATCTTCCGCCTTTGATGCCCCGAAATCAGTACATAATGATATTCGAGCATGATTTCATGATTGAAGATCATCACCTTGGGAATACCGACGCGACTGTCATCTTCTTGGTCCCAGATATGTATCAGCAGACCATCGTGCAATCGATAACGATATACGCTTGCATGTAAGAACTCTGGAAGTTCTACGCGTTCTTTGCTGATTGATTGTTCTAATAATAAAACAATAGACTATCCTCTTCGTCTGTTCTATATGTTTTGTATATCTTCTGTATATAGGCAATGCAGGTGCACTGCAACGGACTTTGTTCGCACTGTTATTTCTACTAAGGTTGGTTTCGTCTCCTTATCAGGTATACGTGATTTTATCTGCCACCTCCATAATCTTCCTGGTTTGTATTGAACCGTGAAGTCATATTCTGCGTAAAATTAAGACCATCTTACTATTCGTTGGAAAGGATGTGGTGAGTTTTTACGACCGATATAAACCAAAAAAGGTCTATATTCTAATATAGATCCTAAATAGATGTGCTCCCCTTGATGCTCGGTATCGACTGCATTGTTTGCTTTCTACACGTTATTCATGTGCAATATTTGTATTTGCGCTTAAGTTTTCACTGCCACTGCCATCTGTTTAATGATTCATGAGGAGAATTAAAATCTACTATGTAAGCTAACATCGAAGCTTAAGTATCGGTCGACCTTTTTTCTCAAATGACCTATTGCTAGATGAATTCTTGCCAACCGTCGTCGTGAGAACTGACCCATCGCAGCCTAAACAAGACGTGGTTACAAATGTTGAGGACGGAACGTTGGATGTTCCAAGGATACAGAGCTGATCAATGCAGTGGTATTTTGTTAATCTTCCTCGTTCATGATTCCTTCCAACAGACTTCATCGTTGGGTTAAATAAACAAGCTTTAAAAAGTTTATGTAAGTCCTAGAACTAGCAAGATCCATAGATTCAGAAGAAGACAATTTGTGACAGTACTTTTCGGCTTTAATATGACGAGAAGTAGTATGTAGTCTGCTTCTAGACCAAAAACAGTTTCCTGCCGGTGAGGTATACGAAATTGGTCAAACCTGTTACAGTATTGATGTTGCTAGCTTTGTTTCGTGATAAAGCACACAATATAGGATTTAAACAAAATATGATTATGTTTGCATAGTTAACGTTTTTATTAAATAAAGATGAGTATTCCTATTTCTTTACTATATCTTGAACAGCGTAATATAATTTACCGTGATCCGGATAATTCTCGAGCAATTTTAACGATTTTTTTTGTTTTGCGACAACAAGCAAACCCCTGGTAATACAAGGCGAACAAGTTATCAAATAGGCATTCCGTGACGCTTACTCAGTACCGGAACACGGGGAACGTTGGGTTGACGTGCTTAGCGCGGGCAACCCTTGTGCTTCTCAGAGTACCAACTTGAGGTTGAGCAAAGGCATGCTGCTTTTACTTTTCCTAAGGTTCTTCCTAAGGTATGGGGCATCAGCCTTTAGTACTTCAAGTGGCTTCTAAGTGTCAAACCCTTGCGAGCAATCATGCAAACGTACCAAGTAATTGGTACGCTGGCCCCGACCAAAAAAATGTAGTTTGCGTATCAAGCGCTCAAACATATATATCCCATCCCTCGGACTGTCAAGAGGAGGGAACGACGCCGCGGATACTCACGCAGCTGTAGACGGCAAGAAGCATGAGAAGTGCTTTTAGAGCTTGAGAAGGGTCATGCGGACCTTTGAAAGATTCGATACCGTGATCATTTCGAAGGACAAGCAGAAAAATGGCTATTTTGAGTTTAATTATTACAATTTGAATAGGGGTTTTACTTTAATTCAAGCCTATTAATATATACTGAGAGTTTTTTCAATATCTGATAGTACTTATGGTACAACTTTTTTATTAACAGGTTTTCATCGTATACACCTTTACGTTCTCATCTTGACAAGAATCGTGACTTGTCGAATGATTATTTGGGCTTTAACAGAATATTGACCGGCTGACGACGCAACGTGAGCGTCTTCTGAGTTTTCACGACTAAGGGAAGTATGATTATTGGTCACCTAACGAGACCGATATAGAATGTCGGGTGCGGCCCCATTGGCTAAGGTGTAGGTATTGCATTTTAAACGTGGACTTTAAAGGGTACACTCAACTTAGGCACAAATTCCGTGTAGAGAAATTGCTGATTGATCCGGTAGCTAGACTGTAATGGGATCTGTCACGAACAGGACCCAGAACACGGCACACACTCTTGCGCGACGAAGAAGACATTAAAGGAGAAGACTTGAGGAGAAGCCGGCAAATTTGAAACTGAATTCAAGGAGCGTATGGTCCCTGAATCATAAACATGAAAAATCCACTAGGGGCCTATGAGGTTAAAATTCAGTGAACCCGAAGATGTTGGGTATAACATCGAAAGCCTACTATAAAATCTTGGGTTGAATCAGGTTGGTCTTGAACCTCAAGCAAAGATTCTTCTTTGGAGACTATCACCGATACGTGGACCAATGTGATTATCTGGGACCAAAACATGTACCCACAATGATACATCAGTTGCCTCACCAGATAATTTCCCTAGAAGGAACCCTCTCCATGTACAGAAACACATGTACAGAGAATACTTGAGAATATTTCAAGAACATTCCTTGCGGATGTAATCATTTGATCAGTCCGTGAGTTTCGATGTGTAAACATGAACCTAGCATCATGTTTAGAGCACCCCGCGATCCAGCTGTATAGTGTGGTGCACACTAACAATTTCGTCATTGCGTCATGTAATGGACAGTGCGGCCCATTATTTCCCCCCCCCTTAAAGTAGCGACCACTCACTTCCTTTTGGGATGCTTGGCCCATTTTCCAAATCTCCATGAAGCGATCATGCAACCAAGCCTCTCTTGAAGAACCCACTGTGCGCAAGCACCAGCGTCAAGGTCCGAACTCTTCGTCGCCTCCTTCATTCGACATCGTATAGGCGATGAGTTCTGCAAACAGCTGTTCTTCCGTTCGCGTCGGATCAACAACCATTATGATCCGGACCAACAAATCGCAGCTAAAACAAACTCTTAAATAACCTTTGTTTTCCTCAAGAACGAGGAAAAGATAGAGCGTTTGTTCAGCAAGACTCAAGTCACAACAAGGCCACCCATGGCTTTCGTCGTGATAGTGTCTCTCGGGACACTGCAAGCTTGCCTCGTAGTTTCGAACCACGTCGGGAATATCAGACTCAAGAGTCTGCCTCGGTTTCCACGTGTCCTAAGTTGGTGGATACCCTCGCCACCGAACTCGATAGAAGCGTTGATTTGCCAACCGCTTCTTTACACGAGTCTGTCGGTCCTTGTGAGCAACTATTGACTTCACAATCCATCGGCGATCTTTCTGATGATCGATAAGAGGAGGTGGAGCTGAACACGAAAACAATTGAACGTATCTGGAAGTGGACGAGTGCTCATCGTGCGCAGATAGAGGCGCTGGAAGCTCGAGACACGATTCTCGCTGACCGGTGCAAAAGCCTCGAGGACCAGCCGAAGGAGCATGAGTCAAAACTTGGCTCGCTGTACGATGGTCCAGCCCAACGTTCGGCATTGGAGTCCCGTTTCGAGAAACGGTTCGAGCAAGTTCAGGCTAAACTTGAACGACTCCAGAAGGCTTAGAAGTCTCATAAGACGTTTCACGAGCGTCTGCTGCATTCCGTGAGGGAGGCAGTGGCTGCGCTTGAGGTAATTCGTAGGGAGTACCAGTCTCGCCTTCTCGCGTTGGAAGCCGTAAAGGATGAGTCCTTCGACGTGCTTCAGCGCCTTTATACCGAGAAGAAGCTCCATGACGATGAGATGAGAACTCTTCGTGATCAAGTGGTCCGTCTTCATCCCCACGTGGATCACACGCACAAGGCTCAGTAGGGTTTGCTGACCCCACGCGGAAGGTAAGGCTTCAGTCTACCAACGTAAAACGTCTGGTGTAGACGCATGCTTGTAGGGATGTATAGTGTGTAGGCATTGCCATTGCATTTCACAACCCTGAACGGTCTAATAAATCTTGGCAGAAGTTTCGAACTTCCCAAATTGCACAGTGCGTCTTCAGGCAGGTTCGCCGAACTAAGCAATACAAGATCATTGATCCTATACGAGTGCTTCTTCTTCCTTCCACTCCTGTCTGCGTTTTTCTTCTGCAGATCCTGAGCTTGTGCGATTGCGTCTCGAACAAACCTCGCAATGGTTTGTCGTCGCGCGACAAAGTCACTGACAAGCTGCTTCTCTCGACCAGTTAGATCGTCTAAAGGTCTCATCGAGTCAAAATTTGCGTTGATCTCGGTAACAGCATTCAGGTCATGATCTGACTGCGACGATTTCTCTTTCGCCGTAGTCCCTTCCCCACTTAAGGTAGAGACTTCTCCCGCTAGTGACGCTGGTACTTTTGGATGGAGACCATAGTTCACATAGAATGGGGAATGAACCGTTGAGCTATGCGTGGAATTGTTCAACGCAAACTCGCAAAGAGGGAGAAACTCGCTCCACTCTTTGAATGACGTAGCTTAACTACGCAGTACGTCCTCAAGGACGCGATCACACGCTCTGTTTGACCGTCCGTTTCAGGGTGTGCTGATGTTGACATGGACACCTTGGTACCGGGTGTCACGGTCTGACACAATCTCGGTTGGTAAACCGTGCAAACGGTAAATCACATCGAGGAAGACTTTGTCTGTCATCTCGACTGACATCTTGTCCGAAACAGCTCTTCAGGTTAGCGTAGAGCTTGTTCTCTCGCATAACCTTTAAAGACACGACGGATATGTTCCAAATGAACATCAGTGTCGGACTTCCCACTCGTGGCCTTACTATGAACGAATATATCGTCAAAGTAACTCGGTTTAAATGCTCGCAAGGGACGAAGAACATTCGTGACCATGCGATTGAAAGTCGCAGGAGCATCATCAGTCCTTGTGGCATATCTAACCATTTTCACAGAATACCACTCGGAGTACTCAATGCGGTTAGTGGTACATCGTCCTCGCGCATACGAATCTGATAGAATCCATCTTTCAGATCAATCGCACTAAAGACGGTGCTGCCAACTATTCATCAAAGATAATGGTCTTGCGTGGAACCGGTGTCTGGGCAGGAATAGTCGTTAAGCTTATTAAAAGCATGAAGAATGCGACATCCGCCAGTAGCCTTCTTCGCACAGAAAGTGGGCTGCAATGAGGAGAATTGCTCTCTCGCACATGACCAGCCTTAGCACGTTGGACAAAGAACACATCGATTGAATCGACTTGTTCCTTTGGCAACGGTCACTGTCTTGTGATGCAGTACTTCGTCCCAGGAAGTAAGTCAATCTCATGCCGAATGCTTCTGTGAAATGGCAACTCGTCCGGGACCTTGTCGGGGAAAATATCTTCGAGCTCCCTGACAAGCTCATACACAAGGTTCGTCTTGAGGGCATCCCATGGCCGCTCCTCGAACCTTTCCTTCCGTGTCTTCTCGTGCAACACTTCTGTATCCGTGCTTGATTCTGTGTTGAAGAGGGCTTTGTCGATCGCTTCAACGATCACACAAAGCTGCGAAATTCCGCCTTTCGCCGGGCTACGCCTTAGCGCCTTCTTGCTCATATCGGGCAAGGAAACCAAATCTTCGACTGAACTTGGAGGATTTTCTATCTTCACGTGACGGAACACATCAACGTTAACTTCTGAATCATGGACCACGACGCTCACGTAACTGTTCATGGTGCCTATAGGTGGGTTACCACCTTCTTCTTCTTCGCTTGCATCTTGATCAGGGATAATTGACGACGGAAAACTACCTTCGTAGGGTTTCTTCACGTCCTGAGAAGGACCTTTCCTCTTCACGCTATGACGAGGCTTCTCTTCATCAATGGCAGAGTAGACAGTATTTTTTCTGGCGCCCGACTATTCCACCTCCAGTAATCTTCACGGCTCGTCTTGTGAGATTGAGGGGCCATCGCTTTTCTGAGTCTCACTCGACGCATCTTCATTAGACGCCTATGCCCAAATCACTTCACTGCTGCAACACAGCTCAGGTCTTCATCGACACTCTTGTCGACGGAATCTACATCTGCATCCAATCAATGCGAGGTTAGTAACGCTTCAACCAAGGCATTCCCAGGATGAGATCAAGCTTGTCATCGAGATCGAGAAGAACAAACTCATCCTCTCCTCATCAATCTTCAAATTTGATATCCAAGCGTACTACTCCCTTTGGCATCCTCACCGCTGACCCATTGGCCAACCGAACAATCATCTCCTTTGTCGTACCGGGTGGCGTTTTGTCACTCCTGATCTCGACTTTCGCTCGGACAAAATTGTTTGACGCTCCAGTGTCAACCAAAGCTCGTAGCGGTTCCTCAAACCCATCTACGAATACTTGGTGAACCATCAAAATCGGACTTTGACTGACACTGCCCTCACTCGTGGAAATCGCATGTGCGTCTTGCGCATTGGGGCTAGATCCCTGTGTATCCACAATTACATGACGCAATTCATAGTTAGTGTGCAGAACAGCATCCTCGTGGATCGCGGCGTGCTGTAAACATGATGCTCGGTTCATGTTTACGCGTCGAAACTCACGGACTGATCAAATTATTACATCCGCAAGGAATGTTCTTGAAACATTCTCGAGTGTTCTCTTCACATGTATTTCTGTGCATGGATATGGTTCCTTCTTGCGAAACTAACTGGTGACGCAACCGATGTGTCATTGTGGGTACATGTTTTGGTCCCAGCTAATCACATTGGTCCACGTGTCCGTGCGATTCTCCGAAGAAGAATCTCTGCTTGAAGTTCAAGATCAAACTGATTCAACCCAGGTTTTATAGTAGGCTTTCGAGGTTATACCCAACATCTGTGGGTTCACTGCATTTTAACCTCATAGGCCCCTAGTGGTTTTTCATGTTTAGGATTTAGGAACCACACGCTCATTTAATTCAGTTGCAAATTCCGTCTTCTCTTCAAGTCTTCCCCTCCAAGTCTTCCTCGTCGCGCAAGCGTGTCTGCCGTTCTGGGTCCTGTCCTATACAGAGTCACATTACACCTGGTAGCACTTCAACAGGTCCTTCCAGTGACCTATTCAAGTGGGAATGCCGAAGCTTCTTTGAAAACTTCGAGCTCCATGAAATGGATTGCCGAAGAGGACTTTGCCCTTCGTGCGTTCCAACCTAAGACTCTCTTTTGTCTATTGTATAGACATCATAAGGAATGGATACTCCGGCGGACGTGTCGTTCGAATCCACCGTGAGACTGACTATTGAGCAGTTTCCTCTTTGTCGGCCCACGAGTGGACAGCTCTCGAAGGAATTCGAGATGTCATCGGTGAGACGGCTGTGATCGCCTTGTTAAGATCAGCGTCTACCGATGAGCAAAGGAATGAGGCAGTGGGTTTCATGCATCATGAGATCATGGACCATGGACTCTCGTCGACAGCCCACAACTGCTGTCATGACGGCGAGGGTGATGCCCGTGAAACTCAAGGTGTCTCCGTATCGCGGCGGAGAGAATGAACCCCTTGCGCGGTGGTTCGTTGAACTGGACGCAGCAATCGCTGCACGGAAGCTTCATGACCCAGCCCAGTAGGTGTAGTTTGAGATGCTCAAAATTACGGGTCGAGCAAAGCGCTAAACGTGTGGGAAGTGTTTGGCATAACCAAACTGTTTCTATGACATTGCAACTTCAAAAAAGAGTTGAAGCGCGCGTTTGAGGCTCCGCAGATCGAATTCCGTGCTCATGCGAGTTCTTCAAGCTGCTTCAAGGACGACAAGACCTCCAATCATATGCAACGTGCAAGATATCTTGTGTAGTGCATTGTCGACCTGCCAATCGACATCTCAGCACAAGTTGTGACGTTCATGTCCGGTCTGGACGATTGACCGATCCGGGACCAATTGTTCCGAGAGTATCCGACAACGTTGGACTAGTCTATCGAGAGAGCAATGCAAGAAGAGTTCAGCATCAAACAAGACAAGTTTAGCGGTCCAGTTCCGCGTCAATTCCACGCATCGTCACCAGAAAACAATGTTCCAGAGCCAATGGACCTGTCGTACGTCCAACGTATCAGCAACAAGTATGATCGCAACGATGGGAAGTGTTTCCGTTGCGAGAAGCCGGGTCACATCGCTCGGAGCTGCAAGGTGTTCTTGCAGAGTCGGCAAGCGACACAGGACACGCACTCGAACCCGAGCGACAACCGAAATTTCGGTCGTCGTTTCGATCGTTCTCAACGTTCAAAAACGTGAACGACCAGTAGGGGTGAGGCCTCCTACTGGACATGAAAATAGAACCAGTGGGGCCCATTACATAGACTAGTGTTAGATAACACCACCAAAAAACATCGTTTTGACGAACGTTTATCTTTCCGTCCGTCTCGATCAGTGTTCTGATTTTTCTTTTCAAAAGAATAGTAGTTGAGTAACGTATAACTGCTTAACGATATAATAAAAAATCATCTACTCCTTTGTTAACAATTTTGTCGTCTTTTATATCTGCTGCTTACGCAGAATTATATAGTTTCAGCCGTTTCGGCTGAAAGGGAACTGTTAATATTATTATATAAGCCGTTTTTAATTACGTTTCAGTTTCTATATCTACTCCTGTCCTAATAAACGGAAGTTAAGGGTACATCTGCTGCTGTGACAGCGTTAAATGTGCCAAGCTCTTGCTATATTGGCAGTAGGCGCGGTCAACATTCCTTCGCCAGTTGCCGCTGAACCTTGCGTTTCATTGGATCGACTCGCTCGAAATTTGAGCTCCAGCATACCACCAACTAAAGGTGGGTGGGTGCATGCCGCATAAGGATTACGCGATCATGGTATTCGTAATTGCGTTGCATCAGCGCACAGCCATGGTGAAATCGCAAGCGTCGCGAAGGACGTGAAACGGGTGATCATTACCGGCTATCGCTAGCACCTATGATTCAGTCTGCTTGACCATTTCTTTCTCCTTGCATGTCCACTTTCACTGTCGCAAATATTGTTTTTTGGTAAGAGCTTGTTGGCTTGAGTATCATATTCCCTTTTTTATCGACCGTTCGTTGTCTTGTCGGTACTTGGAATCTTCCGGCGGGATCCAACTACTTGTTCCGATTCTGTTGGCTCTTTTGCCTTTGTACCGCCCTTATCTCTTCGGTAATGCAAGTTTATAGATTGATCCTCGTCTTGGGTTAGAGGTGTCCCCATCCCGTGCTCTACTCTGACCTCGCTCTCATCTCGTCGTGCATCAAAAGACTGTTCGTTCTACTTATCGTGTGCCTGCTGTTGGCATCTCAGACACCCACTCGCTAGAGCGCTTCGTACGCACGCATCTGTGGACTCGTTTCCGTCCCGATTCCAGTGGTTTCGGCATGCAAAAATCCTACACACATCCCCCTTGTAGCCGGTGCGTACACGAACGGTGCGGCTATCGCACAGAGGAAGACTTTCCTAAAGCGGCGATGTGCCGCTACTTAGCCGATACGCCCTTATAAAAGGGCTTAGTAAGAGAGTTCTCTCTTACTCGGGGCCAAGATTTCCCTTGGCATACCAGTTAGAGTTAACTAACGCCTTGAAACAAGGCTTCCCTTAGAAAGGGAGTAGATAAGGGAGGTATTACCTTTGGCTACAAACACTCACAGAACGCGCGACCGGTCGAGGTCGTGCGTCTAGCTGGATTAGTGTGTTTTGTAAACTGAATATATACTTAATATGTAATTAGCCTAAATTAATTAAACTAATGTAACTATATGTAATAATAGGTAGAACTTAGTCCCTTCGTACCTAGCCGAAATTTAATGTACACACCTGTATACCAACACGTGGCAGGCTGTCACGCCTCCACCAAGGGCTCCTGCCTGATTGGTTGAAATAACCAATAGGTCCAAACCTTTCGGACCGGTCAATACTGACCCCAACCGTAGTGTACTTACGTACACAACATAACTAAATGTAACCAAAATGTAACCCTGTTACATCCTCCCCATCAAGACTATTGCTTAAGCATAAAATCAATTATAGTTGGAGAACTCCAACTGCCAGAACTTCTGGCTAACCATGAGCACCTTTAGTGGTCCTGAGGATTCACCTCGGGAAGTGGATGGAAACCATTCCGATAACTCGGAGGTGGAGGCCCTTGGGGATATCTCCCAAAGGATGACCGCTCCGAAAACGCCGAACGGCGATATCGGCAGTCCAATCCTTTCCCCACACGTGGGTAAAATTCACTAACTCGTGCGCCACCTCTTCCAACCGCGGATGATGCATCCGGGTCGCCGAAGGCGACCATCACCGATAATCCAGACACGGCTCAAGAAGCCCGACGTGCCGTACCGGCACGGAAATGTCCTCGTGACCCTCAAAAGAAGGCCAAAAACGAGGTGAAGAGGGGATTAGCCTCATATATCCCTGGGCCTGCGGCTGAACTGCCGCGTGAAATCACGCGCCGGAGACAACTCCAGGCAAAGCTACTAACACCAAGGCAGTTCACTGTCAACTCATATCGAGCACGCCTCAGGAAACAGGCGCGGGGTATCGTCGTTGAGACCCTCCGCGAATTTCCCTCGCTCTCAAGCGATGCGAAGATGTCAAGGAGGCCGAACGGGCATTCCGCGCTTGGGCGGAAGGGGAGAAGCGTCTCCCCAACTTTGACGAGCTGTATAACAGCTATTCCGAACCCGACGTTCGGATATAGAGGGCGTTGCGCTTGGAGTATGCCCAGGCCAAAGCGCTGGGGCAATTACCTGCCCCCGGTGTGGTGCCGGAGAGCAATGCAAACTCTGCATCTGCCTTCGGCAAACTCCCAGCTACTGGGAGTGAAGGGGATTCTTCCGCCCCTTTGGTCGTTGACTCTCAGCGGGGTTCTCCCGCTCGAAAGCTTCAACGACGTCACGTCAATCCTTCCTCAGGGGAGTCTCGGACTCCCACGAACTCTGTGAATGTGGATAACCTTTCTACTTCACCAGGTACTGGGTCTAACCCCGATGATGGCGTCGTGCCATCAGACGCTCCACATGATAATGTGGAGCTCCCTCCGTATCGAGAACTGGAGGAGGAGGTCGCTCTATTGCGACGTGAGTTCTACGAGCGCTGTAATCGATACAGCCGTCGCATCCATGATGCCCAGGAGGGACTCCGCGACGAGGGGTGTGCGAATGAACGCCTCGAGGGGCGGCTTGCCTCCCTCTAGTCTCTCGTTGCGGAGCTTCAGGGTCGTATTTCGATCCTGTCGGAGATGTTCCGACCTGTCGTGCCTTTCCGCTATCCGACTTCCCGACCTCCTCCAAGAGGGTACCAGCCTCCGGGTTCTGGTATGGCTTAAGCATACCCACACAGAAGGTTGGATGCGTACGCATCGCCTTCGGGATATCCAAGGTATACGCCAAGCCCTTTCGGGCTAGTACCTTAAAAGGCCCCACAACCTGGGGCGCAGTTTGTTCCGCAATACGTTGGAAACTGTATGTGTAGGAAGATTCTTAGCGTTTAATAAAACACTTTCTCCTACTCTGTACGCCCTTTCGTTACGCCGACCATTGCGGTCGGCCTGTTCCTTTTGCCTGTCTTGGCTTTCCACGATGGCATCGCAAACGTGTCGTAAGACACTAAGGCGCGTCGATAAAAACTTATCGATGTGCTTTCGCACAGATACAGGGCTGTTATCGGGGAATCCTCCCCCCTCAAGCCCTGGGCCACACACACGTGGCGTCAACGGAACCCTCGGATTCACTAATACGTTCACGTAAAACAGGGTAAACCCCGTAGATGCATGTACCCAATTGTTGATAGCAAATTCAAGCATCGGAAGCATCTCACTCCAACTCTTTGGAGAATCCGGACATAAAATCCGGAGAATATCCTCCACAACGCGATTAACGCGTTCCGTCTGACCGTCCGTCTGTGGATGATCCGCAGTGGACATGAGGAGCTTGTTGCCTATCACCTTAAACAGAGCTCCCCAGAATTGTCCCATAAAAAGGGGATCCCGATCCGACACAACGGAATCGGGTAGACAATGCTGTCGAAAGACACGGTCTAGGAACACTTTTGCCGTTCCTTGTCCATCTATGGACTCTGTCACCGCCGCCAGGTGAGCCATCTTGCTCAATCGGTCTACAAAGACCAGTATGTTGGTGTTCCCGGCCTTATCCTTCGGAAAACCGAAGATAAAATCCATACTAATGGATTTCCAACACTCCGTTGTAACCGACAAGCTCGCCAAAGGTGCAGCTGAACTTGCAGAGGGTTTAACCCTATGACACGTCTTACATGTGCGTATATACGCACCTACCCACTTATACATCTTGGGCCACCAATATAGAGTGCTTAAAGCGCTGTAGGTCTTATCCCGACCTAAATGACCCCCGGTAGGGGCGTCATGTGCCTCCAAGAGGACTCTATACTTCAGTTCCTCATCCTGAGGAACAACCACCTGCGGAGTGTCCTCCGCTCTCGTGCTATAATATAGCAAACCGTCACAGTACCTGTAACGGTGTAACCGAGCTCTAGCTCGACTTGACAGGGTAGGCTCAGACGAGGCATATCCCGTTCCACCCAAAGCGCTGATAAGCGCTGTATACTGTGGGTATTTCTCATACGCCTGGCGTATGAGGTCCACCACAGACGAGGTGACGAATGTCGCGTGAGCGAGCTCGTAATCGGGACGACGCGACAACGCGTCTGCAAGCACATTCTGCTTGCCAGGTTTATACTTAACCTCAAATTATACTCCGCAAAGAAGTAGAGCCAACGGGCCATCCGTTGGGAGAGATGAGGCGGCTTCGTCGCTGTCCGTAAGGACGCGTGGTCTGTATAAACCACGAACGGCTTTGAGCCGAGTAGGTGAACCCTAAATTTGACGAGGGTATACTTCATAGCAAGTAGCTCCTTAGCATGAACGGGATAATTCCGTTCTACAGCTTTAATCTGCCTCGACTCAAACGCAATCACGCGTTCTCGTCCCGCATCGTCTGCTTGTAACAAAGTACATCCGATTGAAAAATCGGAGGCGTCGCAGACGACGCTAAATGGTTTCGCAGAGACTGGGAGAGAAATAACGGGGGCTTTCAACAAGCTCCCCTTAACCGCTTCGAAAGCGGTTTGGTGTTTGGTTTCCCAACACCAATCTATTCCTTCTTATGAAGGTCTGCTAATGGCTTCGCCATTTCAGCGTAGTTCTCGCTGTATTTGTGGAAATAATTGGCTAATCCAAGACACTTACGTAAATCCCTAAGATTTACAGGCGAAGGCCACTCTACAATGGCTTTCACTTTCGCGGGATCCGCCCGCACTCCATCCTTACTGATGAAGCATCCGAGGAAAGGGATTTACTCGGCACCAAAAATACATTTGGATGCGTTTGCATATAACTTATTCTCCCGCACACATTCGAGCACCGCTCGAAGATGTATTAGGTGCGCCTGAACATCAGACGAGTCTCCTTCCGCGCGACTATGGACGAATATATCGTCGAAGTACGTCTGAGCGTACTTCCTATGAGGGCGGAAGAGTTGAGTCACCAAGCGATTGAAAGTCGCTGGTGCATTCGAAAGCCCTTGTGGCATAACAAGCCACTCCCACAGCATGCCACTAGGCGTGCTAACCGCTGTAAGCGGAATATCGGACGCTCGAATGAGCACCTGATAATACCCGTCCACCAGATCTAAGGCACTGTACACAGTACAGCCCGCCATATTGTTCTGGAGGACATCCTTCCGAGGAATCGGAGTCTGCATGGGTACAGTAGCTGCATTCAGCTTGTTATACGCATGCACAACGCGCCACTTTCCGTTCGGTTTACGAGCACAAAAGTGGGAGATAAGTGGGGAGACTTGCTCTCCCGTACCATCCCTGCCTCTTATTTCCCCTTGAAGAATGCGTCGATGACGTCGCATTGTTCCTTGGGGAGAGGCCACTGCCTAGTGACGCAGTATTTGGTTCCAGGAACCAAATCAATTTCATGTCGGACTCTCCGATCCGGCGGTAACCCCATCGGCGGGTTGTCACTAATGACATCTCCAAATTCCTTTAAAAAGGAATGGTAAGGGTCCTCAGGATCCGAGAGGATCTTGAGTCCGCTTCGGAAATTTAATGCCTGTTTGGTTTTCACCAAAAATGACTCGTCCATAGTGGATGAGGAGTTCAACTACTCTTCCGGACGCAACACCAAGACCTCGTCGATTTCATCTGCTTTCAAAGCAGTCTCAAACTCGTTGAAGGACATATCTTCCAACGACAACAGTTCGCCTACCCCAGGAAACCGTTCCAGGCTTACGCCTTCTGTGACAACACCTGTCACACTATTCAGCATCCTGTAGGACTGCTGACTACTGGCCTCGGGACTCATCCCGAGACCCAGATGGGGGGAGTCAATTGCCCCATCTATTGGAAGCACCACACGCCTATCCACAGAGGTCTCTACCTCTACCACCGATGACTCGCCGGTCTCACCTAATAGAGCGTGGTCGGAATCATTTCGGACATGCGAAAGAGACGAACTACGGGTATCTTCGCTTGGAAGCGCTTCGCGCTTAACCACAGGGGTCTCTACCCCTACCACTGGAGTCGCAACTAGTTCGCCGAACACGGCGTCGTCGGAATCAGTTCCGACCTGCACAAGAGACGAACTTCGGGTATCTTCTCTAAGCGCCTTTGCGCTTAACCTCAGAGGAATCCATCTCTGCCACTGGCAACTCACCAGTCTCGCCGTTAAAGGCGTGGGAATTAACCGCCGTATCCCCCTCGTTAAGGAACTCTTCCTTAACGTCATTGGGAATGATCATTTTAGACATCCCAATCTCTGGCATCTCACGCCAGAATCTCTTTTGCGATCGAGCAAAGGTGGGTTCGTGACTCGCCAATGCTTCACCCGACCGCGGGTGCGTTGAGCCAATGGACTTAGACTTCCAGTCTATCCATGGCTCGTGGCGTTTCAGCCACTTCATGTCCAAAATGAGGTCATAACTCGAGTCCAAATCCAGGACTAGGCAACGTTCTAAGCTGTCGAAGTCTGCAAACTTCAGCTTAAGGTCAATCGAGACCTTGGGTACAGAAACCTGTACGCCCGTCGCAAGACGGACCGTGACAACGTCACGAGAACGTGCCTCTAGGGCCTCCGCATACAGCCGACTCTTCACAACAGAAGCTCGTCTGACATAGTTGTCGGATACTCCAGAGTCTATCAAGACTATCCAAGGCTTATCAAAGCCTTTCACGTCCGCAAGGACAACCAGTAAATCTGGCTGGTACACCAACTCGGTGCTGGAAAGCACCGTTTCCCTCGGGGATTTGTGCTGTCGTCCCCTACTTGGGGATTAACAGCACTGAGGAATCCCCCAGTAAGGCTCCCCATACCTACTGGGAGCCGTCGTTTCCCGACGGTCTGAAGGAGGGCTTATAACCTACCCTCGACCTCTTAAAGCGAATATCTCGCTGTTTTTTTTCGGACATCTGTTCCGAAGATGATCCGTGCTTCCACACAGGAAGCATCTCAGTGGCCCATGCCGCTGCAGAATATCTAAGAGCTCCGCTTGGAAGCCCTGCGGAAAGGAGTCAGAGTGACTCCTAGCGGAAGGTTTCTCCTCCGCTTCGACCTGACTCACGCCCATGGGTTCGGGACCCACCCTAGAGGAACGAAAGTTCCTCTCGGCGTTGAACGCCATCTTAAACGCCTCCCCCAGGGATTGGGGTCGGCATCGGAACAGTTCCGAACGTGCTGGCCCTTCTTTCAGGCCTCCCATGAAGACGGGAATGGACACATCGTCCGAATACGCTTTCGCGTACATCCTTGCCAATAGGGTCTTCGGTTCTTGGACGTATGTCACCAAGTCCCTAGTGCCCTGACGGCACCTCAAAAACGCCAGCTGATTCTGGAAAACCAGATCAGGCGTGGCGTACATGTCCATAAGCTTTTGCTTAAGGACTTCCCAGGTTGTGAACACGCCCGTGACCGAATCCGGACACGTAAACGCCCTTGTACGGGCGTTGCCCGTGAGATGGGTCAGTGCAAGTCCCACTTGCAAGTGATCCTCGATCACATTCTCTGTGGCAAAGGCCGTTTCGACCTCGCGAAGTCACACATAAAGCTTATCACCTTTTTCACCGGTAAATTCCTTTATATTAAAGGATAACGGAGGGCGCACGCAGAATGACTTACGTACACACTCGCCTCATGGGCGAGGAGGGGGTTAACCCTCTCGCGCACGGCATCAAATCCCTGCTCCACTAGGTGGCGCATGCCAACTGAACCCAATATGGGTACTATCCTCTTAAAGGCTTCCTGTTGGACGGGGGTTAACCTAGCCCAATCGTCCTGTTTCATCATTTGCAGAGGATGTTGTCTACCAACGAAGGTGTTGGATTGACGACTAGTGCTACCAGATGTATCCGGTGCGTACACGCACGGTGCGGCTACCGCACAGAGGAAGACTTTCCTAAAGCGGCGATGTGCCGCTACTTAGCCGATACGCCCTTATAAAAGGGCTTAGTAAGAGAGTTCTCTCTTACTCGGGGACAAGATTTCCCTTGGTTTACCAGTTAGAGTTAACTAACGCCTTGAAACAAGGCTTCCCTTAGAAAGGGAGTAGCTAAGGGAGGTATCCCCTTTGGCTACAAACACTCACAGCACGCGCGACCGGTCGAGGTCGTGCGTCTAGCTGGATTAGTGTGTTTTGTGAACTGAATATATATTTAATATGTAATTAGCCTCAATTAATTAAACTAATGTAAACTATATGTAATACTAAGTAGAACTTACTCCCTTCGTACCTAGCCGAAATGTAATGTACACACCTGTGTACCAACACGTGGCAGGCTGCCACGCCTGATTGGTTGAAATGACCAATAGGTCCAAACATTTCGGACCGGTCAATACTGACCCCAACCGTAGTGTACTTACGTACACAACATAACTAAATGTAACCAAAATGTAACCCTGTTACACCCTTCTTAGCTTATCCCCTCATACCTTATGTCCCCTCTTAGCTTATGACTTTTGGCGGGAACGAGGCTCGTTCTATGAGGACTAACTTATATCTTATAAGTTATAAATCTTGGAAATTTATAAGTTCTTCGGGGGAAAATATCTCACTTGAACCAGGCATCAAGGGTGCGTTGGACAGTGTCTGAAAGGCGGACGCCAGTCTGCAGGTCTCTAAGTGTCTTGGCAACCATCCGATACTTTTCGTCGGAAAGATCAAGCAGAGAAATGGAAATCCTGAGGGCCTCAAGCTTCTTGGTCTTTGAAATCTCTTCCTCCATCACCTCTCTCTCTTCGTCATTGTCCTGATCGTAAGCCTGCACCAAGGCGATGAGCTCCTCGTCACTCAGATCAGAGTGAACGCAATACTGCTCCCCCTACACGTTGAGTAGGTCGTCACCGGAACCCGGTGCTGGAGTGAAAGGTGGTCGAGGGCCTCCTGCAGCTCCTTCTCCACGTCGGCTTTTTCAGCCGTGTGTTCAAGGGGACGCTCGTGTGGACCAAACATGGGAAGCGGGCCTTCTTAGGCGAGGAGACCGCTCTTGCGGAAGCAGTTGTGGATCGTATCGGAGGAGATCTCGTCCCAGGCAGCATGAGACCATCTAATAGCCGTGAGTTGGTCGACTTTGTAGAGATCTTTCTCGTTGCGATCCTTGCGGTCCAGGGCGTTACGCATGTGGAAGCGTCGGTAGTGGCGCTTGAAAGCGCAGATATTGCCTGGTCCATGGGCTGAAGTTTCGACGTAGTGTTGGGAGGCAACGGCTGAACCGTCACATTGGTGAGCTCAAGGTCGGTGAGAGTGTGAGAGGGGGCATTGTCCATCAGCAGCAAGACCTTGCGGCCATTTCCCTGTCAAACAGCATCTTAGCAACACATCCTTTGATAACATTGGCAACAACACCACCCATCCTCATTTTCTTGTCAAGGTCAGCCAGCCCCTCCTGGAAGAGGATGCCAGTCATCCATCCTTTCTTGTTGTTGCGGTAGTAGAAGCCGTGTCGCGCGCCGATCTTTTTCTTGAATCATCTAGGCTTCTCAGCCTTGCCTATGATGAAAGGCTCCAGTTTGTCTGATCCGTCTGCGTTTGCACACAGTGCCAAAGTGAAGCGAGTCTGAGGAGATGTTAGCATTTGATTGGCAATCTCAAAGGCATGGATCTCACTGTTCTCCTTGTCCTTCTTTGTCCCTTCCACAGGCTGCTGGGCAATGGTACGGTCTGGAGCCATGGAGAAGTAGAGTCCTGATGACAGTGAGCAATGTCAACAAACTGTTCAAGAAACTGTTCCACAATCACAAAAACATTAAACTCACCAGTTTCATCCATGTTGTACACATCCTCCAGATTGTAGGAGGAGATGAGCTGCCTCAGGTCAGGCAGAGACCTTACCATACACCGACAGCAGCCGAACCACTCTCTCCACGAATCTTGAAGGACTTCAGCTTGTGCCTCTGCTGGAAGCGGTCCAGCCAGCCATTGGAGAACTCCAGCTTTTTGTCCAACTGCAGAGCCTCCTGGAACTGGAGGCCCTTCTGCTTGATGAGCTCTCCACTGAGGGAAATGCCTTTGTACTGGCACTGCAGAACCCAGGTGGAAATGGCCTCCTCCAGCTGATTGGAAGTGACTTTGCGGGCCCTCTTTGACTGAAGGGAGGCTTTGTCCAGTTTCTCCAGCTCATTCTTCCTCTTCAGGATGCCGCTGATTCCCGGCTGACTCATGCCCCGGATGTTGAACTGTTGCACAGCCCACTTGGCCAGCTCTGTCTGGCTCATGCCTGGATGGGCTGCACTGTGTTTGCAGATAGCCAGCCTCTGCTCATTTGTGAGCTTGTCCTGTTCAAAGTTTGGAAGAGAAGATGTCAGCTGAGGCAGCACAGCTGCTGAAAAGAGCTCTGTGCACTTGCCTCTGAGTTCTGGCCTTTGCCCTTGGTGGCCCTGGTGGCCTTGGGGGTCTTGGTCATGGTTTGTTTTGGTTTTGACGTGGGTGTGGTTGGTGGAGGTGTTGTTGGTGACCGATGATTTTGACTGTTAAATTAATTGATTTTCCGGCCAATGAGTCATTGGTACCCCTTCTACCTTATAACCTCTCATAATTTATCATTTCTGCTGTCTACCAGGGGTATAAGCTAAGAGGGGGATGTGTGTACATCTTTTCGTCCGTCCTATGTAGGTGGGTGCACCATATGCATTACGCGAGGTTTTTTCGATTCCCACCAAGCCTCGGCGTGTCGTCTACCTAACTCTCTCTCGTGTCTACCTAACTCGCGCCCGCGTACGGGTTTGACTCTTGTTTCGAGCGAGCGTTTCCATGGACGCGAGTCTCACCGAGACAGAGTATGACGTGCTACTTATTGGGACGGGCATGGTCGAGGCCATTGTCGCTGGGTGGGTTTTGGACGTGGATCTCGCACTCATCATCCTAATAATCATTGTCGTGCCTTGTCTCTAAACTGTCTCTAAAAGAATCCTCTCTATCTTCGTGTGATTGATGATATTTGCTAGGGCCTTGGCGCGCAGTGGCAAGAAAGTGTTGCATCTCGACGAGGTCCAGTGCCCCTCGTGCCACGAACGTGACGACCCCCTCGCTCATCTTGTGTGTCTGTGTGTGTGTCGTGTCCTCATGTCGCTAGAATGAGTTTTATGGCAGCCAGGAGGCCTCGTTCTCGTTCGTGCACTTTCGTCGCTGGCTCGCACGACCGCGTGGAAGCGCGAGTACAAATAATGATAATTGTACGTACGACGGCGCGACGCAGCGAGAGAATCTGTCCGCACGGGCCTTTTTGAACGCATCGCAGCCGTACGCGCTCGTGCCGCTCGACCAGTCGTGTGCGTGCACGCTCGTAGAGGAAACGTTTGCCTCGGACACTGTCCAAGCCGAGCTCGAGGCCCGCTCGTCGTCGTTCAATATTGACCTCACGCCACGTTGCTTGCTCGCGTCCGAAGCGCTCGTGGACGATCTAATCACGTCGGGCGTCGGCCGGTACCTCGAGTTCACGGCGCTCGAACGTACGTACGTCACGTGGGAACAGGACCCGTGCGTCCAAGCGTCCAATCCGACGACGCCCTCGTCGTCGTCCACGGTCTGGCCCGTGCCGTGCTCGAAGAACGCCGTGTTTCAAAGCACATTGTTGACCCGCGTCGAGAAACGACAGTTGATGAAGTTTCTCCAGTTCGTGGCCGACTATGGCGAGACGAACGTGCGGCAGCAAGCGGTCGCGACGCGAAATGAACGCACGCTGGCCCCGGGCCGCGCGCTCGTGCGGCCCCAGAACAAAAGTGTTCCCCAAGTGGAGGCTGCGACGTACCGTACCCTTACATTTCAAGAGCTTCTCCACACGCACCTGCCCACGTCCGAAAAACTCCGGGACGTGATTGTCTACTGTCTCGCGTCGTTTGCGAGGCGCCCAACGACGTCGACGTCGGCCCACGACGGGCTAAAGGCTGTCTATCGGTACCTCGCGTCACTCGGACGATTTACGAGCACCAGCGCGTGGTTGGTCCCGCGGTATGGCCTGAGTGAAGTCGCGCAGAGTTTCTGTCGCTTGAGTGCTGTGTACGGCGGTCTTTATGTCTTGCGCGCGCCGATTCACGCGCTCGTGGTGACACAAAACACGGCCCCGACCGTTGTGGGCGTCCAGTGTCGCGATGGCGCCGTGCTCCGGGCCACGCACGTGGTCGTGAATGGCAGCTACGGAGCGTGTCTTCGGGTTGGCGAGACGCACGTACAAGAGCAAATGCTCTTACGTGGCGTCTTTGTCCTCACCCGGTCGCTACAAGACGCTACGAGGTTGCTCGTCATGGTGCCACCGCACGAGGCCGACGGGGCGAATCCTTGTGCCGTGCACATTGTCCAGTTGGATGCCAGTGCGTGTGTCGTGCCGCCCAACTACTTTCTCGTGCATATGAGCATGCTCTTACCCCCTGCGTGGGTACACGACGCGGCGCGACAAAAGATGCTCTTGTTGCGTCTTCTCCGGCGCTTGCTCGTGAATGCCGACCCCACGTTAAAAGAGCACGACGCCTGGCGCGACGTGATTGCGTGGCGCGTGCTCTTTACGATGAAGTACGTGGTGCCGGGGACGAGCTATAAGAGCAATCCACGGGCTCGTAATCTGTGGGTCGTCGGCGAGACGCACGACGACGAGGAAGAGGACCAGAGGCCGAGAGGGTGGGAGATTCACTTGGAGAGCATACGAGCAGCTGCCTATGCTCTCTTTCAAACCTTGTGTCCACAAGAACCGTTTTTACCGAAAAGTGCTAGTGCAGCACAAGCAGAAGAAGACGAGGATGAAGACCAGGAAGAGCAAAGTGTTCTTGAAGCGGCGCAGAAACTAGTACAGCAACAGCTCGCATAGTTGATAGTGGATGTCGCTCGCGACTCGCATAGTTGATAGTGGATGTCGCTCGAGACTCGCATAGTTTATATCTGTGGTTAAGGCAGATTTTATCAGAGAAAAAATCGAAGGCCCGTACCAGATGTTTTTGAAGCAATTGACCACGGCGAGTGTTAGAGGAGAGACTAAGCTGTTTGGAATGACCTAAGTGGTGAATTTAGGGCGTAGATTCCTTCTTTTGGCGTTTAACTTTGGCGATCTTTTGGACTGACTAGTGTGAACCGGCTAGTTGAAGTGTAGGAAGTGGACAGGCGTGCCAGGAACGTCAGTGTCACTCCCGTTTTCGTCAGTTTCCACGCCTCTCGTTGGTGTGCATCTCTCTATCCGTCTCTTACTTAAGTACACTCGGCGATATACTGACTTGAGTTAACATTGCTGCAAGTCGAATGGACATAGGAAACACGATGACGTTGACTACAACTCGTGATCCGGTTAGAGGTATACAGAGTGTAGCTCATCGCTCTCTCTCCAACTGGGCAGGACGGTCTCACTTTACGAGAAAGAAAGCAGCCCACCTCCAAGTGGCCTATCTCTCTCCCCACCCCGAGGAACAAACAAGATGGAAATGTGTCAGCAGTGACCATTCATGCCGTTACTTCTTTGTCTATCGGGTGGGAATTATAAAAAGACAGTGTGAGGTTCCCACGCTTAGTCTTTGTGGGCACTTGCGAGCCACGAAGTCGTTGCGATCGCTTTCGGGCAAGTTTACGCAGTCGTTGTCTGATTGCGTGGGCTCTATTTTCGAACAAGTGGGTTTCTAATCGAGAAGGTTCTTAAACCCCAGCTACTTATCCCACCTCTCACCTTATTGTGCTACGAGGGTGACGCTTCTCATAGGCTTAAACCCAGGTGTAGTTCCAATTTGATTTTCCCTCGAAGTTTGTGACGCACATAAAACCTAAAGCACTAACCGACGTCGACCGAGCCTTTCATTGGCGTTTCACATAGGGTGGAGCGTAGGCGATCGACAGTCTCAGACAATCATCGCATCGACATCGTCCACCACTCTAAAGTTTACCATAAAGTACACGCCCGCTCGTGTCTATGGGTAACCAAGTCGCAACGTTAGGGGATTCCAACGTGTCTCGATCCAGTAATTTACGAAATAAAGTCAAGCACCGGGTCAAGTCGCCTGGCACGTTTCGTCACGTGGGTTCGCCGTCATCTTCTGTCCCCATCCACGAATCAACTCCGCCCAAACGTAAACGCCAATCTCGGTCTCACAGCGAAGGTGTCACAAGTGATTGTAGTACGGCCATCTCGACGACCGATTTCCCACACGTGCCTCGACATTTAGAGAAACGACGCGAGACGATGGGACCGTTAGTCCCATCGGAGTCCACCCCCGAAGAAGACGACGGCGGGACAAGGTTAGAGAAACACGGTACGCCCACTCGTCCACACGACGCGGAGCAACTTCGACGGATACGACAAGCGGAACAGATTCTAGTGGAAATTGCCAAGGAATATGCGGCCAAGCGGGCAGCAGGATTGGTCCCGACGAAGCCAGTACCGGCTCGGACCTTACTCTGGGAAGAGATGGAAAGACGAGCGCAACGGTTACGTTTAGGGATTGGACGACGCGGCACGTGTGTCTATGGACGCGACTCGGACAACGGAGCGTGTGGGTGTTCCACGTATAAGAAGAAGAAGGACATGGAGAATGGACGGGAAAATACCGGCGGCGTGTGTGAATGTTGCAATCACGGTGCGTCCTGGCATCGCCTCACGGGTGGCACGACGGCCGCGCCGACTTCGAGCTTAGGGGCCGTCCCCTTACGTTCTCGAAGTCGGTTAGGGAGTCGCACCTATAGTCACAAAACGAGCAGTGCTCCCCATGGTACGAGTGAAGACTCCCTATACTCGCTTGGGAGTGACAATTATGACCAAGTGGAGGATGAGTATAGTGACGACGAGTCCAGTGATGACGACGCCATTGCCAATGAAGTGGCACGACCGTATTCCATGATGGACGATCCGACGCCGCCGTTGATCCACCGACACGCTCCAAGTGAAGCGGACGCCCTCGATCGGAATTCGCTCTTTGCCAACGGCGACAGCTTTGGCCTCCCGCCCCGCCTCTCGAGCACGAGTCGACACTTAGATAAACTCTTGAGTGCCATTGCCAAGTATCGAGGCATGGGGTTCTCGGAAGCCGAGATTGAAGACAAGATTCGAGACGATTTCCCACCGACGGAGCGACACGACCGAGCGCAGCGACGAACGACGCGTGCGAGTCAATAAGAGAGAGAGAGACGGGAAAATGTGTAACCTAGTGTACAAGTGAAAAGGGTCCATTAGAGACAAAAACTCTTGAAAAGCATGGGCTCGTGTCCCTAAAAACGACGTTTCTCGGTCCGCTTTCGTCCACGCAGGCGTGCCTCCACCCACCGTTCCTCACCAATTAATGGGTCTCTCTATCGGGCACCCACCATACCCACTCCAATCAAGTCGTCCGCTTTCCAACAACACACAAAACACCTCTCACACCTAATCTGCCTCTACAATTTCATCTTACTCTCGAGCTCGAGCTCCTGGTTCTCAAAAATGGACGTGACGCGCATGACGACGGACCACGTAATCGCTTGCCCCGGTGCCATGCGCGTCAAGCGCGGGAGCAGTCCCTTCCATAACGCCCCCACGCCCTCTTCCCGCGCAATCACTCTCATGGCATCGAGAAATCCCTTGTACTTGAGCTCCTGCCCCACCACGGACTCTTGCGCCATGAGGCGCGTCTTGAGCACGTCCATGGGCGTATTTAACATTGGACCGAGCGAGCCGGCAATGAGGCCATTGATAAACGTTGCGTACGTGGGCAACGTCTTGCCATCGCCATCCTCCTTGTTCCACACATGGTGATTGAGCCACGCAAACGCCATAAAGTTAAACGCTTGGTTACTCCCTTGTCGGGCCATGGTCGGGACATTGCCCTTCCAGAGCGCACGCAGGCCTTCGTGGCGGAGAATGTGACGCGTACAGTCAACGGGACCGTGGAACCGGCCAACGCCCACTTCCTTTTGCATTCGAGTCTTGATGACCTCGAATGGCGTCACGATAAAGACCGACTCGATGCACCCGGCGAGTAACCCGGCCGCAAAATTAATTGTCGGCGTGATCGGGTGATGCTTCCCACCTGCCAACTGTTCTTTAAACCACGCAAACGAGCCAAAGCGTAAGGCATATTTAAGCACCATGTTCGTGACAAAGGGGGAGAGGCCCTTGTACAGGGCCAGGCCGCCCTCGGTCTTGTAAATGGTTTGGCCACAGTGGACCATGCCCCGATACTGTCCGTTGCGATCCAATTGCAACCGCGTCTTGGTGACGTCCAGCGGTTGCAACATGCACGCTTCCGCGACGCCACCGGCCATGCCCGCCAGCATTTTCACGTGCACGGGCACGGTCCGATTCTTCATCTCGGCGCCCATGGCATCTTTGAGCGCACTCGTGGCGAGGACGTGGTCGTTCGGGGCGGGAGACGGCATGGGTGGATACTTATACGAGAGACACACGACCGAGGGCGACGCAGTGGACCGCAGCGAGGCAAAGTGAGAATGAATTTAGGGGGGGGGCGGATAAGTAGGACGGAGGACGAGGCGGCGTGGCTTCGTGGTCAAAACTAGCCAATCGCTCTCCGTGCGTGAATGATCGCACCAGAGCGCGTAGACGGGACAAGCACGGATATTTATTCGCGTGCGAAAAAAAAGTAATTCGAGGGATAGAGTTCGCAGCGAGTGGGTGCGTATACTTGGCCCGAGTAGTTTGGACCGACGACCCTCGACGGATGACGAGTGACGTTGCTTTGTCACGACCGAAAATGCTCGTGATTGTTTTTTCCTGCTGCCGTTACCTATACTTATCGTGAGGGATAGGGTGATTCTCTCCTTTTCACTCTGTAGATAAGATAGTTTCGACTCTAAATCAGTTTATGGTTTCGGCGCCGACCGAATCTGGCACTTAGGGTGAAAATCCACCGAACAAGGGATGAGTGCGAGTGCCGCTCGTCCCTACAATATGATTGGAAAAGTGAAACATGTCATCTTAGGATTTGCGTCCATTGCGTTTCAATGTTGAGGTTTCGCCGACGATTTCTCTAAAAAATCACACGCAATGTATTTTTGTCTTATAGGCAAGATCCCTTTGTAACCCTTCGTAAATCGATTAGACATGTTGTTCAAGAGGTATATCAATTGTCCGAGAGTAAAGTGCATGGAAACAACTCACTCGCCCTCTGGTGCTCATAAAAAGATTCATTTATGCAAGTGAAAAACTTATACCTCGTTTTATTTGTCAAAGTTCGTGCGCACCCCCGTGAGGCACGTCGTCGAAGCTCGCCACGGTTCAGCTAAATTCCTGCGCGTACTTTTCCTTTGCTTGCTTCTGCATCTCCATGTCCACGCGACCAGTCGTGGGGTCAGTACCCAACGGACGTCGGAACAATAATATATGCGGCTCTGGTCTGCACTCATTCCCGTCAAATAGAACCGAGAGCGTGAGAAAAAATCGACCAAGAAAAAAGTCCGTTTGTCTGCCACCATTGCACGTACTTGTGAATCGCATAGTGCACCCAACCACGACTTTGTTGGACACCTAGCTGACGCCACTCGGTTTCAGTCAATAAACGGTCTGGCAATTGGCGCTGCATTTCCTTGGGTAAGATCACGTGTCTAGCATGTACCATCGAACCACAGAGTTAGTGGTTGAAACGTTGTCCCGAGCCTCAATTCATGCACTACGTGATCGAATAGAAAGACCAGGCAATCTGCTTTTTACCTATACTCGTGGGTATCGTCCACGTACTTTTCCGAATACTCGATACGCGACGACAGGTCGTGTGTCATATCGGCGGACGTGTGTGTGTTTCAAATTGTCGTGGCGGGATTGGTCCGAACCATTTCGGACTTAACCGAGTGCGTGTACGGTACATTACAAAGTATCGATTCTCTAACTCGCATGCCTATCTTTTGTATAGTGGAAGAAGGACGCCAGAACACACAACAGCGACTCTCAAGAGCAACGTACGTACACTAGAAAAAAAGACATTGCCAAGTATATCAAGACGTAAATGGAGGACACATGTGGCACGGTGTTTCGTCGGGTCCAGCCACCACGCAGCGTTTAGGTACGAAAGGATCCACTTTATCGGCGCGCTGCACGTCGACAATTACCAGCCGTCCCCTCGTACCCACTTACCTTCGTGCAACACGCTAGAACGCCGCATTCCCGGGCCATCGGGGAAACGGAATCACGTCCCGAATGTTCTCAATGCCCGTGACGAACCGAATGAGACGCTCAAAGCCGAGGCCAAAGCCCGCGTGGGGCACGGACCCGTACTTGCGCAGGTCCAGGTACCACTTATAGTCGTCGGGGTTCGCGCCGGCTTCTTTCAGCCGCGTCTCTAACACGTCCAGGCGCTCCTCGCGAGCGGATCCACCAATGAGTTCCCCCACATGGGGCACTAGCACGTCCGCCGCGGCCACCGTCTTGCCATCGTCATTCAAGCGCATGTAAAAGCTCTTGCACTCTTTTGGGTAGTCAAAGAGCACCACGGGTTTCTTGTACACGACTTCGGTCAAGTACCGTTCGTGTTCCGAGCCCAAATCCGTGCCCCAGACGGGCTGGACAGTAAACTTGGCCTTTTTCGCATGCTCTGGCTCCGCGAGGAGCGCCACGGCGTCGGTATACGAGAGACGCACGAACGGCGACGCAATCGTCGCTCGGAGACGCTCGATCAGTCCTTTCTCGACATTCTTGTTGAAAAACGCCAGGTCCTCCGTGCAATGGTCGAGGGCATACTGGACACAGTACTTGAGATAATCCTCGGCGAGATCCATGTCGTCCTCGAGCGTGGCAAACGCAATCTCGGGCTCAATCATCCAGAATTCCGCTAAATGACGCGACGTGTTCGAGTTCTCGGCACGGAACGTCGGGCCAAACGTGTAGACGTCCGAGAGTGCACAGCAGTGGGTTTCGACATTGAGCTGGCCCGAGACACTCAGGAAGGACGGACGCGCGAAAAAGTCGTGCGTGTAATCAATGGTCTTGTCGGGCGTCAAGGGGACGTTCCCGTCCGGGTGCTGACTGAGCAACGTCGTGACACTAAACATTTCCCCCGCTCCTTCACAGTCGGATTCCGTGATAATGGGCGTGTGGATATAGAGAAAGCCGCGCTCGTGGAAGA
>CM047592.1:1929502-1941739 GCA_026184515.1 Peronosclerospora sorghi | reverse complement strand
TACACCACGGTTGAGGCCAGTATTGGCCGGGTTGAAAGGTTTCGAACCTTTGGTTATTGCAACCAATCAGGGCATGGGCCCTTGGTGTGGTGGTGTCAGCCATCACGTGTTAGTACACAGGTGTGTACACTACATCTTAGCTAGGTACGAATTAGGAATATTCTACTTAATGTTACATATAGTTTATATTAGTTTAAATAATTACATATTAAATATATATTCAGTTTACTTTCCACTCCTTAGTACAGACGCACGACCTCGACCGGTCGTGCGTGTAGTGAGTGCCGTAGCCTAAGGGGAGCCCTCCCCTTAGCTACACCATTTGTAAGGGAGCCTTGCCGTTAAGGCACTAGTACAGGCTAGAGTAAACTAACCCGGGAATCTTGGCCCCGAGTAGGAGAGCTCTCTCCTACTAAGCCCTTAATAAGGGCGTATCGGCTAAGTAGCGGCGAACGCCGCTTTAAGGAAAGCCTTCCTCTGTACGCTAGCCGCACCGTGCGTATACGCACCGGCTACATAGTTCGTGAAGACATGCTACTGTCTGCTTCCTGCAATGGTGAGGTGCTCTTATTCTTAACTTTCCTAAGACGGACAGATCCCTTCTTAGGACAGCTGGACGTAAATGCCGCTCGAGATCCCCAGGCCGCATCGCCCTACCACTCCATTGACCCAAAAGCGAGTCCAAAGGCTTGGGCTCGCATGCATCCCTACACAATGTGTGATACCCCTTTCCGGACTGTGTCCACTTGGACCATGTTGACACTGCCCTTCTTCCGAAAAAATAGCTACTGTACTGTATAATACGTGGGATCTGGAAGATCGCGACGCGGTACACAACCCAAGCTGCTGTGTGCTTCTGTTTCAATATATACACATATTCGTTTGTTCTTAAGCACCTACGCAGGTTCGGTATTATTAGCCGGTATTTTATTATAGTGGGGTGTGCCCCTAGCAAAAGTGGGGTGTACCCCTAGTCGGGGCCTTCCCTAAAAGGCTAGTATGGAATGACCTAAAGACAAAATAAAGTTCTAGATAGGGTCGCCCTACCCGCTCCCCGCCCGCGTCTTTGTGTGGGAGCGAATCCGTAGGAGCTAATTCTATTGGTCGGAAGTAACCGGATAGGGACGACCCAAAAAATAGTGGGTTTCAAAGTTATATACAGGATGATTTTGCAGAAAACTCAATTGTCCAACTGGAAGCGTTCTGCAAGTGGCTAAATTTGAAGCCCCCAGTCCCCTCTCCTGCCGATCGGAATTAAACAGCCAATCAGAAAGTGGGGTGTGCCCCTAGTCGGGGCCTCATATGTATGTAGCTTGTTGTATTACCTACTCCAAATTTCAATGGAGTTCTGTAGTATTTCTACGACATTACCACTGCGCGCATATTCATGTGTTCGTCCTGGATCAATTTCTCAAGTTTCGACACATTTGCATCTGCATTTAGTTCAAAGATCTTTTTGAAGGAGTGTTGGTTATCGCGCAGCACAGTATTCCATGGCTGACCGCCGCATACGTTCATACTCGAGCGCATGACAACTTTGTTCCCATCAGGTAGTAATACGCCAACGATGACGCTGCCTTCTTCAAGGCAGAGACCATCTGCATCGTCTGAGGTGATATTATACACTACACGGTTGGGAGCCGAGATCGAGCGAGCAGTAACATTGATCAGGATTGAGCCTTCTGCTTTCACCTCCTTATCAAAGACACCACTGAGCACACTGCGCCGAATATCACCATGTTCTACCTCGCTATTCAAAACCGTAGCTTCATTGATAATTGCAGCATCACCACGCAGCTGTGCTCGATATTATTGTTGATGCCCAAGAATGAGCGCAGACAGTCCGCCTCGACGCCAGGGTCGGTCACCAAACGTTTGTTCTTCAAGTACAACGCCAATTGACCGTAATCCCACCGATATACATCACTACCAACTTCCACACAGCCTGTAATGGGGTGCCATTACATAATTGATATTCAAGTTAGAATATCACAATTAATTTCAGACGCGTTGTCTGAAATTTAAATAAGAGATTATAAGTTATTATAATCTACGAAGGAAAAGTCAATTCGGTATAAATACCGAATCTTGCAGGTTAACTAATAGTACAGTTAGTTGAATACTTGATATTATTATATTAATTGGGTAGTTACTATACTATTAGCCTCTAAACCACCCATTAAATAAACACTCTTAATTTTGCGTTCTTAGACTCAAGTTAATATTTATATTTACTTTTTAGTATAGGATTAGTTGTTATCAACTAATCCTGCCCTAATTGTATTGCGCGCTTCCTCGAAATTACAGTGTAAGCATGTAACAAGGATCAGTCCTGTTACACCTGGTAGCACTTTGTGGTCCGTCTTAACGACCACAGTTCCGTTCCGCTAGTCAGCTAGCGGAGCGAAGATTAAGAGCCGCTCGGCATCATGTCGCGAGACATGACGCCTGCCAAGCGAGAGAGAACGCTGGAAGTGGTGAATAAACACTTCCCTCACTTCTCGTCGCGTAGTAAAGACGCGACGGTGGAAATGGTTTGGTCTATGGGGACCGACATCATTACCTTCCTCCTGGGTAAGTCCCCGGAGGAAGTGGTAGAGGTGGTGAATAGCTTTAGGCGAAACCACCTAGAAAAGCCAGTACGGCCCGCGCCAGAGGCAGCGTGGACCGCAACTTCACCTGCAACGCATAGCGTTGAAGTGGTAAAGGCGCGAGTACCGCCCTTTACCGGCGAAGGGGGTGAGCCCCTTCGTAGATGGTTCGCAGAGGTGGAAGATGCCATCTCTGCGCAAAATATTGTTGACGAACGTCAACAGGCGTACTTCGCCACAACATGTCTGGGCGGCAGAGCCAGGGAATGGTCGATGAGTCGCAGAGCCACTGATGACTCTGCGTTCCTGACTTATCAGAAATTAAAGCTGAGCTAAAGCTCAACTTTGAAGCTCCAAAAATGGAGCTAAGTAGTCGCCAGGAGTTCATCGAACTCCAGCAAGGTAAGCTTGACCTTCAAGCTTACGCTCAGAAGACGCAATACTTGCTGTAAAATATTGTGTATGAGCCGGTGCCCCCTGCTATGCAGGTCACTGGCTTCATGAAGGGACTCAATGATGGTCCCGTCAAACAGAGTCTCTACCGGCACCAGCCAGAGACTCTAAGGGATGCCATTGATATGATCATCTGTGTAGCCGGTGCGTATACGCACGGTGCGGCTAGCGCACAGAGGAAGACTATTCCTTAAAGCGGTAGCTACCGCTACTTAGCCGATACGCCCTTGTAAAGGGCTTAGTAGGAGAGTTCTCCTACTCGGGACCAAGATTCCCGGGTTAGTTTACGACTTAGCCTTAACGGCTGTATTCACTTTACGGGATGTAAGTAAAGGTAGGACTCCCTCTTACCTACAACACTTACTGCGCGCGCGACCGGTCGAGGTCGTGCGTCTGTACTACGGAGTGGAAAGTAAACTGAATATATATTTAATATGTAATTATTTAAACTAATATAAACTATATGTAACACTAATTAGAATATTACTAATTCGTGCCTAGATAAAATGTAGTGTACACACCTGTGTACTAACACGTGATGGCTGACACCACCACACCAAGGGCCCATGCCCTGATTGGTTGCAATAACCAAAGGTTCGAAACCTTTCAACCCGGCCAATACTGGCCTCAACCGTGGTGTACCAATGTACACCAACACTCAGTGTTACCCGAATGTAACCCCGTTACATCCTCCCCCATCAAGACTATTGCTTACGCAATAATCAAAATTTTGTTGGAGAACTCCAACGCCAGTTCCCCTGGCCATCCATATGTACACCTCTAGTGGTGCTATGGCGTATCCTGTAGAAGAGGTAGACTACTCCAAAAAATCGGACGTGGATGCCTTTGGGGATACCTCCCCAATGGTGAGCCGCTCCGACTGCGCTGAACGGCGTTGTCGGCAGCCTAATAACTTCCCCAGACGTGAGGAAAATGCACTAACCAGTGCGGCACCCCTGTCCGTATCGAATGATACATCCGAATCGCCAAAGTCGATCGTCACTAATGAGCTCGACGCAGCTCAAGACACCCAACTTGCCGCACAGGCACTAAGGGCTGCGTTACAAGCCCCCCAAACGACCGTCAAGGGCGGCTTATAATGTTAATGGTCCTCGTGACCTTCCAAGGTGGGCCAGGCGTTTGTTTGGTAAGGAATAGTTTAGCGTCCTATACCCCTGGCCCCGCGGCTGAACAGCCGTACCAACGCGAACGACGTGAGAACTCCGGCAACAACTGCTTACACAAAAGCAGTTCACTAGCGTCTCGTACCGAGAGCGCTTAAACAGGCAGGCACAAGGTGCCCCTGTTGAGAACCTCCGCGAGGTTCCTTTCGTTCTTTCTCCGGGAGAAAGTACCGATGACGCATAGAAGAAGTTCCGCGCTTGGGCGGAAGGGGAGAAGCTTCTCCTCAGCTTCGATGAGCTGCATGACAGCTATTCCCGTCGAGACATTTGGGTGGAGAGGGTGTTGCGCCTTACATTTGCCAAAGCTAAGGCGATGGAGCAACTACGTGCTCCGTATCGCACGCGCTACGCCAGCGCCCCTGTCTCCACCATGGTGTCCGGAGACAGTGTGATCGCCACATCTGCCTCCGGCGAACTCCCACTTATTGGGAGTGAAGGGGCTTCTCTTTCCCCTCTGGTCGTTTACCTACAGCGGGATTCTCCCGCTCAAAAGCGTCAACGACGTCGCGGCAATCCTGCCGTAGGGGAGTCTCGAACTCCCACGAACTCTGCGAGTGTGGATATTTTTCCACTTCACCAGATACTGGGTTTGACCTCGATGATGGCGCCGCGCCATCAGCCGCTCCACATGAAAGTGTGGAGTACTCTCCGCATCGAGCATTGGAGGAGGAGGTCGCACAATTGCGACGTGAGATTCGCGCGCGCTTTGATCGACACAGCCTTCGCATCCATGATCTCCACGAGGGGATCCGCGATGAGCGGGATGCCCTTGATCGCTTCGAGAGGCGGCTTGCCTCTCTCGAGACGACCGTTGCGGAGCTTCCTGGTCTCATTTTAGCCCTTTCGGGATTCCTTCGCCCTGCGGTGCCTTACGGCTATCCGCCTTTCCACCCTCCTCCAGGAGGGACCCCGCCTCCGGGTCCTGGTATGGCTTAAGCATACCGACATAAAAGGTTGGATGCGTACGCATCGCCTTCGGGATGTCTAAGGTGTACGACAAGCCCTTTCGGGCTAACACCTTAAAGGGGCCCACAAAACTGGGGCGCAGCTTATTGAGCAACACATTTAAAACTGCATGTGTAAGAAGATTTTTAGCGTTTAATAAAACACTTTCTACTACTCTGTATACCCTTTTGTTACGCCGCCCCTTTCGGTCAGCTTGCTCTTTCTGCTTGTCTTGGCTTTCCGCCATGGTATCTCAGACGTGTCGTAAGACACTAAGGCGCGTCGATAAGAACTTTTCGATGTGCTTTCGCACCGATACATGGCTGACATCGGGGAATCCTCCCCCCCTCAAGCCCTGGGCCACACACACGTGGCGTTAACGGAACCCTCGGATTCACCAATCCGTTCACGTAAAACGGGGTAAATCCCGTAGATGCATGTACCGAATTGTTGATAGCAAATTCAACCATCGGGAGCATCTCACTCCAACTCTTTGGAGAATCCGGACATAAAATCCGGAGAATATCCTCCACAACGCGATTAACGCGTTCCGTCTGACCGTCCGTCTTCGGATGATCCGCAGTGGACATGAGGAGCTTGGTGCCTAGCACCCTAAACAACGCTCCCCAGAATTGTCCCGTAAAACGGGGATCCCGATCTGACACAACGGAATCGGGTAGACCATGCTGTCGAAAGACACTGTCTAGGAACACTTTTGCTGTTCCTTGTCCATCTATGGACTCTGGAACCGCCGCCAGGTGAGCTATCTTGCTCAAACGGTCTACAAAGACCAATATGCCGGTGTTCCCGGCCTTATCCTTCGGAAAACCGAAGATAAAATCCATGCTAATGGATTTCCAACATTCCATTGGAACCGATAATCTCGCCAAAGGCGCAGCTAAACTTGCAGAGGGTTTAACCCTCTGACACGTCTCACAGGTGCGTATATACGCACCGACCCACTTATACATATTGGTCCACCAATACAAAGCGCTTAAAGCGCTGTAGGTCTTATCCCGACCTAAATGACCCCCGGTAGGGGCGTCACGTGCCTCAAAGAGGACTCTATACTTCAGTTCTTCATCATGAGGAACAACCACCCGCGGAGTGTCCTCCGCGCTCGTGCTATAATATAGCAAACCGTCACAGTACCTGTAACGGTGTAAGCGAGCTCTAGCTCGACTTGACAGGGTTGGCTCAAACGAGCCAAAACCCTTTTCACCTAACGCGCGGATAAGCGCCGTACATTGAGGGTCTTTCTCTTACGCCTGGCGTATGAGATCTACCACAGACGTGGTGACGAATGTCGCGTGAGCGAGCTCGTAATCGGGACGACGCGATAACGCGTCCGCAAGCACGTTCTGCTTGCCAGGTTTATACTTAACCTCAAAGTTGTACTCCGCAAAGAAGGAGAGCCAACGGGCCATCCGTTGCGAGAGATGAGGCGACTTTGTCGCTGTCCGTAAGGACGCGTGGTCAGTATAAACCACGAACGGCTTTGAGCCGAGTAGTTGAACCCTAAATTTGACAAGAGCATACTTCATTGCAAGTAGCTCCTTGTCATGAACAGGATAATTCCGTTCTGCAGCTTTAATCTGCCTCGACTCAAACGAAATTACGCTTTTCCCTTCCTGCATCGTCTGCTTGTAACAAAGCACATCCGATTGCGAAATCGGAGGCGTCGCAGACGACACTAAATGGTTTCCCAGAGTCTGGGAGAGCAAGAACGGGAGCTTTTAACAAGCTCCCCTTAACCGCTTCAAAAGCGTTTTGGTGTTCAGTTTCCCAACGCCAATCAACATCCTTCTTAAGAAGGTCGGTCAATGGCTTCGCCATTTCAGCGTAGTTCTCGCAGTACTTGTGGAGATAGTTGGCTAATCCTAGCCACTTCCGTAAATCTCTAAGATTTACAGGCGAAGGCCACTCCACAATGGCTTTCACCTTCGCGGGATCCGCCCGCACTCCATCCTTCCCGATGAAGCATCCGAGGAAAGGAATTTCCTCAGCACCAAAGATACACTTGGATGCGTTTGCATATAACTTATGCTCTCGCATACGTTCGAGCACTGCTCGAAGGTGTATCAGATGCGTCTGAACATCGGACGAGTCGCCTTCCGCACGACTATGGACGAATATATCGTCGAAGTACGTTTGAGCGTACTTCCTATGAGGGCGGAAGAGTTGAGTCACCAAGCGATTGAAAGTCGCTGGTGCATTCGAAAGCCCTTTTGGAATAACAAGCCACTCCCACAGCATGCCACTAGGCGTGCTAACCGCTGTCAGCGGAATATCGGACGCTCGCATGAGCACCTGATAATACCCGTCCACCAGATCTAAGGCACTGTACACAGTACAGCCCTCTATATTGTTCTGGAGGACATCCTTCCGAGGAATCGGAGTCTTCATGGGTACAGTAGCTGCATTCAGCTTGTTATACGCATGCACAATGCGCCACTTTCCGTTCGGTTTACGAACACAAAAGTGGGAGATGAGTGGGGAGACTTACTATCCCGTACCATCCCTGCCTCTTATTTCCCCTTGAAGAATGCGTCGATGACGTCGCATTGTTCCTTGGGGAGAGGCCACTGCCTAGTGACGCAGTATTTGGTTCCAGGAACCAAATCAATTTCATGTCGGACTCCCCGATCCGGTGGTCCCATCGGCGGGTTTTCACTTATGACATCTCCAAATTCCTTTAGTAAGGAATGCTAAGGGTCCTCAGGATCCGAGAGGATCTTGAGGCCGCTTCGGGCATTTAATGCCTGTTTGGTTTTCACCAAAACTGACTCGTCCATCGTGGATGAGGAGTTCAACTCCTCTTCCGGACGCAACACGACGACCTCGTCGATTTCATCTGCTTTCAAAGCAGTCTCAAACTCGTTGAAGGACATATCTTCCAACGACAACAGTTCGCCTACCCCAGGCAACCGTTCCAGGCTTACGCCTTCTGTGACAACACCTGTCACACTATTCAGCATCCTGTAGGACTGCTGACTGCTGGCCTCGGGACTCATCCCGAGACCCAGATGGGGGGAGTCAATTGCCCCATCTACTGGAAGCGCCACGCGCCTATCCACAGAGGTCTCTACCTCTACCACCGGTGACTCGCCGGTCTCACCTATAACGGCGTGATCGGAATCATTTCCGACGTGCGAAAGAGAAGAACTCGGGGTCTCTTCGCTTGGAAGCGCCTCGCGCTTAACCACAGGGGTCTCTACCCCTACCACTGGAGTTACCACAGGTAACTCACCAGTCTCGCCGTTCACGGCGTGGGGATTAACCGCCGAATCCCCCTCGTTAAGGAACTCTTCCTTAACGCCATTGGGAATGATCATTTCAGACATGCCAATCTCTGGCATCTCACGCCAGAATCGCTTTTGCGATCGAGCAAAGGTGGGTTCATGACTCGCCAATGCTTCATCCGACCGTGGGTGCGTTGAGCCAATGGACTTAGACTTCCAGTCTATCCATGGCACGTGGCGTTCCAGCCACTTCATGCCCAGAATGAGGTCATACCTCGAGTCCAAAAACCAGGACTAGGCAACGCTCTAAGCTGTCGAAGTCTGCAAACCTCAGCTTAAGGTTAATCGAGGCCTTGGGTACAGAAACCTGTACTCCCGTCGCAAGACGGACCGTGACAACGTCACGAGAACGTGCCTCTAGGGCCTCGGCATACAGCCGACTCTTCACAACAGAAGCCCGTCTGACATAATTGTCAGACGCTCCAGAGTCTATCAAGACTCTCCAAGGCTTATCAAAGCCTTTCACGTCCGCAAGGACTACCAGCAAACCTGGCTGGTACACCAACTCGGTGCTAGAAAGCACCGCTTCCCTCGGGGCTTTGTGCTGTCGTCCCCTAACCTGGGGCTTAACAGCACTGAGGGGTCCCCCAGTAGGGCGCCCCGCACCTACGGGGAGCCGTCGTTTCCCGACGGCTTGGACAAGGGCTTTTCCCCCACCCTTGGTCCCTTGTAGCGAGAGTCTCGCTGGGGATTTTTCGGACATCTGTTCTTCAGATGATCCGTGCTCCCAAGCAGGAAGCATCTCAGCGGCCCACGCCGCTGCAACATGGCTAAGAGCTCTGCCTTAAAGCTCTGTGGAAAAGAGTCAGAGTGACTCTTAGCGGGAGGTTTCTCCTCCGCTTCGACCTGGCTCAGGTCCATGGGTTCAGGACCCACCTTAGAGGAATGGAAGTTCCTCTCGGCGTTGAACGCCATCTTGAATGCCTCCTCCAGGGATTCGGGTCGGCATCGGAACAATTCCGAACGTGCTGGCCCTTCTCTCAGGCCTCCCATGAAGACGGGGATGGACACATCGTCCGAATACGCTTTCGCGTACATCCCTGCCAACATGGTCTTAAGCTCCTGGATATAAACCTCCAGGTCCTTGGTGCCTTGACGGCACCTCAGAAACGCCAGTTGATTCTGTAAAACCAGATCAGGCGTTGCGTACATGTCCATAAGCTTCTGCTTAAGGAGCTTCCATGTTTGAAACACGTCCTTGACTGATTCCGAGCATGTAAACGCCCATGTAAGGGCTTTGCCCGTAAGATGGGTCAATGCAAGTCCCACTTGCAAGTGGTCAGCGGTCATGTTTGCTGTGGCGAAGGCCGTTTCGACCTCTCGCAACCAAACATAAAGGTTGTCGCCCTTCTCTCCGGTGAACTCCTTTATCTTAAACGATAATGGAGGGCGCACCCCCGTGGAATGACCTCCACCACAACTCGCCTCATGAGCGATGAGGGCATTCACCCTTTCCTTTACGGCCTCAAGGCCCTGCTCCACTAAGAGCTTCATACTTTCTTCCCCCGTTAAGGGTAACAGCCTTTTGAAGGCTTCCTGTTGGACGAGGGTCAAACTGTCCCAATCGTCCTGATTCATCCTTTGCAGAGGATGCCTAGTCTACCAACACAGGTGTTGGATTGACTACAAGTGCTACCAGATGTAGCCGGTGCGTATACGCACGGTGCGGCTAGCGCACAGAGGAAGACTTTCCTTAAAGCGGCGTTCGCCGCTACTTAGCCGATACGCCCTTATTAAGGGCTTAGTAGGAGAGAGCTCTCCTACTCGGGGCCAAGATTCCCGGGTTAGTTTACTCTAGCCTGTACTAGTGCCTTAACGGCAAGGCTCCCTTACAAATGGTGTAGCTAAGGGGAGGGCTCCCCTTAGGCTACGGCACTCACTACACGCACGACCGGTCGAGGTCGTGCGTCTGTATTAAGGAGTGGAAAGTAAACTGAATATATATTTAATATGTAATTATTTAAACTAATATAAACTATATGTAACATTAAGTAGAATATTCCTAATTCGTACCTAGCTAAAATGTAGTGTACACACCTGTGTACTGACACGTGGATGGCTGACACCACCACACCAAGGGCCCATGCCCTGATTGGTTAAAATAACCAAATGTTCGAAACCTTTCAACCCGGCCAATACTGGCCTCAACCGTGGTGTACCAATGTACACCAACACTCAGTGTCACCCGAATGTAACCCCGTTACAAACTACGTCGTTTATGGTGAGCGTCTTACTCTCTATATGTATTGCGTGATTATGGCAGTCGTGGACCTGGTACTACCATATCGGGACCAACGGTGGACTACTCCAGATGCATTGGAACAAGATTACCACTCAAGTATGAACGGTCGTAGAATTCAGCCTTCTCTACGTATTCAAGGGATATTGCTAGGAATGTTTTCACGCACGAGTGGCAAAAAATCAACCAGAATGTGCATACGACATCTACACGTCCCGACGTGGACAAAAGTGTTAGTTCAGAGTAGCAGCACATTTGCGACGGTTTGTAGTAGCTGATTCACAAACAGAATCGGCTTGATTTTTTGGCTCGCCATTTTCAGGCCGCGCCTGAAAATGTTTCACCGAAGTTGTCGCCGTATTTAGAGGAAATGGCACACGCACACTATGCGCTCTGCGATGCTGTAAAACTAACTCGTACCAGATGTGAAAAGAAGTCATCGAGATGTGGATGTGAAAAAAGGATTCGAAATGCGTTCAACACTTCCGTCCGAATTTTGACTGATTGCTCATAACTGCCAGTTGCAATGAGTTCATCAATGTGTCACTCAAACGTCAGGAGATCACTGCAGCGAGAGCCCAAAGCCACTGGGCACGGATGAAGATGCCATGATTTGGTGCACAGCTAAAATAGTTCTCGCCGTCAATCGTGCCGCTCGCTGTTCTTGCCTTTTTTTACAAAGTAACCCTAACCCAAGCGGGGTGGGGGTGGGGTGTACCTTATTAGTAGCCGGTATTTTATTATAGTGGGGGGGGTGTCCCTAGCCAAAAGTGGGGGGTGCGGTCATGACGGACACGACCGACGAATGCACGTGGTTCCCGTGTGTTCTCTCTCTCTCTCTCTCTCTCTCTCCATGGCGTCAAGTGGGCCGGCCACCTCATGCTACAATGATGAAAAGCCCGTCTTTGGTGTCCTGCCACGCCCACGCTCGTGGGGGGGGGGGAGCGATACGACACGTGTGCGTCGCGCGGATCGAGCTCTCACGGCAGCCCCCCCCCGTCCCCCCCCCCCCCCCCCATGGCGTGAAAGCGAAGAACACGCGAGGGAGGGGCGTCCAGGGCTCGTTCGTGTCAGGGTGGCACGGGAGAAGAAAAGAAGAAGCGTGTCCCGGGACTCTCGTGGTGAAACCAACGGCAAGCGCCGAGATGGACGAGCCGTGGATGATGGCGAAACCGAATGAAGGATGGACACAGGGAGTCGCGGTGGACCCAAGCGGGAAGCGTGGGCCGTGGACGCTTCTCCAAGGCTGCAAGAGGTTGTCTTTAAGTTGCAGGGGGCTGAAACAATCGAAAGACAGGAGACTGCTCGTGCGCGCCGAATCGTCGCGTGCATGCAGACGTAGGAGCTGCAAAAACCGAGTAGAGTGCGTTGCTCACGACCGATGCTCCCGTGTGGCGCTGTCCCGTCGGCTTTGCTGTGGGGCCTTGGAAACCACCGTCCATTGATTACTCCAAGCTGCCCCGTGTCTTGCATCATCTACGGACGTTGTCGTGAACGACGCGCACGGGGCACACACACATACG
>CM047592.1:1871279-1929492 GCA_026184515.1 Peronosclerospora sorghi | reverse complement strand
TTGCGAGTCCAGTACGGAGAATAAAAAAGAAGGGAGGGGCGCCCGATTAGGCTGGATGAAATATTTGCCTGCCTCTAAAGATCGGCTCAATATAATTTCTCTGAAAGATCGGAATACCCGAAACTCCCTATTAGTCTACTGAAAAACTGGTTGAAAACTCTTCGCATCACTCAGTCTGCCGCTTAATGACTTGTCTTGAACGTCATGAAGCTCGATATCCTGCAGACTTTTCAAGGCAGACGTGCATCTTGATCCCATGGATTCGGATCATTGGACATTTTCCGTGCTACTACTGTAGGAGGGCATAAAAACCGTCTGTCCGTCTACAAAACTTGCCCCCATGTATTTCCAGGGTTAGGGTAGCGAAAACATATCCTATACATTATACTAATGTGGTCACAATACTTGGGTCGCACGCCGTTACTGCTTCAGTAACGGCGTGCGACCACTTTAAGGAGGAGGGTATATAAGGTAAGGTCATCGAAGCAACTACGTGACCGGGAACGTCACAGGGAGGAAAACTTTTAAATAGATGTAAAAAGCGCCATTTCTAAACAATTATTTACGCTTTAATACTGATCTACATGTGAATTGTACTACCACGGATTAGTGCGATTTTTAAAGCCAAAATTGTATTTTATGTTTTTTTACAATGGCATGTCATAGTGTCATGACGTGCGTACAGTTGAATTTCGGCTAGGTACGGGATCGCGTACTTAATTGAATTTTATACTTAGATCAAGATATTCGTTTAGGTGCGCGAGCGATATGAATTCTGTTATTATATAGTAGATAGATATAGATCGATCGATGTCACCACCGTGCCATCTATTTCCACCGTCCCCCTTGGTTTTGTACGCAAAGAGCCACCAAGTTCATTCTTTATCTTCCACTGCGCTTCGAGTCCATGCGCATCGATCCCGGCGTGGTACTGTCCTCTCTCGCTCTCGTGGCTGCTTTAGACGACCGTGCTGCGACAGCCGCTCAAGCCAAGCTCTCCCCCACGCCGTACAAGACCACGTCGGACGCGGTGGATGAACGTCGCTTGCGTACAAGCGGAAGGGAGCTTCGAGTCCATGAAACAATGGACGAGGACAAAGAGGAGGACGAGAGGGGAATAGGAGATTTGGTAAAAAAGTTGCGATTCAAAAAGCCTGAGCCTACAGAATTCAGTCCTGAAGACCAGCAAGCAGTCGACGCACTCTTCCCTGTGCGCGAGTCTCATGGCTGGGAGGCACAAGGGAATCTTCTGAAAGCAGGGCTTCAAAATAAGGATGCTTTGAAGCCCTTAGCGGAAAAATACCCGCACCTGCTGCTTAAGACACTGGCGGGAAAATTCAATGAGTTCACCTTGTCGGCACGGCTCGCTGGGAGGGCATTGCACCCAGATGAGGCCAAATATTGGAAAACGTTGTATACTATGCAAATCCAGCGTCTCGTGGACCAGAAAATGACGCCTGGAAACCTCGTGAGGATGTTAGGACTCGGGCATGAGAACCAATTGTCAGATGGTTGGACGTGCCTCCAAGACTTTCTCAAAGTATACAACAAGACAAAATGGCCCTGGGAAAAGGTTTCGGTTCTTAAGGCGCTACGAGTGTCAAAGTACTGGAGGACTGATAACGAGCTCTTGTATTATTTAGAAACTCAAGAGAGCAACCCTGTCGCTAGAGCTGCACTCGACAAACTGAGAAAGCAGTTACGACGAAATGCGGAAAACATTGGCGACGTCGTTGGTGAATGAACGAGCAGCAACCGTAATCCTCTAGGACGACGGGCTTTAGTTTGTCGGGTTCTTTGAGCGTGCAATAGAGTACTCGTGAATGAAGAAGTCACTCGTCAAAAAGAACGAGAGAGCGCTGTGCCTAACCCGATACTAGAATGAAATGAAAAAAAAGGTGAATTGGCGCGTTTGCAAATGTTTTGTGTGTGTTTTTAGTCTTCACAAATTCTGAAACGGGGGTCGACTAAGAAATGAAGGACGCCTTGACATAGGAACCAATCACATTTGTAAGTTAAAAGGTAGATTGAAGTTCTTGTAGTCACAATGATTCGTACACATTCGTAGCTGTCTGTTTAGATTGAGGTAAAATTTATTAAACTAAATCCTCCGTGTCGAGCGTACAAGTAGATCTCTATAGGGTCGCCCTACCCGCACCCCCCTCGACCCTACCGGCCCCCCCCCCCACGTGACTTTGGACCAATAGAATTAGCTCCTGGGGTTTAGCGTTAGGGCAAGCTCGAGCACGTGCAACGGTTTTTCAAGACCAACCCCTAAATTCAGTGATAAAACCCTAAATCCACTGATAAAACCCAAGATCCACTGATAAAACCCTAAATCCACTGATAAAACCCTAAATCCACGGATAAAACCCTAAATCCACTAATCACGTGATCATGTTCACGTGATCATCCATTTGTGTCTAACCGCCACGAAAATTAGGTGTGGGGAAGACGGAACCGTCCTGCGTTAACTTCAGCATCTCAAAAACATGGGCAATCGTAAATCCACTTTAAAGATATGTTTGGATCTGTGTATTCATCAACATCTCAGTGATTTCACGCGCTATGTTATCGCCTGACTCCATGGGTACAACTAGTGTCTCTCGCAGCATTACTATCCAGAGGAACGTGCTATATTAGTATAATTAAACAAAAAAGGGCGGACATATTATAAGCGCTTTATTATGGGGTGTACCTAGCAAAGGGTTTGTGTGCCTAGCAATTCCCTTTAAATAAATATTCCCACCCTTCTCGGACAAATCACAACCGATGAAAAAACTTGACTGATATAAGTAGATTTGTTAAATGAAGAAAGTATGTAAATCTATTATGGTCCCTCCCGTCGATACGACGGGTCCCATCCACATAAAATAAAAAGACGTAATGAATCGAAATTCACCCAGTGAAAAAATAGTCTTTTTTTTTTTGTTTCAGACGTAGATATACAGTAGTTTCACTTAAATTTCAATGAAATAGTTCGTCGGAACGACGGGTACTACCCCTAGAAGATCCTGCTACGATGGAAACGGATGGCAGTAGTAACAGACCTGCTGACAATGGAACAGCAGCTGAACAGCAAAAGGCAACCATTGAGGTCGCAGATACAAAACAACACCCACCTTCATGGGTGGATTCAAGAAGGCGACAATCGGTGCGGCAGCGGCTCCTGTTGCGGTACGTTTTTGAATCGTAACTCTTAGTAAGATCAAACTAACGACTCTTTTGTTTCAGGCAAGCGCCACGTTGGTACAACGGGGTACTATGCTAGTATATAAGAACAGAATTCATGTCGTCCTCGATGATCCCGTGCGTAAGCGAATATCTTGATCTATGTATAGAACAGAAGGATGGTCGCGATCCCGTACCTAATCAACGTCAAACTGTACTACTATACGTCGGACTTGAATGAATTAGATTTTATACTGGGTTACAAAAAAGAGCGCTTTTAGAGAGTAGTGAAAAACAATTCGACTGAATCCTGCATTGCTTAGGAATCGCGCTCTTACATCCGTTTCTTATCATAATACTAAACCTTCTCCGTCTGGTCCGTCAGTGCGACGCTACTAGCAACTGTTTTCAGCATATCTACTATTTAAAAGACACTTTCTTACTAATTAGTGTGCTTGTCGAAAAGAAGACACACGCGGTCGACCGTTTTGAAGCGGAGAAAGATGAGCGCGAAAACACGTCGGTACGAGCGCTCGAACGTGAGTCTCATGACCATACACGGAAAACGACAAGGCCGTAGATCGTGGAACGGACGGCCAATAGCCGCTGACACTCCAGGAAGCGAGGACAGCCCACGGCAGCCTAGCCATCATGTCCACCTCGAGAGAGTGGACGCTAGATTCGCTTGCAATGTAGAACGCGTCGAGGGCTATCGAAGCGCCACGATCCTTTTCAATGGCGGGGAACGATCCTTTTCCGTGCTCGCTCAGGATTCTTCTTGATCAAGCTAAGAGCACTAGACCCGGTCGTTCGAGTACGTTCGATGCTGATGGACTGGCAAGCGGGACGTGGACGCAGGAGGACCGCCCGATGGATGGAGGAACCGGACACTAGTGCTGGTGTAGGCTACACCAGCACTACTTCCTCCTTCCTGTGCATGACTTGATGGTGATCGAACCACGCCGCGTCTTGGGGAGCGACGTTAGAGACCACTGCAACGCGCCCATTGACCTTTGACGGAACGGGACGCGCGACACGGCAGGCAGCGAGAGACGACCGAGCAGCAAGTGGAGGCACCGACGAGGGTCAAGTGCCAACAAGGAGATACTTTTGACCTTTTGGGGACGTTTGGGCGCGGTCGACTGCTGCTGCTTGAACGTCCTGTACGGACGTTCTGCTATCGACCTCATTCCCTCAGCGCAAGCGCAAGTGTTTGACTGACCTCGCGCATGTTCTAGGCGACGAACCAGCCAAGTACGTGCTGTTTGATTCCAATTTTCTCTGACACAAAAGACACGAGCGCTCCTTTCGCTATCCAATGTGAGAAGGTAGCCGGGACTACGTTCGTGAATCGGGCGGAAATCGTGTCGGAAAAAGCCTTTCGCTCGTGTGCACCTGGAGCTCCCAGACTAGTAGGACACAAAACGACCGAAGGTGCGAGCATCTACCCTCCTGGCTGCAAAAGGATGACAGAGCAACATGCCACATTCCTTCACGGGTCCTCTACGTAGGCCCAGGATGCTGCTCTCCTGTCTTCAAGCATTGGATGCGTTTCTCGCTCATAATATGGATAGCTTGCTCAGCAGCGATGGCGAGGTCCTAGCGTGAACAACCTTGCCCAAAGAACTGCTTTTTACTGCGATGTGGGAGGTCGATGTGCTGGACGTGACATCTTGTGGTTGGACCAGGAGTGGCGAACGATGTCTGGTGTATCCTTGCTCGTGACTGGGATATAAATCCAAGCATGAGTATCTTCATCAGCATGAACGACGCTTTCGTGATGTACTGGAAGGTAGCATTCCACGCTCATTGTCGAAGTGGAATGCGGTGCGCGCGTTACGTACTATCTACGGCATGAAAACCCCACTCCGGCGCGACATTTCGATGAGCAACACGACTGCGACGATCTGGAGACCTGTGTAAACTAACTGTCGAACAGCTTCGATGGAATGAAAGGGTGCAGGTTTACCCATGTGGATCCTTCTCTCGTGGTGCCGCGTTCATCTCGGTGGTGGACATATTCGTTCCACTTGCTTCTTCTTTGGATAAAACTTCTAGCGTGAAAAAGTGATGAGACGTATTTCAACGAGGGGGTTGATGCCCTCGTGGCCGCTAGCGTACTTCAGAAGCGAGCCATGCACCAACGAACAAGCACCCGAGGAGCTGGCGTCGTTCCATGCCGAAACAGCTTACGTTTGCTCGACTTGAACGTTTTCAGTTACCCCCCCAACCGCTGGTTTGCACTGCTCTATTTCACGGGAATAGAGGAATGGGTTCGACACTTGTACACACGTCTTCGGAAGCGATCTCGACGAGAAAGGCCTGCTACTTCTTTCGCGTGCATTGATTCTTCAAGTGGGACGAACGTTATTGGACACAAGAGGCTTCGTGCGATCGCGTCCGAGAGAATCCTCTTCGATTGAATTGATCGAGAGTCTTTGCACCCAACAGCACGAAGTTGAGTGGCCTAGGACCGCAACCTTCCCTTCCTGTGGCGGCATTCGAAGGGCACCATCCAGACGAATCGTTTTGCCGTGGCGCCTTTGATTCTCGATGATGATGGCATGCACCGGAAGCGTTCGCGCATCCGGTGCATGCCATCATCGAGAAGAAAAGGCTCGACGGCGAAACGATTCGTACGCAGGGAGTTCCGTTCGTTCTCGTCCAACACTCGTGCACCAACGTCGTCGTGGTACGTGGCGCGATCGGGTGTACACGGATGGCGAAGGAGGACAGGCCGCTAGCAAGTGGTCATGTCGTTCCGACGATGGCGCGGTGGCTAGCAGCGCCCGCAGCCTGCCCACTCTGCCCGTCCTCTGCTGCAATCCTAGCGCGATCGATGCTACCACCACGTTCGCCACCAGCTCTTGGTCGTCTGTTTGACCTGCTGCTAGGACAAGTTAAGAGCAAGAGGGGGACAGTGGTCAGGATGACATGCACGGATGCAATTCCACGGTACATTACTGACCGGTTAGCTGCGAGGGGGAGGCGACGTGCAAGGTCCCCATACTGTCGTGACGTTGATCGTCTGCGGCAACTGGGAAAGCGGCTCACTGGCCTTTCTTACGAAGCGTTTGTAGAGCCGCCGCGGTGTCGTCGTCGCTGGTTACGTTTCATCACTGTTTACAACGGGGAAGTTCCATCCGATCCCACGAGTAGCTGCGACATTAGACCTCCGTGGGGCAGAAACCGGCACGCGAGACACCGAGTTCGCTTGCTCCATTGACTCACTCGATCGCTGGTAGGGAGACCTAGACTGGAGTGGAGCCTAATTAATGTGGACCACATTATACCATGTCCCTCCTGTACGAGTGATACACATTAAAAGAGGATTGCACAACATGAAGGTAAGAGTATATAGGGTCGCCCTTCCCAGCACACCCCTCCGCAATCCGACCGTGGTCGAGTGGTTCACTACTCACTGCGGGACCGGGAGGTCCCGGGTTCGATCCCGGGCGAAACCAAGTCGGTTGGTTTCAGAAAGTATAATGTGACGAAATCACCCCCAGCACACCCCTCCGCCCTACGGGCACACCCGCACGTGACTTTCGACCAATAATAGAACATGTCCGATTCAGTTGAACCGCAATTTGCAAGCGTGAGTTGCCGCGCATTTGCATTTGTTTGGCTTGAGATTTGGGCATAAAAGGGAAGGGGTGTTGTTGGAAGAGTGTGTACCCATTTTGGAGTTTGCACTCTTCCGTATAGTGGAAGCCCATTGGCTATTGCAGGTAAGCCATACATTTTTTCATATAAAAAGCAGTTACAGTTTAAAGTTGCAGTAAGGACTGGATAGCGACTTAAGTAACTATACATAATATATTTCACTTTCTGTTTTGCATTATAAAGTACAGTGCCAGACTGAATCTTTGCAAGGGCTACGACGCTACGCACACCGTTCGACACCTTCCGCTGAATTGTTCGAATGGAATAGGATGCCTTTTGTCCTAAAGAATGCTCCGCAAATCTACCAGCGGTTGATTGATAACGCATTATATGGGTATCTCAAGGTTCAGGACGGTGCTGACGAATCGGATGATGTATTCACCCACACTGAAACTTGGCCAGGTGGTGAGTATTGATCGCGTTAAGTGTTTGCAACCTTTTTGTGCTATTTTAACAGGTTATGAGCCCAAGTTGCGTCAAGTAACCCAGTGGAGTTTTCTTGGTCGTTTGGAGCACTTTGCATTACGTCTTTCTTATTGTTACGTTCCGTGGAGCTTGCGGAAAGCCCTCTGTTGAAGGGGAAGATAGTGCCGGACGTGATTGAAGTTTTTAAATAAGTTTGAGATGATTGATTTTGATGACGATCATATGCCCTCTCCGGAGCAATTCCGAGAGCTATTGAACAATTGGCGTGAAGCGGCAAGAGCTGCGAATGATCCTGATGCAGGGCAAGCTAGGCCCGCACCAGCGAGGAGGTCGCCCGAGCGAAAGAGAGAAGCGCCGGTGCGTATACCGGAAAGTAACTTCCGTGAAAGTTTGAGAAATTACCGTCCGTTCGGCCAGCAGATGGAACTTGTAATGGGGTGCCATTACATAATTGATATTCGAGTTAGATATCACAGTTGAATTTCAGACGCGTTGTCTCAAATTCAAATAATAGATTATAAGTTATTATAATCTACGAAGGAAAAGTCGATTCGGTATAAATACCGAATCATGCAGGTTAACTAATAGTACAGTTAGTTTAAGACTTAATATTATTATATTAGTTAGGTAATTACTATACTATTAGCCGCTAACCACCCATTCAATAAACACTCTTAATTTTGCGTTCTAATAGATAAGTAAATATTTATATTTACTTTTAGTATAGGATTAGTTGTCATCAACTAATCCTACCCCTCTTGTATTGCGCGCTTCCTCGCACAACACAGTGTATGTAGCCGGTGCGTATACGCACGGTGCGGCTAGCGCACAGAGGAAGGCTTTCCTTAAAGCGGCGTTCGCCGCTACTTAGCCGATACGCCCTTATTAATGGCTTAGTAGGAGAGAGCTCTCCTACTCGGGGCCAAGATTCCCGGGTTATTTTACTCTAGCCTGTACTAGTGCCTTAACGGCAAGTCTCCCTTACAAAGGGTGTAGCTAAGGGGAGGGCTCCCCTTACGCTACGGCACTCACTACACGCACGACCGGTCGAGGTCGTGCGTCTGTACTACGGAGTGGAAAGTAAACTGAATATATATTTAATATGTAATTATTTAAACTAATATAAACTATATGTAACACTAATTAGAATATTACTAATTCGTGCCTAGCTAAAATGTAGTGTACACACCTGTGTACTGACACGTGATGGCTGACACCACCACACCAAGGGCCCATGCCCTGATTGGTTGCAATAACCAAAGGTTCGAAACCTTTCAACCCGGCCAATACTGGCCTCAACCGTGGTGTACCAATGTACACCAACACTCAGTGTTACCCGAATGTAACCCCGTTACATCCTCCCCCATCAAGACTATTGCTTACGCAATAATCAAAATTTTGTTGGAGAACTCCAACGCCAGTTCCCCTGGCCATCCATATGTACACCTCTAGTGGAGCTATGGCGTCTCCTGTAGAAGAGGTAGACTACTCCGAAAACTCGGACGTGGATGCCTTTGGGGATACCTCCCCAATGGTGAGCCGCTCCGACAGCGCCGAACGGCGTTGTCGGCAGCCTAATCCCATCCCAACACGAGAGGAAAATGCACTAACCAGTGCGGCACCCCTGCCTGTATCGGATGATACATCCGAATCGCCAAAGTCGATCGTCACTAATGAGCTCGACGCAGCTCAAGACACCCAACTTGCCGCACAGGCACTAAGGGCTGCGTTGCGCGCCCCCAAACGCCCGTCAAGGGCGGCTTATAATTTCGATGGTCCCCGTGACCTTCCAGAATGGGCCAGGCGTTTGGTAAGGACTAGTCTAGCGTCCTATACCCCTGGCCCCGCGGCTGAAAAGCCGTACCAACGCGAACGCCGTGAGAAACTCCGGCAACAACTGCTTACACAAACGAAGTTCACTAGCGTCTCGTACCGAGAGCGCTTAAACAGGCAGGCACAAGGTGCCCCTGTTGAGAACCTCCGCGAGGTTCCTTTCGTTCTTTCTCCGGGAGAAAGTGCCGATGACGCAGAGAAGAAGTTCCGCGCTTAGGCGGTAGGGGAGAAGCTTCTCCCCAGCTTCGATGAGCTGCATGACAGCTATTCCCGTCGAGACATTTGGGTGGAGAGGGTGTTGCGCCTTACATTTTCCAAAGCTAAGGCAATGGAGCAACTACATGCTCCGTATCACACGCGCTACGCCAGCACCCCTGTCTCCACCCCGGTGTCCGGAGACAGTGTGGTCGCCACATCTGCCTCCGGCCAACTCCCACTTATTGGGAGTGAAGAGGCTTCTCATGCCCCTCTGGTCGTTGACCTACAGCGGGATTCTCCCGCTCAAAAGCGTCAACGACGTCGCGGCAATCCTGCCGTAGGGGAGTCTTTAACTCCCACGAACTCTGTGAGTGTGGATAACCTTTTCACTTCACCAGGTACTGGGTTTGACCCCGATGATGGCGCCGCGCCATCAGACGCTCCACATGAAAGTGTGGAGTACTCTCCGCATAGATCATTGGAGGAGGAGGTCGCGCAATTGCGACGTGAGATTCGCGAGCGCTGTGATCGACACAGCCTTCGCATCCATGATCTCCACGAGGGGATCCGCGATGAGCGGGATGCCCTTGATCGCTTCGAGAGGCGGCTTGCCTCTCTCGAGACGGCCGTTGCGGAGCTTCCTGGTCTCATTTTAGCCCTTTCGGGATTCCTTCGCCCTGCGGTGCCTTACGGCTATCCGCCTTTCCACCCTCCTCCAGGAGGGACCCCGCCTCCGGGTCCTGGTATGGCTTAAGCATACCGACATAAAAGGTTGGATGCGTACGCATCGCCTTCGGGATGTCTAAGGTGTACGACAAGCCCTTTTGGGCTAACACCTTAAAGGGGCCCACAAAACTGGGGCGCAGCTTATTGAGCAACACATTTAAAACTGCATGTGTAAGAAGATTTTTAGCGTTTAATAAAACACTTTCTCCTACTCTGTATACCCTTTTGTTACGCCGCCCCTTTCGGTCAGCTTGCTCTTTCTGCTTGTCTTGGCTTTCCGCCATGGCATCTCAGACGTGTCGTAAGACACTAAGGCGCGTCGATAAGAACTTTTCGATGTGCTTTCGCACCGATACATGGCTGACATCGGGGAATCCTCCCCCCTCAAGCCCTGGGCCACACACACGTGGCGTTAACGGAACCCTCGGATTCACCAATCCGTTCACGTAAAACGGGGTAAGCCCCGTAGATGCATGTACCGAATTGTTGATAGCAAATCCAACCATCGGGAGCATCTCACTCCAACTCTTTGGAGAATCCGGACATAAAATCCGGAGAATATCCTCCACAACGCGATTAACGCGTTCCGTCTGACCGTCCGTCTTCGGATGATCCGCAGTGGACATGAGGAGCTTGGTGCCTAGCACCCTAAACAACGCTCCCCAGAATTGTCCCGTAAAACGGGGATCCCGATCTGACACAACGGAATCGGGTAGACCATGCTGTCGAAAGACACTGTCTAGGAACACTTTTGCTGTTCCTTGTCCATCTATGGACTCTGGCACCGCCGCCAGGTGAGCTATCTTGCTCAAACGGTCTACAAAGACCAATATGCCGGTGTTCCCGGCCTTATCTTTCGGAAAACCGAAGATAAAATCCATGCTAATGGATTTCCAACATTCCATTGGAACCGATAATCTCGCCAAAGCCGCAGCTGAACTTGCAGAGGGTTTAACCCCCTGACACGTCTCACAGGTGCGTATATACGCACCGACCCACTTATACATGTTGGGCCACCAATACAAAGCGCTTAAAGCGCTGTAGGTTTTATCCCGACCAAAAGGACCCCCGGTAGGGGCGTCATGTGCCTCAAAGAGGACTCTATACTTTAGTTCCTCATCATGAGGAACAACCACCCGCGGAGTGTCCTCCGTGCTCGTGCTATAATATAGCAAACCGTCACAGTAACTGTAACGGTGTAACCGAGCTCTAGCTCGACTTGACAGGGTTGGCTCAGACGAGCCAAGACCCTTTTCACCCAACGCGCTGATAAGCGCCGTACACTGTGGGTCTTTCTCATACGCCTGGCGTATGAGATCCACCACAGACGTGGTGACGAATGTCGCGTGAGCGAGCTCGTAATCGGGACGACGCGACAACGCGTCCGCAAGCACGTTCTGCTTGCCAGGTTTATACTTAACCTCAAAGTTATACTCCGCAAAGAAGGAGAGCCAACGGGCCATCCGTTGCGAGAGATGAGGCGACTTTGTCGCTGTCCTTAAGGACAGGTGGTCAGTATAAACCACTAACGGCTTTGAGCCGAGTAGATGAACCCTAAATTTGACAAGAGCATACTTCATTGCAAGTAGCTCCTTGTCATGAACGGGATAATTCCGTTCTGAAGCTTTAAGCTGCCTCAACTCAAACGCAAATACGCGTTCCCTTCCTGCATCGTCTGCTTGTAACAAAACACATCCGATTGCGAAATCGGAGGCGTCGCAGACGACACTAAATGGTTTCCCAGGGTCTGGGAGATCAAGAACGGGAGATTTTAACAAGCTCCCCTTAACCGCTTCAAAAGCGTTTTGGTGTTCAGTTTCCCAACACCAATCAACATCCTTCTTAAGAAGGTCGGTCAATGGCTTCGCCATTTCAGCGTAGTTCTCGCAGTACTTGTGGAGATAGTTGGCTAATCCTAGCCACTTCCGTAAATCTCTAAGATTTACAGGCGAAGGCCACTCCACAATGGCTTTCACCTTCGCGGGATCCGCCCGCACTCCATCCTTACCGATGAAGCATCCGAGGAAAGGAATTTCCTCAGCACCAAAGATAACTTGGATGCGTTTGCATATAACTTATGCTCTCGCATACATTCGATCACTGCTCGAAGGTGTATCAGATGCGTATGAACATCACACGAGTCGCCTTCCGCACGACTATGGACGAATATATCGTCGAAGTACGTCTGAGCGTACTTCCTATGAGGGCGGAAGAGTTGAGTCACCAAGCGATTGAACGTCGCTGGTGCATTTGAAAGCCCTTGTGACATAACAAGCCACTCCCACAGCATGCCACTAGGCGTGCTAACCGCTGTCAGCGGAATATCGGACGCTCGCATGAGCACCTGATAATACCCGTCCACCAGATCTAAGGCACTGTACACAGTACAGCCCGCCATATTGTTCTGGAGGACATCCTTCCGAGGAATCGGAGTCTGCATGGGTACAGTAGCTGCGTTCAGCTTGTTATACGCATGCACAATGCGCCACTTTCCGTTCGGTTTACGAACACAAAAAGTGGGAGATGAGGGGGGAGACTTACTCTCCCGTACCATCCCTGCCTCTTCTTTCCCCTGGAAGAATGCGTCGATGACGTCGCATTGTTCCCTGGGGAGAGTCCACTGCCTAGTGACGCAGTATTTGGTTCCGGGAACCAAATCAATTTCATGTCGGACTCCCCGATCCGGTGGTAACCCCATCGGCGGGTTGTCACTAATGAAATCTCCGAATTCGTTTAATAAGGAATGGTAAGGGTCCTCAGGATCCGCGAGGATCTTGAGGCCGCTTCGGGCATTTAATGCCTGTTTGGTTTTCACCAAAACTGACTCGTCCATCGTGGATGAGGAGTTCAACTCCTCTTCCGGACGCAACACGACGACCTCGTCGATTTCATCTGCTTTCAAAGCAGTCTCAAACTCGTTGAAGGACATCTCCTCCAACGACAACAGTTCGCCTACCCCAGGCAACCGTTCCAGGCTTACGCCTTCTGTGAAAACACCTGTCACACTATTCAGCATCCTGTAGGACTGCTGACTACTGTCCTCGGGACTCATCCCGAGACCCAGATGGGGGGAGTCAATTGCCCCATCTACTGGAAGCTCCACGCGCCTATACACAGAGGTCTCTACCTCTACCACAGGTGACTCGCCGGTATCGCCTATACCAGCGTAATCGGAATCATTTCCGACGTGCGAAAGAGACGAACTTCGGGTCTCTTCGCTTGGAAGCGCCTCGCGCATAACCACAGGGGTCTCCACCCCTACCACTGGAGTCGCAACTTGTTCGCCGGACACGGCGTGGTCGGAATCATTCCGACCTGTAGAAGAGACGAACTTCGGGTCTCTTCTCTAAGCGCCTCGCGCTTACCCTCAGAGGATTCCACCTCTATCACTGGCGACTCACCAGTCTCGCCTACATCGGCGCGGGGATTAACCGCCGAATCCCCCTCGTTAAGGAACTCTTCCTTAACGCCATTGGGAATGATCATTTCAGACATCCCAATCTCTGGCATCTCACGCCAGAATCGCTTTTGCGATCGATCAAAGGTGGGTTCATGACTCGCCATTGCTTCACCCGACCGCGGGTGCGTTGAGCCAATGGATTTAGACTTCCAGTCTATCCATGGCTCGTGGCGCTCCATCCACTTCATGCCCAGAATGAGGTCATACCTCGAGTCCAAATCCAGGACTAGGCAACGTTCTAAGCTGTCGAAGTCTGCAAACCTCAGCTTAAGGTCAATCGAGACCTTGGGTACAGAAGCCTGTACGCCCGTCGCAAGACGGACCGTGCCAACGTCACGAGAACGTGCCTCTAGGGCCTCGGCATACAGCCAACTCTTCACAACAGAAGCCCGTCTGACATAATTGTCAGACGCTCCAGAGTCTATCAAGACTCTCCAAGGCTTATCAAAGCCTTTCACGTCCGCAAGGACTACCAGAAAACCTGGCTGGTACACCAACTCGGTGCTAGAAAGCACCGCTTCCCTCTAGGCTTTGTGCTGTCGTCCCCTACCCTGGGGCTTAACAGCACTGAGGGGTCCCCCAGTAGGGCGCCCCGCACCTACTGGGAGCCGTCGTTTCCCGACGGCTTGGACAAGGGCTTTTTTCCCATCCTTGGTCCCTTGTAGCGAGTGTCTCGCTGGGGATTTTTCGGACATCTGTTCTTCAGATGGTCCATGCTCCCACACAGGAAGCATCTCAGCGGTCCACGCCGCTGGAACATAGCCAAGAGTTCTGTCTCAAAGCTCTGTGAAAAAAAATCCGAATGACTCTTAGCGGGAGGTTTCTCCTCCGCTTCGACCTGAATCAGGTCCATGGGTTCGGGACCCACCTTAGAGGAACGGAAGTTCCTCTCGGCGTTGAACGCCATCTTGAATGCCTCTTCCAGGGATTCGGGTCGGCATCGGAACAATTCCGAACGTACTGGCCCTTCTCTCAGGCCTCCCATGAAGACGGGGATGGACACATCGTCCGAATACGCTTTCGCGTATATCCCTGCCAACAGGGTCTTAAGCTCCTGGATATAAACCTCCAGGTCCTTAGTGCCTTGACGGCACCTCAGGAACGCCAGTTGATTCTGGAAAACCAGATCAGGCGTTGCGTACATATCAATAAGCTTCTGCTTAAGGACCTTCCATGTTGGAAACACGTCCTTGACTGATTCCGAGCATGTAAACGCCCATGTACGGGCTTTGCCCGTAAGATGGGTCAATGCAAGTCCCACTTGCAAGTGATCAGCGGTCATGTTCGCTGTGGCGAAGGCCGTTTCGACCTCTCGCAACCAAACATAAAGGTTGTCACCCTTCTCTCCGGTGAACTCCTTTATCTTAAACGATAATGGAGGGCGCAACCCCGTAGAATGACCTCCACCACAACTCGCCTCATGAGCGATGAGGGCATTCACCCTTGCCTTTACGGCCTCAAGGCCCTGCTCCACTAGGAGCTTCATACCTTCTTCCCCCGTTAAGGGTAACAGCCTTTTAAAGGCTTCCTGTTGGACGAGGGTCAAACTATCCCAATCGTCCTGATTCATCCTTGCAGAGGATGTCTAGTCTACCAACACAGGTGTTGGATTGACTATAAGTGCTATCAGATGTAGCCGGTGCGTACACGCACGGTGCGGCTAGCGCACAGAGGAAGGCTTTCCTTAAAGCGGCGTTCGCCGCTACTTAGCCGATACGCCCTTATTAATGGCTTAGTAGGAGAGAGCTCTCCTACTCGGGGCCAAGATTCCCGGGTTATTTTACTCTAGCCTGTACTAGTGCCTTAATGGCAAGGCTCCCTTACAAAGGGTGTAGCTAAGGGGAGGGCTCCCCTTACGCTACGGCACTCACTACACGCACGACCGGTCGGGGTCGTGCGTCTGTACTACGGAGTGGAAAGTAAACTGAATATATATTTAATATGTAACTATTTAAACTAATATAAACTATATGTAACACTAAGTAGAATATTACTAATTCGTACCTAGCTAAAATGTAGTGTACACACCTGTGTACTGACACGTGGATGGCTGACACACCACCCCAAGGGCCCATGCCCTGATTGGTTAAAATAAACAAAGGTTCGAAACCTTTCAACCCGGCAAGTACTGGCCTCAACCGTGGTGTACCAATGTACACCAACACTCAGTGTTCCCCGAATGTAACCCCGTTACAGTGTAAGCCTGTAACAGGATCAGTACTGTTACACCTGGTAGCACTTTGTGGTCCGTCTTAACGACCACAGTTCCGTTCCGCTAGTCAACTAGCGGAGCGAAGACTCAGAGCCGCTCGGCATCATGTCGCGAGACATGACGTCTGCCGAGCGAGAGAGAACGCTGGAAGTGGTGACGAAACACTTCCCTCACTTCACCTCGCGTAGTAAAGCCGCGACGGTAGAAATGGTTCGGTCCATGGGGACCGATATCCTTACCTTCCTCCTGGGTAAGACCCCGGAGGAAGTGATAGAGGTGGTGAATCGATTTAGGCGAAACCAACTAGAAAATCCAGCACGACCCGCGCAAGAGGTAGCGCGGACCGCACCTGCAACGCATAGCGTTGAAGTGGTAAAGGCGCGAGTACCGCCTTTTACCGGTGAAGGGGGCGAGCCCCTTCGTAGATGGTTCGCAGATGTGGAAGATGCCATCTCTGCGCAAAATATTGTTGACGAACGTCAACAGGCGTACTTCGCCACAACATGTCTGGGCGGCAGAGCCAGGGCATGTGCGATGAGTCGCAGAGCCACTGATGACTCTGCGTTCCTTACTTATAAGGAATTAAAAGCTGAGCTAAAGCTCAACTTTGAAGCTCCAGAAATGGAGCTAAGTAGTCGCCAGGAGTTCATGCAACTCCGGCAAGGTAAGCTTGACCTTCAAGCTTACGCTCAGAAGACGCAATATTTGCTGTCAAATATTGTGTATGAGCCGGTGCCCCCTGCTATGCAGGTCACTGGCTTCATGAAGGGACTCAATGATGGTCCCGTAAAACAGAGTCTTTACCAGCACCCGCCAAAGACTCTAAGGGATACCATTGATATGAGCATCCGTGAAGAGTTCAGCATGCGATCAGCGTCATCGCATGCTGGGTACAGCCGAAGGGCTCAAAAGCCCTTCGCTTTTGACATGCCGCAACAACATGTCGACAATAAGCAGTCGGGCAGACGAAGTTCACACTTCGTCTCAAGAAACAGCCACCCGCGCCAGAGCATGGGCGGTGGAGGTCCAAAGCCGATGGACCTATCGGTTTCGGTTGCTTCGAACTCGAAGCAACCGAAATTTAAGAAGAACATTCGCTGCAATCGATGCGCGAAAGTGGGGCATTTTGCCCATGAGTGTATGGCGCCGCGTCCGGTGCCACGCAGTCAGCGGACGGAACCGTCCGCTGCACGGCGACACCAACAGGGACATCAGCCTGTTGGTGCAAAAAACGTAAATCACCAGTAGGGGCGGGGCACCCTACTGGGAATGTTATCCCACATGCCGACATAGGGCATGTGAGGGTAATAGCCCCAGACGGGACTATGTCCTGTCAAAAGGTGCAGGGTGATGATAAGCTTCTTATCACCCTGGAGGTTAAGCCACACAGGAGCGATGTCCCCATGCGAGCTTTGTTTGACACAGGAGCGTCAAACAATTTCGTTAGAACTCAGAGTCTAACGCTGTTGAGCTTCGTGGAGGTAGAAACCCCACGAAGTATGTTGTCAGTACGGTGGGCAACAGGTGCAACCGTGACTATTCCAAAGCGTGTGATTAAAACACGCTTTGAGTTGAATGAACTGTCATTCGAGGATGAATTCATCGTCCTCGATTTAGATGACAAGTTCGATGTAATACTTGGAATCCCATGGATGTCCAAGTTTAAACCTTCGATCCCATGGATGTCCAAGTTTAAACCTTCGATTTGCTGTATATATTTTCTTTAAATCAGCGGTAACTTCTTTTAAGTCTTTGTAGCTCACATACTACCAAATCTAACCAATTGACTATTTGTTGGCATTTGACTTCTACTTGCTTCTTTAAAATTACAAAACTAAAAACCATATGGAAAATTTTTCACATGATTCCACTTATTCGTAAATACTGGAGTAGTGAATGAGCGGAACTAAGACGTAACAGTCACCATGTATTCCGAATAATGTATCATTTTGTATGGATACCTAAATATAGACGGAAAGTTTTTAAGGAGCCTTATAGACAAAGCCTCAAACTAATAATACAAAAAGCGGGTTATGATTATAATATAGAGATTGTGGGTTAACCTATCGATCGACTGCGGCGGACCCACAGTATCTGATCACCCTGTGTGTAATCCGGCTGTATCAGAAGATACAACCGCAGCGTCGGACAGTCTGGTGGATAGCGATGGCACCACCAGGTCTGTTCCGACACGATCAGCGGAAGGTACCTCCGCTGGTGAGAGTCCAGAGGGACTACCATACGCAACAGAAGAGTCGTTGCGTGTTGGAGAGAAACATTCAACGGGTGATAAAGAACACCGTGAGAATGAAGTGATATCCACGGTGGGAAACACCCACCATGAGAATGAAATAGTATCCACAGTGGGAAACACCCACTGTGCGACCGAAGGTTCCAACACGATGAAAGAATTCCGTGTTGATGAGAGTGAACTCACGATCGAGTGCAATCGTGAGCACAACTCCGTGGTGGCCAGTGCCCACCACGTTGCGTTAGCCATGCACACGGGTGATAAAGACCACCGTGTCGCAGAACAGGCGGCCGATCAGACGAGCACATCTGATCGCCAAGAAAATTCCATGGTAGGCAGTGGCCACCATGATGCTGAGTATTCGCACACGGTGAATCGTAATCACCGTGTAGCAGTCAATCAGACGAGTGCGTCTGATTGCATGGGCAGTTCCGTCGAGACGATCAACGTCTTGACGCAAACGGAGACCGGATTAGCTACCAAGTCTCTGTTGATGGAACACCCTCCGAAAGAAGGTTCGGAGGTGATGGCTCTTCCAGCGCTAAGCTGGAAGAAGTTTATGAAGAACTTGGACGATGATCAGATCGAACAGATCTGTATCATCGTTGCAACAGACGATGTAGTGGATATTCGTGAACGAATATCCACATTACAAGTGGAAAACATTGGGAACGAGGTTCCCAATGATCAAACCAAAGTTCAGCGCTTTGAAGCGCAGATCTGGGAGTCGCTTAAAGCGAACTCCCCATTTTATGAGGTACTTCGGGAATACGCTGACGTATTCCCAAAAGAAGTACCTAGCGAGCTCCCTAAGGATAAGGGAACTCGTCATGAAATTGACCTCGTGCCAGGCACGAAGTATTGTGTCAAGTAAAAGCGATCGACGAGTTTTTCGAAGCTCGTCGTAAAGCAGGCCAAGTGCGGGAGTCTATCTCACCGCACTCTACCCCCACCTTTTGTGTGAAAAAGTCCACAGGTGGGTGGAGAATCGTTCACGCTTACAACAAGCTGAACGCAGCGACGGTACCGGCGCAGACGCCGATACCGCGAAAAGATGTCATCATTGATGGCATGTGCAGGAGCACCATCTTTAGTGCTCTCGATCTAAGAGATGGATTTTATCAAATTCTAATGCGTGAGAAGGATATCCCTCTCACGGCGGTAAGCATCCCAAGCGGCATGCTTTGGGAGTGGCTTGTTATGCCGCAGGGGATTCGAAATGACCCTTATACGTTTAACAGATGCGTAACGCATCTATTACGCCCGGTGCGAGAATTATCACCGAGTTATTTCGATGACGTGTTCATCCATAGTAAGGGTGAACACGATAAAAGCGATGTAGATGTCCATAGGGAACATCTACGTCGAGTGTTAGAGCTTATGCTTACGCATAAGCTCTATGCAAATCTAAAGAAGTGCAGCTTTGGTGCACCTGATACCCGTTCTTGGATGTTTTGTGGGCAAGAACGGGGTGCGCTCTGATCCACAAAAGACCAGGGTGATCCTTGAATGGCCTACGCCAAACAACGTTAAGGAACTTCGAAAGTTCCTTGGGTTGGCAACATATTTGCACAAGTATTCGTGCAACTATGATGGGTTAATACGACCTCTTTCTCAATTACTTAAGAAAGATGGCGAATGGCATTGGGATACCCAATGCCAAGATGCTTTTGATGCCGTCAAACAAATCTTGACTGAAGCGCCTGTCTTGGCTATAGCCGATAACGAGCGTCCGTTCCACGTCGTTTGCGACGCGAGCGATTTCGCTATTGGCTGTGCTTTGATGCAGCGTGATCACGATGATCGTGATTGCGTAATCTGCTATCAATGGCGTCAGTTGCGCCCATCCGAGCGCAACTATCCAGTGCATGACAAGGAACTCCTTGCCATGAAGTATGCACTGGCCAAGTCTCGGATCTATCTATTGGGAGATAGACCGTTTGTGGTTTACACGGACCATGCGTCGCCACGCACGGCCGTAAATTCACCACACATTTCTCAAATAATGGCTCGATGGCTGTTATTCTTTGCTGAATACAACTTTACGGTTGAATACAAACCCGGAAAGTTGAACGTGATAGCGGATGCGCTATCACGAAGGCCCGCTTACGAGACGAAACCGTCCGTAACCAAAGGTGCCAGTGCAAACTCGATCCGTTGCACTGCTTTGTCGTCGTCAATTATACGACAAGTACGCTAGGCGTACAAAACAGACGAGGAGACACGTCTGTTGATTGATTACTTAAGTAATCAATCAAGTGAGAAGCGCGACGAACTCCCAGAGTTCCTCCGCGCTTGCGTGCATCGATATCGACTGCACGATGGTCTGCTTCTTTACAGCACAGACCAAAAAGATGAAAGTCGCATCGTCGTTCCAAACGACGATGATCTCAAACATCCAATTATGTTTGAGTATCATGATGCACCGATTTCGGGGCATCAAGGTCGAGAGAAGACATACGCTTCTCTCGCAGGTGACTTTTACTGGCGAAACCAGTACAAGGGTACGGAAATGCGTACGCGCTTGCGAGATTTGCCAGCGCGTTAAGCCTGCGCAGTCTGCACAGGCTCCGCTGCAATCTCTACCGGTTCCGACAGAGTGTTGGAAGTCCATTTCAATGGAATTCGTATTCAGTCTTCCACCCGACAATAGTCGGAATACCGGAATAGTGGTCTTTGTAGACCGTTTCAGTAAGATGGTACATCTTACTGCAGTATCATCAAACGTAACCGCCGCTCAAACAGCGCGGATATTCGTTGATACGGTATTCCGTTTGCACGGAATGCCGGAAGACATTGTCTCGGATCGAGATCCGAGGTTTACAGGACGTTTCTGGAAAGAAACGTTCTCATTGTTGGGAACCCAGTTGAAGATGTCAACTGCGGACCATCCGGAAACGGATGGGCAGACGGAACGGGTTAACCGCGTTCTCGGAGACATGTTGCGATCATACACACATGCCTTTGAGCAGTGGAGGAATATCTGCCACTCACTGAATTCGCGATTAACAATTCAGTGCATGCTTCAACTAATCATACACCGTTCTACGTGGATGCCGTAAGGCATCCACGAACCCCAGCTTTACTTGGCGGTACGCCAAATCTAAGTGGGGGAGGGACCCGCTCAAATTTTGAGCGAGTCAATGCGCAAGTTGCAACTGCAACTTGTGAACAAAACGATGGCCCTTCTACTGAAAGTACAGTAGAAGCGGAAGCAGCTTCAAATGAAACTGAAGCTGCATATGATGAATATGTGTCTGCAGCAATGGCTGCAAACAATGAGGGCAACGCACCTACTGCTGATAAAGCAGTAGATGAATTCGTATTACAGCTTGGCGCTGTAATACGCTATATAAAAGATGCACTTGCTTCTGCTTTGGATAAGCAGAAGCAAAATGCAGACAAGCAAGGAAGGAAGAACAAAAACTCCTTTCGGAAAGGTGAATTGGTATTATTAAGTACTACCAATTTTCCTACACATGCAATAAGCAACTTCCCTACACGGAAGTTGCTTCCGAAGTACATTGGGCCTTTCAAGATCCAAGAGATTCGGATGAATGCCTATACCTTAGACATTCCCACAGCAATGCGGCTTCACCCAACATTCTATGTTGGGCGGCTCAAGCCGTATCATTCGTCTTCGTCTTACGACGAGACTCAGAACCACGGAAGATACCGTGCTTCTCCAAGTCTCCCAAGAGAGACTTGTAATCAGCTTCCAACCGTTGATAGGCAGAGCGAGAGTCATTACCTCCGCCTTCGACTGCTCAAGATCAGCCTTGTGCCGATCGAGCTCTTACTTACATCGGGAAAGCTCAATGTACAGAAGATCATTCTTCTGCTGGAGGGCAGTGTGCGCCCCGAGGATGTCGCGGACATCCTCGCGAAGAGACCGATATGTCTTCACAGAGTGAGACATATCGCTGCTCAAGGAGGAACAACCCTCCTCGAGTTTGCGGAGCAAACAACCATTCTCCGCAACAAGAACGGCGAGGGAATTCTCAACCTCCGCAGCCCCTGATCGATAATCAGGGGAATAAGCGATACATTCTCGAGCGCTTGATCTCGAAGCGCTCGGTTCCTTCGAAGAAGGGGCAGCGTACCGAGTACTTAGTACGCTGGCTGGGTTACCCCCAAGAGTTCGACTCTTGGGAGCCGATTGAGGTTCTGAGGGACGACGCCCCAGACCTTTTAACTGAGTTTTAGAAGGAGTCTCAAACTCATAATGCGAAGTAGCATCAACACTAGGTGTTGATGCATTTAGGGCATCGATTAAGCCCTGAATTTCGGCGGGTACGGAAAAACCACCGTACCCCCGCAACTCCTCCTCTGACAGACGAGGAGCGCTCTGCGGACACCGCGGGCAAACGAGGTGAGAAGGGACACCACAGTTCAACCCTTCTTTGATGCAAGCAAAATGGATGTATTCCATTTTGCCTGTTCGCGAGTGCTTTAACAAGCGCTCGCGCATTACGTGAACTTTATTCGTATAATCATCTGGTCTTTTGTTGTAGTTGTCAACAAAAGCGTTCCAACTCTGATTCAGGGCGTCTTTATCGTCCCTGTTCCTCCTTGAACCTTTCCGGCTCGAATAATATCGAACCTGGAAAAAGAGGTCAATAAAGTACAGACGTCTATCGTCTGTACTTCGATCGAATCGACGTGACTGTATGTCTTCGCAGTCATCCAGCACGTTGATATCGAACAACGCATATTGGCAGTCCCGCTTACGGTGACCGCCACTGTTGGGGGCAATAGCCTATCCAGGAGTCCAAAACCCCACTTTGTACGGAACATGTGGTTCCGTACGATGATACGCTTCAGAAGCGGCAGGCGCCGCTTCTGTTCGAGCTCTTTTAGCAGGCGACACCACGCGCCGGGGTTAAATCACCCCGACGTGGAGAAGTACTTGGTCCAGGTGGGGATCTGCGTTCCCGCAACCACCTGTGATAATCATTATCGCTTTCATAGATGAAAGCGACACCAGAGTTATCATCGCTGTTAGGCGATGATCACCTAGCGAGTTTCGACTCGCTAGATCCTTTTGCGGGGACAGCTGTGCCCCGATCACTTTGTTCGGAGTCAGAACTGTCTCCGAACATGGAAGAACTTTTCCTGGTAACACACCATTCCGGGGTTGTCATCGTGCGAGATGTTGAATTAGCAACATCTCCCTGTTTCTTGCCAGATGCCGCCTTAGCAGCATCTGTGGTCGAAGACGGTACGTCTTCCGACCTTTGCGTAGTTTACGCTGCTAATGCAGCGTCACTGTTGTCACTCAACACCTCAGCACCTAGTGCTGAGGCGGAGAAAGAAGCTCCTTCGATGTTTTCAGCAGCGCTCTTTAGAGCGCCGCCGCGTGCTTTGACCATCGAGTCGATGGTCAATCAGTTGGTAAATGAGAACGACCAACAAGTGCCACCTATGATTGACCAAAATAAGAATTATTATTGGCCAACCACCTTAAGTGGGGGGTGATGTAATGGGATGCCATTACATAATTGATATTCAAGTTAGAATATCACAGTTAAATTTCAGACGCGTTGTCTGAAATTCAAATAATAGATTATAAGTTATTATAATCTACGAAGGAAAAGTCGATTCGGTATAAATACCGAATCTGCAGGTTAACTAATAGTACAGTTAGTTGAATACTTGATATTATTATATTAGTTAGGTAATTACTATAGTATTAGCCGCTAACCACCCATTGAATAAACACTCTTAATTTTGCGTTCTAAGCAACAAGTAAATATTTATATTTTCTTTTAGTATAGGATTAGTTGTCATCAACTAATCCTACCCCTCTTGTATTGCGCGCTTCCTCGCACAACACAGTGTAAGCCCGTAACAGGATCAGTCCTGTTACAGAATATGTCTATGATTTAGATGTAATAGACTGATTCTGAAAAAAACGTCCGGGCTTTTAGCCTTGCGCATTGTTTTTATGTCAGGGTATAGGCGCCTGATCATTTGCACCATCTCGCCGAACTGGTGCACTGAAAGATGGAGGAACATCCCGTGAGTAACCCCATATAGGCAAACGGCACGGACCATCCTTTTCAAGGATTTTCTGACGCCATACACAACTAGCAGAACGTCGCCAGTGGCCGTTTAAGGGCTAAAGTGCTACCATTTGTGGTAAGTGTGCTGTTACCGTCTTGCACTAGTTATTAAGTTTCGAAGCGCGCAATATTGGTAAGGAAGATCGTAAATGGGGATTCTAATAGTTGATCTTACATTGAACTTCTCAATTTGCTGGCTTCCCTACAAGTCGACTCTTCAGAAGTACCCTCCCTATTTAAGTCAGTTCAAGCCGCCTTTCCCACTCACCTACGATGGTGAATCCGGTTTTCTCCAGCTCCTCTAACGCTCCGACACCACCTGTCGCTCCAACTCCTGTCACTTCGCCCCTGTTGCTTCGACTCCTGTCGCTTCAGCCCCTGTTGCTGCCCTCGGATCGTCGCCGGGCGCCTTGACAGCTTCAACGGTTGACTTGTCGACAGCTCCCGCCACACCAACGCCGTCATTACCACCGCCATCTCTTCCGCTCGACGTCGTGGACATCTCCGGCGATGAACCGATGAACGCACCACCCGAAATACCAGATGCTGACGCTTCTGCTGACAGCACGGCTATCATTGCGCCTGCTATGGTTGTGAAGAATGCCGCAGGCGCTTCGTCCGCCACCGACCACATAGACGTGCAGATAGAGTCGCCTCCTGACGCTCATGTCGAGCCACCACTTGTACCTGTCGACACGCGTCCGACGATGGCTCATTTCCTCAAGCAACAAGAGACCATTCGTCGCGACGAGGCTGATGTCGAGGAGCGTCGCAGTCGCATCGAAACTCCCAAACCGCTTGCCTGTGATATTGAATCGATCGAGCGCCACTACGCCACTGGACGTGAATGGTCATTTATCGCCCCTCGCATGGAGCAAGCCCGGCCATACGAACTACCACGCGCACGCTTTGACATGGTTATTGATACAGGTCGAACGTTTGCAAAAACACCGCTACCAAAGATCTTGGCTTCACTGGCAGGATCGTTGCATGACAACGAAGTGCTTGCGAATCTGTGCGAGCAGCATGAAATTGGACAAGTCTAGAAGCTTCCTGGTGGCAATTTTCGCGTAAAAATCAAGTCGCAGGAGTCATGTCTGAAGCTCGAACGTACGAAGATGAACATCCTTGGGGGCGTCTTCAGGTTCAACGAGTATGATTTCCTCGCAGGCAAGTACTTCTTGGACATTTCAAACGTCGACTCGGACACAGACACCGCCACGATTTTACATCGCCTCTACATCCTTGGATTCCAACCGATCTATGATACGTTCCGTGAAGTCAACATTTCGGCACGTATCACGTCAGCTACGTGGCGTGTCTACTTCCTTTCTCGGACATGCCCACCTGCACTGATGGTGAATGGGTATGTATGTGACCAACTATTGTTTGAAAACAAGCTCCATCCTGCAAATGGCAAGAATGCGCCATATCGATCGGAGCGACTTCCTTACGGATTCCGTTCGCTCCACGGGATCGACTTGCTCACGACTGACGAGGTCTTCCCGCGCCAAACCATGCCTTAAGAAGGGTCAGAAATACCACAGGCGATAAAGAAGACACTGAAAAAGTCTCAGCAGTCACCATCAAGTACGCAGCAGCCGCTGTCAAGGCTTTCCCAGCAACCAACAAAGCAGTCCGCGAAGCAAGCACAGATCCAGCAGAAAAGGCTTGCGCAATCAGAAAAGACTGACAAGCCCGTGCCCTCGCTGCAACAAGCAGTAGAGGATGGCAAGACTCGTTCTGCGAAGCTCCATCAAGGTGCTCAGCATGGCAGTCCGCCCGGCGCCAACCAACTCGCGATCATCCCGAGTCCGCAAGACGATAATCTGTCGATATCGACATTTAACGACTCAGCAGGTACGATATCACCTCCTGGGAGCCCAAAAAGCAAGATAAAGACTCCGATCATGCTATTAACGAACGGAGACAACAACAATGGCTTCTCCACGGTCTGCAACAAGAAGAAGCGAAGTTGCGGCAGCATCGACTTTGCCGTGCTGCTGCGCGAACAGCGACCGGGTCCTCTTGATGGCATTTCGACCAAGAACTACTTTACTGTGCTGCAATCGATGGAAATTGAGCTTGAGGTTGTGGACTTGAAGATTGACTCAACGCTTGGTTTGCGCCGCCAGATTGTGCAGAGGAACGTCAAGCGTCCTGACAAAGTGAAAACCTCGGTCGAATCGGCGTACTTTGTTGAAAAACACCACACCAAGATTGTGCGTTCGGCCGAACCGACTTCGGTCTTGGAAGTGAACGAGTCGATGATCAATGACGAGAGCATGGCAATGCTCGATATGCTACCGGACAAACTTGAGGCCGCTGATACCAAGGTTGCTACCGTATCCAAGCTCATGGCAAAATCGTCAAACCCAGATCACATCATGAAAGTGGCTGCCGCTTGTCCACTCGCATTCAACGGTGCCTTGTCACTAGCTATGGGTGGCAACGGTACCGTAATCAACGAGATAGCGCAGCTACACACCATCAATCGTGTGCTCTGTGCAACAAACCCGTATGATGACACGACGTTCGCGACGAAGTGGAAGCGCATCATGAGAACACCGAAGCCATCAACGCGCAACGAGTTGTTCACGGAGTGTGAAAAATGGTAGACTAACTCAGACTAAATAGTCGAGCTTTCGCGTGCGTCGAAGGCGCTCGGGATCTTTGAACTTGCGCTCATGTCAACTGCACCGCTATTGTTCACCAACGATCACTGGATCCAGTACTTTAGTGGTCGCCCGGTCGAGTGGATCCCAGCGTACCACACGCGCCTCCTGCACCACAACACGCTACTATTCCTGCTGCGGTCAACGATCGGCGCTCATTGCATGGCGCAGTGGAAGGAGGTGCAATGGCAGGGCCACCTTCTCGATGACTTAGAGGCTCTTCGCAAACTAGATGGATACTACGCGCCTGAGTCGTCTGTGATGAAAGCATGCAGTCCCGAATGTTGCATCGTGACAACTGTTGACGGTGGCTTGTCAAGTCGCAACTAAGGTTGCATCACCCCTACAACACGTTTGGGACACCGTCACGATGCTGACCGTGAACTCAAACGGCATCAAACTGAATGGTCATCTTTTCATTGACCATCTTCTCTCTAAACACATGCTTTCATGCGTTCAAGAGACCAAGTTTTCCGACGCACGGCACCTTTCAACTTTCAAGTTCCACCTCAGCGCGAGCTTCACACACAAGGTCTTTGTCAACTACCCAAACGTGCTACACGATTGACTTACGAGAGGTCGCAGTGCTGCTGTCGTGACAGTGTTGCACTCCAACTTTCCTGGATTCGACACAGCTGCTGAAATATCGCGCTTGTCGGTGCCAGGACGGTACCTTGTCGTCAAGGTGACGGTTGAACACTCTTCCGTCTACATCCATAATGTGTACGCTCCTGTCGACCGCCACGAAAAGAAGACTTTCTTTGAAAACTTGCCAACGGACGAGTTTGAGGACGACGCCACGCACTTCGTGCTCGGCGATCTGAACACGCCGCTCGACCCGCGACTCGACTCCAGATCTCAGCTACGATTCCAGTCGCTCGTCGTGTCTCGAGTGGATTGCGAATCTCGGTGTTGTTGATGCGTGGTGCATTCACTCTGATAACAAACGCGTGTTCACCGGTCCATTTCTTCGGAAGAACCGGCTAGACTATATCTTGATGTCGGAGCGGTTTTGCGATTCCTTCTACGACAAGTCCAAGTACTTTCTGCCCAAACACGCCGGTTACCATCTTGCTCACAGTGTTTCGTTCCGGTCATGTACGCAGCTTCATGGCCGTGGCTACTGGAAGTTCCCGAGGTACCTGCTTGACTACCCGCTTGTCGTCTCAGCGATCAAGAAGGAAGCCGAGCTCGTACGAGAAAACATACGCATCGCATAGAACCCACGAAAAGTCTGGGAGAAGTGGAAATTCGATATCAAGGCACAACTGCAAGATATAAAGAAGAAGCTCCGACAGCAACACACGCAAGCTGTCGAAGATGCACGTGTCTTGCTAGATCAGGCTTCCGCCCGGTACCGCGTGTGTCGAATGATGCTGACCGCGAGATCTTTGACGTTGCCATGCGCAACTACAAAGAAACGATGCTGCGGTCGATCCAATACAGCCAAGACGCGGCGTTCGACTTCCAGGTGGCCAATGCCGAAAAGTCGACAAAGCACTTCTTCCGTCCACTTGACACGAGTTTGCGACGCATTTCTATCGAAACAGTCGTGAAACCTAGTGGAAATGTCTCGACTAATCCGCATGAGGTTGCGTTACGATTCCTGGAACACTGGGGGTCTGAGATGGGTGATGCTGAAAGCCCATCTGGTACAGCTCCGGCACATGACGAGCATAAGCAGCGCATTCTTCTTGAATCGGTCTCTCGCTTCGTCTCGGAAACCGACCGTGACATGCTCGACGCAGCCTTGACAGCAGCCGACCTTGCTAACGCAATCCGACACATGAGAGCGAATCATCGCCAGGAATGGACGGCTTGACTGCTGGGTTTTATCAAGTGGCACCATACATATTTGGTGAATGCCTTCAAGTTGTGTTTTCGGATCGTCTTCGCCGCGGTGAACTTTTGATGTCACAACGAAAGTCTGCTGTTGTACTCCTGCACAAGAAGGGTTCTGGTGCTCAACCAGGAAACTACCGCCCAATTGCGCTCGTGCCAGTTGATGTCAAAGTGCTTTCTAAGGCGCTGACGTATCGGCTACAAAATGTGATGGTTGATTTAATCGTTCCTGACCAGAAGGGGTTCGTGAAAGGCCGATCGATCTATTACCACGTGCGCTTCCTTGCTGACCTGCAAGATCTCATCACAAGTCGCGACGAAGAAGCATACGCGTTGTTTCTCGACTTTCAAAAGGCGTTTGATCGCGTGAACTGGGAATACATGTTCCGATTACTAACATGAATGGGTTTTGGACACGGATTCATCCAGTGGATCAAGCTGCTGTACACAAACCCCAAGCGCACCTGCTGCTGAATGGCAACATCCAGCCAGCACTGTACCCGACACGTGGCGTGAGACAAGGTGACCCTCTATAGGCGCTATTCTTTGTGCTGACGATCGAACCGCTGGGTTTTGCTGAGAGCACAGGAAGAGCACGGAATATGTCTGTCCGCAGATCACACCTCGACGAGCATGTTTTTTGCGGACGACTCGACGCTTCTTGCCGGATCGATTGAAGGTCTGCAGGCACAACTCGTGATAGTAGACAACTATTGTGACGGCTCTGGTGCGAGGCTCAATTTGACGAAGTCGGTGCTGCTGGCGCTGAACCGCAATGTTGATTTCCCAGCACTTCCCGGCGTCCAAGTGCTTGCGCGCTCAGACACGGTCAAATACCTTGGCATTCCGTTTGTCCAAGCACCAGTAAGTAGCGCAATCGTTGGGTTTCTCGACGAGCGCTTTTTCGACGGCATCAAAGCGTGGCACATGCGTGCGCGTACACTTTGTGGTCGACTTCTTGTCGCACAGACGATGGTCTATGGCACTATACACAGCACGTGACGATCCCATCAGCAGTGGTGAAGCGCTGGCAGTCGATGCTCAACCGGTTTGTTCTGAGTCGCAAACAGGAACTCGCCAGGGATCAGCTACACGCTACGCGACGCGCGCAGCGTGTAGCTGATCCCTGGCGAGTTCCTGTACCAACGACGCAGCATTGGTGGTCTTTCTATTCCGGATCTTGACACACAGCTCAAGCGACAGAGATTTAAACTGCTACTGCAGTTCATGCAGACCGCATCTGTCACAGACGAGCGCAACTGGACAACCGCAAGCACTGAGATTTTGTCGTCGGTGTTGCCTCAATACGGCAAACGGCACGCCTTGGACTTTCTCACAGTATCTCCGTTTCGACACGGCAAGCTACTCGAGTGGAAAAGTACATCACCGTGGTGGCGCAAGACGTGGACGTGGTGGTACAAGATGCGCTGGGAGATCACGTGGCACGACTTGCCCACAGACGATCTTGCAATATATGGTCTCCAACAACCGATCTGGTTCCACGCAAACGCCAAGCTACACTACGAAGCCACCAAGCGATCGGCGATGGCGGAATCACGGCATCGATGTCTGGGTATGATACCTGAGTCACAACGAAGTTTTCGACTGCACATCTCACGCGTCTTCGGTCTGCGGTCTCTTGGTGATTTCCGACTATATGGTGAAGCGTGGCCGACCCAAGACAATTTTGTGCAGCGTCACATTGACTTCACGCACTGGCATGTCACACCAGGTGTACAAATTCAATGGCTACGCGCACTGCACCGTGAAGCGACACAGATTGTGCAGCGGATAAGGGGATTGGATCTGGTGCACGACTCGACAAACGTCAATCAACGTCGAATTCTCCCGTATCTTGGATGTACGAGTGGCAGGCAAATGTACTTGATCCCGTCAATCCCGAGCTCAGCGCTTCTGCGTGCCGTCTGGACACCACCGACGCCTAAGAAACCACATCCGATGACAATTTACTCAACCCGCGTTGAAGAGCAACGCATCAAGGCGTTCGTTGACTACGGCAAACACTTGCGCAAGATTCTGCTTCCAGTCTACGACAACTTTCAGTTCCGCCTCGCGTTCCGACTATTGCCTGTTCGCTCACGCTTCTGGTTCTTGGAAGCGTCACGTCCTGGAATCCGCATCTGCGCTCGTGATGGCTGTGAGATGATCGAGACCGAGAAACATTTGTTCTTAGACTGTGTGCTTGCGTCGCAGCTCTGGCGCCAAGTTATTTCGATTGTGTTTCCACTCTTCGCAGTGAGGCCGACCTGGATTAACATCGCTTTTTTTAGCGACCAAACTGCGCGTGCGAAAGGAATGGGAAGAGCATGCTGACGTGTTACGCGACGTGTGGCACGTTCTAAGCGCTTCGACGCTACATGTGCTTTGGAGCGACCGAAACAGGTGCCTGTTTGACGGAAGACGACCTCTGCCTGCTGCTTCCGATCTTTCAGTGGTCTTTACGACGCTTGAAGCGCATATTCGGTACTTCAAGCGCCGCCTGTACGATTACCAAGACAACAAAGCGTTAACATGCGTACTCGATATGTTGAACACAAATGAGACATTTGCAACACATTTCTCGCAGCATCCGAGTTGCTGGATTGTGCGTTCTTGTAATTGACGTACCACGTTGAAACGGGAACTGGAGATCGGACCCACAACCAACTGACAGGGACATCAAGTTACTTACCGACTAAGCTACCAGACACTCACCTTTCGATGGTGAAAGTACTCAATCAAGGTGCTTCATCAACAGGTATACTAACTCACCACAGACCATATTTATTTATTATTAGCATAGTATTTAATCTAGGTAGATTGAGTAGTCACTTTGTCTAATTCTAGTAATAAAGACAACTTTCAACTGATCTTACATTGATTTCAAAAGTTAGTCCACGCAAAATATGTCTGCTTACACACGCTCATGTTATGTTCCACACTATCGGCGGTGAGCTTAACGGAATTGTCCTGAAGGAAATTAAAATTCAGTGTTTACACTCAAATTACGACACAAGAAGGCAATAAATCTATCCTTCTTGCTTAGCTTCCAAGTTTCTTAGTACTAACGTCCGAACCAAAAATTAACCAAACACGTTATGGACACACTTCCCAAATAGTCTCAGGTTGCTCCCAACTCTAGTGGCCCCAGATAACGGTTTGATTCTCTCACCTAGATGCTCACGTAAAGATCTTCTTGTATTAACCTTGTTTTAAGTATAGGAACGGTAAAGTAGGATTGCTAGAAGGTTGCAAGAGACTGTTTTGCCACAAGAAAAATTCGAATCTATTAATTATTACAGAATCATATATCCAAGTCAACTACTTCTTGGTTACTTCAGTGCTGACTCCAATACTTGACAGTTACTTTTGAGACCCTCCATAATCCGATCGGGCATGAGACGGCCGCCCAGGGTCGCCTCTGATTGGATGAAAATGTTAACTCACAATTTAAATACTTGACAATTTGAGACCAAAATGCTACTTCACCACATGGCAATGCGCACAAGGTCATTAAGGTCAAAAGATAACGCTTATAATACATTTCGATCATTATACTATCACAGGTATATTTTGCACCGAATTCGGTGAATAATCTGAGGAATGTTTGTGGTGAAGTGCAGATGAATTTTTTTTTGACTAGCATGTAACAGTGTACCAGTGACAAAGTTGGAGCGATAGGGTTGGCTGAAAGGGGGAGTATGGGACAATCGTGTGTCTGGAGTGTTTGGTACGCAGATTTAGGTAAGGTACGCGGTTTTTCATGTAGTTTACATATTGGATTTTAATTGGATATTAAATATAGTGTTCGTTTTTCTTCGGGTTGCATAAGTAGCCGCTCCTACCACAGGGGTTATTGGGAGCAGAGGGTTAACACGGTTCCCTGTAGCTCATTTTTACCCGGCCAGGACACGTATCTCCACCGGAAGTCCCACAACGGGAAGCATCTCACTTAGTTTACTCACCCCTCAAGCCCCACACGTTTGGAACGTGTTCTTCTCATTTGTATTCGCTGGGTCCCCACATCGCGTTTAACGATCTGCCCCAGTTTATTGGTTGGGTCTCCGCGACGTTACACTCCTCCCCTAATTTCTACTGGCTGGGTCCCCACACTGCTGCACGCAGTCTGCCCCATGATTTCTATTGATTGGGTCTCCACACCGATACGCGGTCTGCCCCATGTTTTCTTCGCATTTGGAGTGACGATTTCCGCTTCATTTGCAGATCTGACATATTTGATTACCTTTCGTTGGGCTTTTGGTACAAGTACGTCAGAAGTGGTACCATCCATATCGGTACCTATCAAGACCCTTACTGCGCGACGGTCCATTGAGTGAGTAGCCACCCATACCAATGGGTACATAAGGGGAGAACTCAGATGTAAAATCGGACTCGGCGTCCTGCAGTTCCGATCGGTCACCCGATCGGCATACAGGCAAAGGTTCGCGGGGTACCCCCCCCCCCCGTAAGTTGGTCGGCTGGGCGCGATGGTGGTCGAGTTCCGGACACTTCGGTGTTCGATTTTGAACTTGACTCCACCACATGTTTCTATTGGTTGATACCGGAAGTGAATTGAAGTTAACGCTTAAGGGTGAAGTGTTGTTTGAAATTGAAACCTATGGCTCAATTCTTATTGCAAAATTGTTATCAAGTAAGCACAAAAATGCAGCTGCAAGTTTCACGATATGGTGACAAACATGGTAACTAAAGTAACGCTAGAGAGCTTTCACAAGAAACTTATATCACTTTCAGATTTGTCTCGGGTACGTGGTTTACGGTACCGTCGAGAGACTCCATTTCAGGCATAAAGTTAACGGACCAAAACAGACCAAATCGCCTGAGGGTAAGAGTACCAAATCAAAGTAGCCAAAAGAAAAAAAATCTTATTGAACGAGTCAGTGGTGTAATGCGCTTTGACTTCAAGTGTCTAATTCCACCACGCGATAGGCGGTAAAACCGTTTTTGTTCTCGTTTGTAGACCATTTTTCTATTTATAACAGGTTTTTGCCCATCGTACGAAAGCTACAGCGGTGAAAATGTTTGACATATTCTTACATAGTTGAAAAAGAGTCTAATTGCCAAATTTGCGTCTCCCAAATTATGATCATCATAATAATTTGGGCAGGCTCCGGATGGAGCATACTGTATCATCAATTCTCAGCTTGTGCATCACACCCTTCTTCTTCATGGAGAAACGCCTTCCCCCGATGAACCCCACGGATCATTAACCACTATTCGGAACTCAACTCCGTTCGTCAGTTCAAAAATTGGGTCGGTCACTGACCTGTCTCGATAACTGCGATCATCACCTGGATCGCGGGCAGCTCAACAGTCAAGCTCAATATCCTTCTCACTACGAAAATTAGTGACGTTGCTCTCTTGTTAGACCCCTTGACGATTTATTTCGTGTTACCGGCGTTCCGCCGATACAGTTACTGACGTATAAGAAGAGGCAAAAATGTGAAAGATTGTGTTTGTTTTACTTTCATGTATAGTTTGGGAGATCCAAAGAAAAAAATAGGAAAAGAATACCTTTTTTTTTCATCTTTTTACCAAAGTTTGGGTATAAGGTCCTAATGAAAGATAAAGTAGTAACGACTACAAGACACGTGAGCAATATGGAATTGTTGGACGAGAGAGAAGTTTCAAAATCATTTTTGCGCTTGATAGAGTTTAGGAAGATGAACTACAATGTCGTGGAGAAGAACGAGGAGAACGCCAAAGGAAGAAATTAGAAGTCAAAGTTACGGAAGCCGTGAGTAGAAATTATCAAGGTTGAGGTTACACTAGTATTCCTTCCGGATTTTGTTAACCAAGAAGAAGGAAAAGAAAAGGTGAAAATACAGGGAAACTTGTGAGTAAAAACGAAATGAGTGACAAAATTTTTCCTTTTTACGGATATGTAAAATACCGGAAATGATAAGGATGAATCGATGCCAGACCCACAGTTACAGTGAGGTTCAGAAGAGCACGCCTTCTGAAAAATGAATGGCATCCAAAGAAGCAGATATGCTCGAATATCTGCTTCTCTGTCTGCCATTCATCTGAGTATTACAGGAGCTTTAAACAAGGAATATCGATGGTAAAAACCGCCGGGGTTTTATAACTTAGTTGACGGAGGATGGACAGTTGAGCTGGTTTGGTTGTTCGTAAGGCGGGATAGGCGTTTGAAGAAGATTATTTTGTTACGTTCTCGACAGTTCTGGAACTGAATAATATGAACAAGTAGTGCTAAAACTAAAGAGAAACTGAGATGGTTTGAAACAGACCGGACGTTTGTGGAATCTGCTTCTGCGTAATACATTAGTCGAGATGGAATTTCTGCACTGTTTGACCGACAAGTGTCTTTCGTGCGTTAACGTAGTTAGGTATTATGTTGATGATTTACTAGTGGATACTACAAAACTGATAAACGAATTTTTGATGAAAGGAGCATATTGAAATTGAAGGATATCGGAAATGTCCAACATTTTATCGTCATGCGAATCATGGTGATTCGATAAATGGACAAAGAATTGACCATTGGTGAAGTTTTGGAGTGCCATGGGTCAAAAATGCGAACCCTGTCTGGATCCTCATATTAGGGGCGGAATTGAGATAAAAAATGAATAATTATCGAAGCACTCTATTACTGGAAAACCATCTGGTAGTGAGTTTACTATGCATAAGATATCTCGATGTACAAGACCGGACATTTCCTTTTTGCAGTGGACAATGCTACAAGACGCACACACGCACCGAGCTCGATAGACTATAATTTTACGAGCGGGTGGGGCAGTACTTGAACGGTACTAAATAACCGTTGTTATTTCCAAAACATAGGACCTACAGTTGCGCATTCTATGATAAAGTGGCACATATGGGAAACGATGTGGGAAGTTGACACGAGTTGAGGGCATGTGCAAATAGTAATCTGCAATCAAACCGACCAGTGCTTGGGTCTTCTGTGTTGGCACAGGCGACTTAGGTAGCTTGAAGTTGTGTACTTGATTGGGCTGTAGCGGCTCTCAATAGCCGTAGCCCGCAGTGTCGTTCTACTGTTCGAAGTTTGTAAAAATTAAAGTCATATATATTAATCAAATATAAATGTTTTAAGTCACTGACTCGAGCTTAATCTTCCTAAGCGCTACTGACTTAAAACCTGTATACACCATACATAAAAAATGTTATCATCCAATCCGTTTCCACCATATGGTTTACCTTGAAAGCCCATCATGGCTACACGGAAAATCAACACTCCTCCTGAAACGGCGCACGCTGTAACACCTTCAATACAAACCGATTTGGTTTCGCAAATCCTGGACCCGCTGCGCACTCAAGTCCTTCGTAAGAAGGTCCTCCACCATGTCCAAGCTTGGTACGCGAGCTGATTTAATCACTCCTTTCTTGCTCAGATCCTTCGAAAACATCAACTTAATGTCTATGTGTTTTGTGCTTACAGCACTTGCTTCCGATTCCACATGCGTGATAGCTGCCTGGTTATCCATCTTCATCAGCAGCGGTGCCCTTGAGAACAAACGAATTTCCAGCAATAACTCACGAATCCCCAATGCTTCGCGTCCGACGACAGCAGCAGCTACAAACTCTGCTTCAGCCGTAGATAACGCCACTGTAGTTTCCTTCTTACACTTCCATGAGACGATAATGCCATTTAAATATACCACCACTGCGCTCACACTCTTCCGATCTGTCTTGTCACCTGCAAAGTCGGCATCCGTGTAGCAGGTGATCCGAATTGGCAGTGGCAGTTCGTCATCATGATTTAGTCGGAGTTTCAAACTCTTGGTACCCTTTAGGTACCTTACGACTCGCTTCGCTGCTTTGAAATCCCCCACCGTGGGTGCGTGCGTACGACGCGTTACACGGTGCACTGCGAAAGCAATATCCGGGAGGGTACAACGAGAAATCCACAGGAGGCTGCCCACCAACGATTGAAAACTTTTTATACTTGGGAAATTCTCACTTGACTTGGGTGGCAGCAACTCCTTGAAATCTTCCACACCGTCCATGTTAAGCACCGGCGTGCGCGTTGCATTTATTTTTTCAAAATCATATGCGATCAGGAGCTCATTGATAGCAGCCTCCTGATCCAACTTGTATCCATCACGAGTGTTCCCTTCAATACGAACACCCAAAAACTTGCACACGACTCCAAGGTCCTTGAGCTCCAGTATTTTCATTTCATCAAAAAACTTATCAACCGCGTCTGATGTGCTTCCAGTGACCAATAGGTCATCTACATACGCTCCCACTAGAACGATGCCATCCACACCACGCCTGACGAACACGCAGGTATCGGTGACGCATTGTTGAAAATCCAATCCTTCCAACGTTTGGCATAGCAGTTGATGCCATAACCTCCCGGCCTGTTTGAGGCCATACATATTTCGTTCCAACTTTAATGAAAGTTCATCATTCGATTCCACACCAAAAATTTCACGTAATTCCATCGAAATCTGCATACCTTGCGGAATCTTCAGATGAATCTCACAGTCATCTTCCGCCTTTGACTTCGGGTAGGCGCTCGGCACATCACCGTGCCGCGCCGGTACCCCCCAAATCTGTGACATGGCCAGGATCACCTTTACGTTGTCGACTTCCATGACTCGAAAACGTGAAGTGGTAATCCTGGCCGTAAACTTGGCGATCACCGCGTGCCACCAGTCAGGCCTTATAGCTCTCGACCGTTCCATCCGCACGCAACTTAGTCTTGTACACCCACTTAGTGGGCAGAAACTTTTTGTCTGGACGGCGCTTGATAATCTTCCAGGTTCCAATTTCTTCGAGCGCTTGCAGCTCCTCCTGTTCCGCCTTCGTCCGTAAATCGGAGTATGCGCCTTCATGCGCCTCCTTGTAGGAATTCGGACCAGGAACTGCAACCTTGGAAACAATTCCACTGTCAACCGTTTCTACCACAGCGTAAATGCACATCGCATGCTCTGGAGTTCCAATTTCAGTTTCTTCGGCTTCGAAATTGTTTCCATCAATCGAAATTTCATTTTCAATCATTTCACGCTCCTTCGCATCATTCACGTCAATCACGCCCCTTGATCTTTCACCTTCTTCTTGCTGACTTTTTCCAGTTCAGCCGCCTTGTGGGATTTCTTGATTACTCGTCCAGACTTTCTCGGAGTCTTGCGCGCCTTTTCACCTGCATCTTGCGCTTTAGATTGTCTTGATACGCCGGTTGCTTGAGTCGACCTTGCACTTGCACGTTCTGCAGCGCGTTTTTCCATCTCTTCCTCATCTGCAACACCCAGCGCCCTCGTAATTTGGTCACTCGCCTCCTTGTCTAGTGTCTCAATTGCACTGACATGGCGAGTGACCGTCACCACCCTGTCCTTCAACACCAGCACCTTAAATCCCTCGGTTTCGTCATTGCGGCCTAAAATCAAGGCCCTTTCAGTGTGTTTCGCGGGTGTCTTTTTCTTGGGATCCCTCTACACCATGCACGGCGAACCATACACTACAATTTCGTTCAGTGACGGTTTCTTGTGCGTCAACATCTCAAATGGCGACACTTTGCCAGGGTTCGAACGGGTAGGGGTACGGTTTAAAATATAAGAGGCGTATTCCGCCGCCTCGGACCAGTACATCAATGGTACCCCGACCCAAAAATCATACACCGGACCATGTTAAAGATGGTCTGGTTCATCCGCTCGGATTTTCCATTGGAGTCTGGATTGCCAGCCTCCGTAACCTGTCGACGCACTCCAGTTCTTTTACAGAACAATTCTACGGTTATGTATTCACCGCCTCCATCCGTGCGTAAAACATGAATAAGACACTTGAACTCGTTCTCGAACCAAGTCAAAAAATGTTCAAGCATTTTCGCCGCTCTGGCTTTTGTTCGAGCGGCAAAAACACGCACGTAACTCGAGAAATGATCCACAAATACCACCAAATATCGGTTTCCACGCCTGTCGCGCGGTGTGATCGTACCCTTCAAGTCACTGCATATCACACCGCCGACTCGTTCAATCGGCGAATTTTCACCCGAATCTTTCCTTGGCTGCGGCTTCCTTGATCCTTTTCCTTCAGCACAGGTCAGGCAATTAAGTCGACTACTATCTGTCAACTTGATGCCTGACCTGGGGTCCTTGGCTAATTTCTCGACCGTGTCGTAGGCCAAGTGACCCAAACGGGTATGGAAGTGATGTAAAGTGCTTTCCTGCACATCATCATCAGGTTCCGCAGCGACAGCATTCAGCAACATGTGCTTGAACTGCTGCGCGCGCCCGCTCAACTTTTATGGCATTAATTCTGCCACGAAATAGATCCACATATTCGAATTGGAAACAGCGTGTTTAAATTCCACTGTATCGTCAACTTTCCAAAGCTTTCCACTATTTTGCACCCTTTTTCATGCAACTTGCCAAGTGAAATCAAATTCTTGGCAAGTTTGGGTGCAAAATACACTTCGCTGAGCTCGATCAAAACAGGATCGGCACCAGGCGTAACCAACTTGATTCTTCCAACCTTGGTTACCGCCAATTTTCCACCGTCGGGCAACAAAAAACCATCTTCCGGCCCACTCGTCGGCCACTAGGTGCCTGCTGGCACCGCTATCGACGATCCATGTCGTTGCAGGAATGTCATCTCCGACAGCCATTCCAGTTAATTCAACTTCATTTTCGATTCCAATAGTCGATAACGCGACTTTTCGGTTCCATTGACCGCTGGAACCACCTTGATCCTTGGAGTTGACATTCCTTTGCATTTTCCTGACTTTCTGCGGGCACTCCCTCTTTATGTGCCCTGGCTTTCCGCAGCTGTAGCATCTTCTCACAAATCCGGTCTCCGTCACCGAATTTGCATGCATACGGGCAGGCGGCCTGGTTTTCGGCGTATCTTCATCCAATTCCTGCGCCCACGATATTAATTCTTGCGCATGGAACAGGTAATCCTCTCGCATAGGTGTCGTAAAGCGGACTTTTTTATTTGGCTAAAATAGGGCCTAATGTTGGACATTTTATTAGGCCCATAGGGGGCCTAATATTATTACTAATATTAGGACCTAAATTAGGGGCCTGATAGTGGACGCAGATAGTGGATACAGTAGTACATAATTAGGTACCGCCATGTGTACCACGGTGGGTACAGTAGTATGTACCACCGTGGTGTACATAGACAGGATATAGAAGGGACACGGAAGATGTACTGATTACTTACAGGTACGCGGCGGACACCAGCGAACAAACAAGGAACAAGCGGAAAAATCAGGTCGACTGATGGACGGAAGTCGTTTCGAATGGACGATGCGGATTGGTTGAAAGTAGGAACATGGTAGATCTAAGGGTTTAATTGCTAATATAGTTCTCCTTTTGCGTACGATCGCGCAGATCGTTTTTTTGGGAAGGCACCTTTGGCCCCCACCTTTTTGAAACCTCTACGTCCCGGGCGGGAGCACTAAGTGCGTTTTTGGCCCACCGGTCGGCGTACAGTGTGAGAACTCACCCCGCAACTCCGCCCGCAGTGTATGCGGTTCTTCGTTTAAAGGTTTTTGGTTTCGGGAACGTGATCGAGCAGTGCTCTCACCTCTTCCCCGTGAAATTAACGTTTGGCCCCTAGAGTTCGGCTGCTTTAAGCGCCCCACGGGAACTCTAGGTGGATTTTAATATAAATACCTTTTCCTCATATAGTCTAGGCTAGGAGCGCATTGATTTGGGCGTTCCTTAGCTGTTTGACGGCTTAGAGGCTCCGCGATCAGGCAGTGAAGACTTCCGCTGCCTGATCAAGTACCCCCCCTACCGATCAACACCTGATCGACACTTTTTGCGAATCGTGATCGTGATCGCTGATCGCAAATCGCGCCAACTGCTACTTGAACGACTTCCGGGGCTTGATCAAGTCTGATCAAGGTATATTACGACTGGGCAGCAGTTTTTAGCCCCTGATCGAGCCTTTCAGTACCAGATCGCACTTGCGATCAAGACAGAATATTGTTGATCGACCGTTATTAACGTCATCCAAAGCCTTATCAATCCTGATTACCACTGATCTACATCGTTTCAGCGCCTGATCGCGTCGGACTGCCGCCTGATCGCACTTGCGATCAAGACGGAATATTGCTGATCGTCGGTTATTAGCATCGGCCCAAAACTTGATCAAGCCTGATCGCGGCTAATTGACGTGGTTTAAGCACCTGATCGCACGTGATCACGCCTGATCGCATCGGTTGTATCGTCACAAGTTAGTTAATTCAATCTTGCACCACGAATTCGCTGTGCGCTGTCCCCGCCACCTGAGGAGCGACCCACGCCTAGCCGTCGGGTACACAAGGTGAGCAAGAACACAAGCAGTCGAAGACATCCGGAGGACCCCCTTCGTTAGTCGGCAGTCTGGGCGCCGTGGTACCGCCTGATCAAGTCTCAAAAACTTCGATCAGCCGCTCCACCACATAGGACTGTACCTGGCCATGATTGCAACTTTCAGGCGGGGCGAAGCGAATTTAACTATGTTCTCGACCTCCATCCTTTCGCCCATGCCTCTCTCTCGAGCCAGGGCTACCAGGTACAGGTAGTGTTCAGTCCAAGTCCTTTTTGGACTCTTCTCTGAAGCAAACCACACTGCAACCTGGTGGGGGGATATTGTCACTCGAAACGCCATATACATAAAATCCAGTATCTCCAGTAATTCCGGGGCAGCTTGCCACCACGTGCTAATGTTTGCACGAAAATAATCCCCTGCCACCCATTCGAGATATTCCCCAAGCTTATTTACTTTGAGACGCGTCGTCCACACAAAGCCAGAGGTCATCTCGGCTATCTCAACAGCCTCGATGAAGAGATATGCCCACTGCTTGAAGCCGGCACCGAGTCCGGGGAACAGTTCAACCCCCGAAAACTTCTCCATGCCGAGCTTGGGTATCTTGGCACACGATGTTTGCATAGGCTGTGGGGAAGGGGAGGGAGCTGCTTGCCGGAACTGCATTCCAGGCGTCTGCACCGCTGGTGCATGTACTCTTCCCGCATTCGGAGCATTTCCTGGATTATTCGCCGGGAACTTAGCCGGGTTCGGCCTGGCTTCTCTACCGACCTCAATGCCGATGTCGTCCGCCAGGTCATTCAACGTCATCTCCTTGCCAAATGGCCCACAATTTATTAGCGACTCCCGGAACACACTGTTCCGGGGAGCAAACATCGGATCCTGCTTTGGCACTGCAGGCGCGGCCGGCGCGGCTGGCGCAGCAGGAGCATCAGGCGCAACTACGGTGCTTGCGGTGGATGCGCGCGCTTGCGCATCTTCCATCGACTTCATACGACCTTTCATGTCCTTCATCCCATCAAGGATGGTCTTCAGAGCCACTTCCGGCTCAAAATCAGTTTCACCAACACTATCCATGGTAAAATCAATATCAATTCAAAAAATATACGGGCGAACAAACACGCCAACAATTCCACTAGCCCTACGAAAGTGAGGGGACTTCCACTAGTATTGTGGTGAAGTGTACCACAAATTCGGTCACTTTTGGTCATGGCAGCTGGTCGAATTTCGGATTGGTCTAAACAAGGGGGGCTTTTTAGCCTATCAGATTCAAGGAGTGTCAAGAACGCAAGTTTTGGTGAGTCACCTGAAATTGGGTATTTTACATATTTTCATGTGGGTACATATTGGGACCGTAGGGAGGTAGTATTGGTTAGAGTTGTGGATTTGCCTAAAAGAGAAGAAGTCGTTTGGAATCTTTTGGTTTTGCCTTCGGGCTAACACCTCAACAGGAGGTCGTTTAAACCTTTGCTATGTGCATTAGTCGCCTCCGCCCGCCGCGGAGTGTTTGGGAGCAGAGGGTCGAGTAATCCCCTCTAGCTCATTATACCCGGTCTGGACGCGCCACACGCGCATTTGGCCAGCCGGAAGTCCCTCGACGGGAGCACGCATTGGTCGACTTCCTCAAGTTTAAGTCACGTACGTTTGGAACGTACTAACAAGTGGATTTGTCTTTACGTGGAGATATCGTTTGTGGAATTCACGATCATATTGGATCTTTACGTGGAAATATTGGTTTACTATAACATTGGTTGGAGTTTAGACCGGCTTTGGTCTTCTCTCATATTGGTCAGGGGATAGACCGGTTGAGTGGTCTACCTTCTATTATCTCGTATTGGTTGGGTCTAGATCGATTGGACGATCGACCCATTAAAATTTATCTATTGGAAGTGTTTCTGGTCTGCTCGTACCCGGGGTGAAGAGTTTCACCCTAGCTACCCCTACCCAGCACGGTCTCTGATATTCAGGACATAATCAGATTAATCTGCGATCCCGATCCACCGAGTGTGTAACTAGCCCATTCCATCGGGTACAGAAGGTGAGATGGCAACGCAAGATGAATCGGACCAGGCGTCTTCTGTTGATGATCGGTCGTCTTCCAGCAGCGGACGATCAGATCGGATCGCAAGCGATGGTCCGCGGGGTACCCCCCCTTAAGTTGGAAGGCTGGGCACGATGGTGGTCAGGTTCTCGACACCACCGTGTTCGATTTTGAACTTGACTCCACCACAGTATCCGGAACCGTAACCACACGAGAATTAATCACTCGAAAAAACGCAAGAAACCACTTGCACAAAAAACTTAAATCCAGCAGAAAATAACATTTCTTAATACACGAGGCCACTTGGGCTCATAACCTGTTGGCACAGGCGACTTAGGTAGCTTGAAGTTGTGTACTTGGTTGGGCTGTAGCGGCTCTCAATAGCCGTAGCCCGTAGTGTCGTTCTACTGTTCGAAGTTTGTAAAAATCAAAAGTCATATATATTAATCAAATATAAATGTATTAAGTCACTGACTCGAGCTTAATCTTCCTAAGCGCTACTGACTTAAAACCTGTATACACCATACATAAAAAATGTTATCATCCAATCCGTTTCCACCATATGGTTTACCTTGAAAGCCCATCATGGCTACACGGAAAATCAACATTCTGTGCACGTAGCGAGGTGCGCTCTGTGTGTAAGTACAGAGCGCTGGGGCTGAGATATTTCGTCAAGACAAAAAAAGGGTATTCTTACAATTAAAATTTTAGACCCAAACTCTAATCACAAAATCTAGTCCCAAATCTCTAATCACAAATTCCATATATGAACAGATTGAAATCATTATGATTCCGTCCTTTGAATAATGTCGACTGTACCATCCATCGTAATTTCTCCAACAAAAGAAACTTTGGGCATGAACAAGTGGATTGAAGAGATTGGCGTGACTGACTGCGAAATCCCCAATCATATCGAAGATCGACACCAAGCAGCCTGAAGAGCAAATCAAGCGCCCCGAGCACAAAAAACTCGTCGATATTAACCTGAAACTGTTATGAAAACTCACGTTCAAAAAGAAAAGATACAACCGGAACATGTGGGGACTCAAGCTATTATTACTGATCTACGTCCGAAGAGTAAGGATGCGCGAAGACTATGCGAACTCCTGGGGCGCGAGGTGGATGACGAACAGTGTTCACCTCCCGAGCCTGTTAATTGCATTTCGACTTTGTGTGGATCAAGCCTTGAAAGTATGGAAAGTTCGTGGGATTTGCACAGGTATCAGTTGGGATGTAGACTGGTATTGACGTTTCTCGGCCATGAAGATTTTCTTCATCGCCGTTGTGTCTTGTGGCCGTTGTGGTGAGCAAGACTACATGGTGTATACACACAAAAGTCCGAACCTTAGGGACATACTATATCGCTTTTTACATCGTGCAACTTAAACACACGTGCGACGCGTAGTGTACGCAAAGAAACCCCATTGACACTAACACGTCTGCGGCGTCATATTAGCACACAGTAGACTCATCTACACACCATTCCTACACAAAAAAAACAGTCTACGAGTTGGGGAAAAGGTGGATGACATGGAAAGCTTCAACACTTGGTAGAAACGAAGGATCCTTTCGTGCTATGGCATTAACGCTGCCCCGTGGCGGAAAACCGCGCTTTACGTCGATAAATGCGATCGAAGAAGCCTTTTGGAGTTCATGTCTTGGCACTAAGTACGGTACACGTAGTCGCGATGTGGCGTGCGCTCACCGTGTGTGTGTGTCTATGTTATAAGTGGTGTCATAAATAAACAAGTTGATGATACTTAACGAATGAATTACAGTCACACGTTTGTCGTCGTTAATTATACTGATAACATACATGTTCGCACGCAATAATATATCGCGTGCGTTTCTTTTTTTTCGACTGTGGCCTCGTCTTTTTTTCTGTCGCCGCAGTTGCGCTACCAGTTACATCTCCTTCAACTTGCCTTCCCAAGTGCTGAAAAAGTCTTACGCTTTGTTTACAAAAGTATACGTGACAAAAATACGTTTTCGAAACGATAGCAAGTCCGTATGCTCTCCACCAGATGGTGCAGTTTTTTGCGACGGAGACGGCATTTCTAGACACCCATAGCAGACGAGACTCTGGATTAATGAGCACCGTCAAGTGAAAGGAAAGTTCAAGTCGATCCGTCAGTCGTCAATCTCTTTCGTTGAATGCGTGTTTACGCTAAACTGTCCTAGTTCAAGACACCTTTGGCCCCATAACACGACAAGTATTGAGTCATGACTACACCATTCGCTCCCCCACTTTCTTCCACTCCTCCTTCCTCGATAGCAGGTAGTTTACCGAACGCGCCCGAGACGTTCCGTCCGGAGCCATGGCGTGAGAACGATTCAAATGGTAGGTATAACACTGTGACGATTGAAACGCGAGGACGGAACGTCGAGACGTTTCGAGATCAAGACAGTGGACAGAACCCTGAGAAATGGGTAGATGACAAGCAGAGGGAGCGTCATCGTCTCTTGTCGAGCGAGATTTATCCCGGTTACGCGCAAGAGCGGGCAGTGGGGAATGGGTACAATCTGGCCACGAGCAAGCGACTTCGATGGACAAGTCCACCAGTGATGCAGCCTTCTTTATTGCCGCCCAATCCAGTCGAAGATTCTTGTCCGTCAAGGATAAAATTTCAACTTCCGGATACATCTCAAGTAGGATCGACAGGTGTAGGCATAGGATTTGCTGGACTGAGAAAGCATGGAATGGAGACACACGTGGCACCTCCCCGTGTCCCATCTCGTCTTGACGATATGGGCGTGAAGGACCGAAAAAACGAGGCTCAAGCTGGAAACGATGGTGTACAAGAGAAGAAAGAGAAGAAGCGCGTGCGTTATTTACGTGATACGGATCGGCACACTATCATTCAACGCATTGAAAAGGGAGAGAAACAGGCGGCACTAGCACGTGAATTTGGTGTCACGAGAGCAGCCATTTGCCACATTAAGAAGAATCGATCCGAGATCTTGTCGCGGTACAACATGTTACTACAATCTGCCCAGGACATGTACGAAAAAAAACAATGATTGTGATGATGTTGGATAGAGAGACACTCATTTACTTTTGTAGGAATAGGGATCGTGACGTCAACTTAATCGAAACGCCAGGTAACAAGCCAATGGTACATTTACATGAAGCTCGTGCAACCTCCGTCCTATTACTCATGACAATACTGCGAGACCACCGTTCAAGTAACGCCACGTTTCGTCGTGCAACGGATCGTCTAATTATGTGAGGTCCACCGTTTAAATCTGTTCGTGCGAGTCCGACTCACTCTTTCAATGTCCAAAAATACACAGGATTTTGTTGGAGGAAGCGTTGGCTTTTATGAGTACTCAAAAGGTGGAAGTGATCACCAACTCTGGTCATGCGTATTGCGGCTTAGAGATGTGCGACCCGGTTTGTGGCGTAGCAATAGGAGCCCAAGGCTTCCCGCTTCTCGTGTTGTTTCATCAAATGGAGCCTGAAGCACTTCAAGGTTCAATTCATATTGTGATGGAAAGCGTGGGGAAGAATCTTCGAACGTGGCGTCTCGATCACATAAATTTACCGCCTAACATCGTGCAGCACAAAATTTTTCTCTTTACATCGACGTGCAGCACAGGTGAGGCAGTGTGTAAAGCGATTGAGGTACGTCGTTCTTGCTTTGTTTTGAGTATCAATGACGCGTGTCAACTTGACAGTTTGTTTGACTATAGGCGCTTTGTAACGTTGGGTGTGATAAACACAATATCTATCTCGTTGTTCTTTTAATTGCATCAGATGGATTGATTGCTGTGAGTAAGCGCTTCCCTCGTAAGTTGGACATTAGCTGTGATCTCTCTCGGTGTTTATTTCTAACCGGATATTTTCGTGAATAGAGGTAAAGATTATTTCGGGCGGAATCGATGCGAAAGTTGACCCTCACTCGGGTAGAATAATTCCAGGCTTTGGTGACTTTATGTCCCGCTATAGCGGCCTACAAGTTTAGTCCATTACCTAAGTATACGTATAATTAAGTGAGAAGGGCTCTGTCGGTATATTGTGACTAAAGTGAAGGTTAGGTAATAATACTCAGTGATTACTGCTATTTTGGATGTAGCCATTTTTGGCTTTCAAGCAAGTTCTTTTGGTGGAAACGCCGCTGCTTTTACACACATCCACGCGTATGCTATCTGATCAAAAGCTTCAGATCACATAGTATACACTGCGCCCCACGTCCTCCTCGCAACAGACACTTCTGTTCCTCAATCATTTATTAAGTATGTATGTACAAGTGTAGGTACCCATAGTACCGACGGCCATCCTACTGTACGTCGTCTGTGAGAGCTCACGCTACTTTGTGTTGCGAGAAGAGGGTTGTACGTGACCGGTTAACGTTTTGTACCCATAAATGGTACACTGTACCGAGAGCGTCACACCTGGACGGACGGAATCTATATTTATAATAGAACAAGTGTAGGTACCCGTCGTACCGACAGGGCAGGGCATAAAAAACGTGTGACCGTCTACAAAACTTGCCCCCCATGTATTTCCAGGGTTAGGGTAGCGAAAACATGTACTCTACATATACTAATGTGGTCACAATCCTTGGTTCGCACGCCGTTACTGCGTGCAGTACTGCCTGCAGTAACGGCGTGCGACCACTATCATCTCTAGCCTCTCATTCTTCCTTCATAGCCGTCTTGAGCAGTCCATGCACCTGCGCTAGGTCTTCATACAGCACTTGTACCTGTTTTCCTGCCGCAACAAAAAAGTGAGCAAATCCACGGAACATAAATTAAATAGTATAAGCTCACCATCGACAATAATCCGGGCTCCTTGTGGCAATTTCACCGCCTGCAAAATGTCTGTATGTAAAGCTGCTATTTCTAAGCAATGATAAAGTCGAATAGTTTTTTTTACTTAGCTGTAGAAGCGCTATTTGTAACCAATTAAAAAAAATAGATAGTACAGTTCGACTTCGCTTAGGTACGGGATTATCGATGCGGACATGGTATTCTTTTATATATATAGATTCCTTCTGTCTGGTGTAAGTAACTCTCACTCATTTTTATTGGCTGAAATTGACTGACTTACGTAGAATAGCATCCAGCCTGACTTACTTACTGACTTTACACATGGCAGATAACACAGAAAATGTACGTGAGCGGAGAGCTCGCCTTGCAAGAGAGCGAAGGCAGCGTCGGGCACCAGCGGAGCGGGAGGCAGAAAACACACGCCTGAGGCTGCGTGCAGCAGAACGGCGCGCGGTCAGAGAACCAGCAGATCGGGAGGCAAAAATGCGTGGCGACGCCAGGTGTATGCCAATCGGCAGGAGAGCATGGATCCTGCGGAGCAAGCAACCATCCGTGAACATGAACGATAACGTCGGGTAAACCGTCGGGGACGAATGACCAATGCTCAGTGGGATGCCGAGCGGGAGGATTAGCACAGGCATGCAGCGCGCCGGTAAATGGGCACGGTCGAAGAGCGTCTCCGTGATCTTCAACTTAATCAACAAGCGCATGCCGTCCAACGTGCAGTTATACCAGAGGTTCCACGAGCTCGACACGACTTCGATGGCAAGAGCGAGCAATTACGGGAATCTCTAGGACATATGAGTGTGCAGTGTGTGCATGTGAGGCATTACACTGGATAGAAGAACGCACAACGGGACCATCGCGCAGAAACCCACATTTTACAATGTGTGTAGTGGTGGAAAGGTGCAGCTTCCGGAAATCCGGCCGCCACCGCAACGCTGCGCGATCTCCTTGAGGATCAAACGCGCAAGGGAAAATTATTATAGAATACAGTGTATATCTATTTGCCATGACTTCGCATTTTTCTCAGGTCAACCCCAATTTACATTCTGCGGTGTTACAAATATTATATTAATTTCCCCTTTTGTACAACGGGGCACTATGCTAGTACTTTTATATATAGGTGAGGCGGTAAACCCTAATATACCGAACATTGTCCGCCCTCAAATTAAAGCAAAACTTTCTGCTCTAAAACGGACAGACGGACATACTTCGGAATTCTATTATAGAAGTAGAAACCGATATTTTGTACCCATATTTGGTACACTGCACCGGGAGCGTCTCATACAGAAAAATTATATAGGTAGACTAGTGGATGGTACCCGTCGTCCCGACGAATTGTACATTGAAATTTCATTGAAACTACAGTATATCTACATTTACATTGAGCCAAAATGAAAATAGTTATTTTTGCTGTACCGACTTCGTGTAAAATTTCGGACATTGATTGCCCCTATCATTAGAAAATTTTCAACCTGATTCAACGTATTACTTCGTCAAATACAACGTTTGGCATTAGTTGTTCTGCGGACTCAGTTTCCAAAAGAACGGAGTGTGCTCGGGTGTTGTAGACCTTGAAAGGCGACGTACAACTGGTCATGGGAGAGCACGTCACTTGAAAGACATATGTCAACCTTGTGCAGCGTCTGTAGCTGGGATTTGTTTATCGTCATCGTAACGGCCAAGAGCATACGAAACAGCTTCCGACGGACCGTGTATGTCAGGCCGGACTGCCCAATGGTTAGTGCAATGCGTGGGATAAAGCAAACGTTCCCAGCATGATCACCCGTCAAGACTTGAAGTTGCAAAGCCGGTTGGATGCATCCATATATATATATATTACGCAGGATCATGGCTGGTGGGTCAATTTTCAAAGCCGTTCGATGCGACGGCCATCCATTCACGTCGAGCGGTTGAAGAATTCTGCCGGGATTGGGTTTTCATTCACCTTATCATCATTTTTGTCAGCGCTGAGAAATTCCTGTTATCTTCCCGGAACCATGGTGAGAACGGCTGTGTTGATCTCGGCCACATTGTCATTTCTGGCCGCAAGGATTTCACGGTGGCCAAAGTAGGCACGTGCGTTACTTGTGGAATCGGCAATGCCATCATAAATCGTGTTATCAGTCCGTACAATGTCTGGTCGTGGATCCACAAATCCGATCTGCGTCGATTTTTCCCAGCCAGTCCTCTCCAAGTGCAAGCAGCCGTTCCGCATAGGTGCGTCTCTTAGGTCCGCAAATTGGCTGGGCGTTACAGCACGCATGTTTTGCTGTGGAGAAGTGCATAAAAGATTTTTGGCCAACTGTCACGAACATGGACCTTCCATCCGGAGTAAAAGTGACGCAGTGTACAGGTACACGATGATAAGCGACAGGCTAATGATGCATATCAGGATGGGTAGAAATGATTGGTCGACATTAGGTGATTGGTTGATTTTAGGATATAAGGTATAATTAAGTTATCTTTTTGCGTCCGATCAGCTAGATCAGCGATTGGGACGGCGTGATAACTTCGCGCCTCCCTTTCATTGCATACGCACCTTTACACGTCCCGGGAGGGAGCACGTAGTGCACTTTTTGGCCCACCGGCAGACGTAAACTTCCGGAGAACTCGCCCTCAACTCCTCCCTCTGTGTCAGCGGCTCCTTTTTGCAAAGGCTACTGAGAGGGTGATCGATCCAAGTGTTGTCACCTCCTCCCCCATTGGTTTGCAACTATCCTTGAGAAGTTCTGCTGCTTTAAGCGCCCCTTGGGAACTCTAGGTGGATTTTTGTAAAATCCGTCGATCTGCCTTAAGTCGAGGCTGGGAATACATATATTATATTGGGTATTTCTGTAGACGGGTGCGTACACGCACGGTGCGGCTAGCGCACAGAGGAAGACTTTTCTTAAGCTGCGATACGCAGCTACTTAGCCGATACGCCCTTATTTAACGGCTTAGTGTGAGATTTCTCTCTCATTCGGGGCCAAGATTCCCTGAGTTTACTGTTAGTAAGCACTAACGCCTTATCCTAAGGCTTCCCTTAGTAGGGAGTAGCTAGGGTAGCCCCCCCCCCGGCTACGACACTTCACCGCACGCTCGACCGTTCGGGGTCGTGCGCCTATCAGGATGTAGTGTATTTGTAAACTGATATATATATTTAATATAAAATTAGCCTAACTCAATAAACTAATGTAAACTATATGTAATACTAGGTAGAACTAATTTAATCCGTACCTAGCCGAAAATGTATTGTACACCACCTGTGTACCAACACGTGGCAGGCTGCCACGCCTTCACTAAGGGCTCCCGCCCTGATTGGTTAAAACAACCAATAGGTCAGAACCTTTCGGACCAGTCAATACTTGACCTCAACCGTTGTGTATTTACGTACACCAACGTAACTAAATGTAACCCCGTTACATCCTCCCCCATCAAGACTATTGCCACAAATAATCGATTATAGTTGGAGACCCAAACTGCCAGAACTCTGGCCTCAAATGAGCACCTATAGTGGTGATGATTCTCCCCGAGAAGGGGATGCCAGCTACTCCGACTCCGGTATCTCGGAGGAGGGGGCCCTTGGGGATATCTCCCTTAAGAATGACCGCTCCGACAACGCCGAACGGCGATGTAGGCAACCTAATCCTTTCCCCACACGTGGGTAAAATGCACTAACTCGCGCGCCACGATTACCAACTTCGGATAACAAATCCGAATCACCGAAGGCGATTATCACCAATGAATTGGACGCGGATCAAGAGTCTGATCTTGCCGCACAGGCACAAGAGGCTGAGTTACGCGCCCCCAAACGACCTTTACAGGCGGCATATCATTTTGCGGGTCCTCGTGACCCCCAAAAGTGGGCTAAGAATGAGGTCAAGAGGGGTTTAGCCTTCTATACCCCTGGCTCTGCGGCTGAACAGCCGCGTCAAATCGCATGCCGGAAACAACTCCGGGAAAAACTGCTCACGCAGAAGCAGTTCACTGCCGCCTCATACCGAGAGCGCCTCGGGAAACATTCACAGGGTGCCTTTGTTGAGAACCTCCGCGAGGTTCCCTTCGTTCTCCTACAAGGCGAGGATGCCGATGAGGCAGAGCAGAAGTTCCGCGCTTGAGCGGAAGGGGAAAAACGTCTCCCTGACTTTACCAAGCTGTACAACAGCTATTCCGGACGTGACGTTCGGGTGGAGAGGGCATTACGCTTGGCGTTTGCCAAATCCAGAGTGATGGGGCAACTACGTGCCCCTTATTGCTCGCGTTATGCCAGCGCCCCTGCCCTCAACGCGGTGCCAGAGAACAATGCAAGCTCAGCATCTGACTCCGGCGAACTCCCAACTACTGGGAGTGAAGGGGCTTCTCCCGCCCCTTTGGTCGTCGACTCACAGCGGGATTCTCCCGCTCTCGAAAGCGTCAACGACGTCTCGGCAATCATGCCGCAGGGAGTCTCGGACTCCCACGAACTCTGGGAATGTGGATAACCCTTCCACTTCACCAGATACTGGGTTTCACCCCGATGATGGCGTCGCTCCATCAGACGCTCCACATGGTAATGTGGAATCCCCTTCGAATCGAAACCTGGGGGGGGAGGTCGCGAGATTGCAACGTGAGGTTCACGAGCGCTGTGATCGACACTGCCGTCGCATCCTGGAAGTCCAGGATGGACTCCACGATGAGTTGGGTGCGATTGACCTCTTCGAGAGGCGGATTGCCTCTATCGAGACGACCGTTGCGCAACTTCGTGGTCGCATTTTAGCCCTGTCGGGCTTCCTCCTCTCTGCCGTGTCTTACGGCTATGCGTCATCCCTACCTCCTCAAGAGGGGAACCTCCTCTGGGTTTGGTATGGCTTAAGCATAAACACGTAGAAGTTTGGATGCGTACGCATCGCCTTCGGAATATCCAAGGTGTAAGCCAGGCCCTTTCGGGCTAGCACCTTGAAAGGCCCCACAAACCTGGGGCGCAGTTTGTTCTGTAACATGATAGAAACTGCATGTGTAGGAAGGCTTTTAGCGTTTAATAAAACACTTTCTCCTACTTTATACGCCCTTTTGTTACGCCGACCATTGCGGTCGGCCTGTTCCTTTTGCTTGTCTTGGCTTTCCGCCATGGCGTCGAAAACGTGTCTTAAGACACTAAGGCGCGTCGATAAAAAGTTTTTATCGATGTTCTTTCGCACAGATACAGGGCTGACATCGGGGAAACCTCCTCCCTCAAGCCCTGGGCCACACACACGTGGCGTCAACGGAACCCTCAGACTTACTAATCCGTTCACGTAAAACGGGGAAACCCCGTAGATGCATGAACCGAATTGTTTATGGCAAATTCGGCCATAGGAAGTAGACAGAGGAGCTTGGTTCCCAGCAACTTAAACAGCGCCTCCCAAAACTGTACCGCAAAGCAGGGATCCCGATCGGATACAAGGGAATCAGGTAGACCATGCTGTCGAAAGACACGGTCTAGGAACACTTTCGCTTCTCCTTGTCCAACAATCGACTCTGGCACCGCCGCCAGGTGATCTATCTTGCTCAAACGGTCTACAAAGACCAAAATGCCGGTGTTTCTGGCCTTAACTTTCGGAAAACCGAAGATAAAATCCATATTAATTGATTTCCAACACTCCGTAGGAACGGGTAAGCTCGCGCCAAAGGCGCCGCTGAATCTGCAGAGGGTTTGACTCTCTGACACGTCTCACAGGTGCGAATATACGCACTGACTCACTTATACATATTGGGCCACCAAAACAAAGTTCTTAAGCGCTGTAGGTCTTATCCTGTGGTGGAGTCAAGTTCAAAATCGAACACCGTAGTGTCGAGAACCTGAACACCATCTTGCCCAGCTTTCCAACTGACGGGGGGGGGTACCCCACGAACCTTCGCCTACGATCCGATCTGATCGTCCGCTGCTAGCAGACGACCGATCATCAGCATAGGACGCCTGGTCCGATTTCTTCGTCTCCATCTCACCTTGTGTACACGATGGAATGGGCTGGTTTCACACTTGGTGGATCGTCGCCGCGAATTGATGTGGGTCTTAAAATGCGAGACCGTGCTGGGGGTGTACCCTGGGCGTAACTCTTCACCCTGGGTACTGGCAGACCAGTTATACTCCGAGTAAGTATACTCCAAGGGCAGATCGCTTAACCGATCGTAGAGCCCAACCAATGCGAGAATAACAGACCAATATTCCAATATGAAGATCCGACGAGAACGTGACAAACTCAACGAACGATATCTACACGTAACAATCTAAAACTTGTTTACACGTTCCAAACCTGTGTGACTTGGGCTTTCGAAGCCGACCAATGCGTACTCCCGTCGAGGGACTTCCGGCGGGCCAAGTGCGTCTGTAACGCGTCCTGGCCGGGTATAACGAGCTAGAGGGGATTACTCGACCCTCTGCCCCCAAATACTCCGCGGCGTGCAGAGGCGACTAACTTACTTAGCAAAGATGCTAAAGACTTCCTTGTTGTGAGTTAAAGGCCAAAAAAGAACAACTAAAACTAACCAATCCTATCTCCCTACGGTCCCCAATATGTACAAACATGAAATATTTAAGTACACGAAATATCATGTGACTTACGAAAATCTGTGTTCTTGACACTCCAAGCACACGATTGGCCCAAAATACTCCGTCCTTTCATCCAACCAGATCGATCTGCCTTGAAAACTGGTACACTGGTACAAACTGGTACACTGGTACAAACTGGTCAACAATTTTCACTTGCACTTCACCACAGCCGCCCCTGAGTCTGGTCGTAGCCGCGCAACGGTAGCGACCCGATCTCACCACATCCCAGATCTTCGCAGTAGCGGACTTCACCGATGGACAGATATTTGAATATTCCTTCGCCAGGTGCTTGTCCTTGTACACCTGATCATCTTGTAACCAACTTGTTACGGGTACGCTTCTGTCCGGGTAGTGGGGAATGAGGGTTGCGGTGTAACCTCTTTTGACGTTCGTTGCTGCAGGTGCCCTGTATTCTCAATCGCCCCATGACCGAAGGAAGAACGCGTGTGAAAATTACTTTGTCGGGATCGCTGGCAGTTGGGAACGACCGCTGGAGAAGGACGAATTTGAAGTGGAAAAGGTCTTAGATGTCCGATCGGTCAAGAAGACCAGGTTCGGCCGGACCCACCGAGAATATCTGGTCCGATGGAAGGACCATGATGAAACAACATGGATCGACGAGTCCGACCCGCCTCCCCGATCGGCCCGATCTGACAGCCCTCGCAACACTCCAGAGTCCGACACACCGGATGGGCATCAGATCGGGGCCGATCAGCTCCGGAAAACAGTCAGGGAACTTCAGTCGCAGTTGGCCACAAAGGATTCATCACTCCTGCAACTGCGGAAGGAGGTGGATACTTTGATCCCTATATCCACGAAGTTGCAGGAGGTTATCGCCGAAAACGCGCATCTCCGGTCCCAGATCGCCCAACAAACAACGCGAGGTAAGCTGATCGGTCTGTTTTTCGTCTTGGATATGCTCTAACCTTCCTTCGCGTGAAGATCGGATGCCCACCGACATCGCCAAAGCGTTTGACGCTTTACTCGCGGCTGATAGGCAGTCTCATGACCACTGTAATCAGCTCCGACCGATCTTGGACGGGCTGATCGGCGCATGGCAGGATCTATCTCGTTTGTAGGCCTACAGGTCACAACTCCGTGAACAGCTCGCGCTGGTCAACCGGCAGAGGTTGGAGGATCAGTCCGATCGGACTTTACTCCGCACCCAACAGGGTGACCTGGAGAGGCATATCGGCGAGTTGCAGGTCGTGGTCAGGGACCAGATCGGGAAGGTCGAGTCCTTCCAGAGCCGATCGGACGCCTGGAACCAGGCGTCCGACCGTCGTTGGGCGGCCGTAGATCGGTGCTACCAACAGTTGATCGACTTGTTGTACCGGCGGCCGGCTGCAGGCTCTAGCGTTGACCGATCTGCATCGGCCACTCTGATCGATCTGCACCAAGATCGAAAACGACGCCTTTCATTGGCCAAAAGTCAATCTTCCAAAATTCCAAAAGTTTCCAATAAGTGTAAGGACGAGTCGAAGCGCTCAAGGGCACGGGGCATAGCGCGCGACTCCGAACTAGAGGAGAAGAAAGCGGTGCCTCAAAAGAAAGCCAAGACGCTGGCGCATCTTCCAAGCCCAAGTTCGGATGCAGGTGACACCACGTCCATCACCGTCAAATCGCATGCGCCCTTACGCCCCCGCGCCGCTCACACCAAGCATATGGAGATCTCCTCTGGAGAGGACTCGGGGATCGAATCTAGAGATTCTGTGTTCTTGTTCACTGCCTTGTCCAAGTCCCGATCCGATTAACGACGAGGTCCTGTTCCAGCGAAGTCTGCATCGGGGGATGATAAGGTGATCAGCTCCCAGGGTGATGTTGCTGTACGAACGCGTGATCTAGCCGGATCGGCGCCTTCCTTCCCGCCCGGCACATCTGGGCTGCGCCATCACGCCCGATTGGAAGGGGTGTCGATCGGAGGTCGACTATTCCATCCCTGACTTCAGATGCCACTTTGGCATGGTCACCGGGGCAGATCGGTAGCTTTCAACGATCAGCCCTGACCAAGAAAGATCTCGCCCGGTCGATGTCCCGACCAGATTTCTGGCTCTCCCTCCATCTTTGAAAACCCCTGACTCGTCTTCGTGGCGGGCGGATCTAGTCACAGGACCGCAAATCTCCCGTCTGTATGCAGATCGACCATGGGAAGTGCTGCTCAGCGCCAAGTTGGACTCCATATTCGCGTCGACTCCTTGGATCGATTCGCTTCTGGGTGGACTTCGGGCTTTTAATACAGCCCACTGCCAGGCGGTATGGGAGTCTACCCATTATCTCCTCCTTCCCGCGGGTCTGAAGTTACGTGACCAATACCTGATCCTGTTTCAGAAGCGTCGGAAAAAGCGCCGGAGTTGGGAGGGCGAAGCTTGGCTGGCCCTATGCCAGTTTATTCTGGAAGGGATGCTGGTCCGCGAGTGCGACATCGACATCTTCCTGTATACGGTGTTTCTTCATGTGGACAAGCGTCGCGTTGAGAGCCCCGAGGAGTTAACTGAGGACGGCATCTGGTATCCCGGTCTCCATTGTGACGAGCCGATCGCAGAACTGAAAGACGCCTTGATCCAGATCGATCGGAAGGAGCCCTGGCGCAATCAGCATCAGAACCAGATCGAAGACCATCCGGCCTTGACTATCGGTCGTCTGTGGGGTGATTGCGAATCTTGATGCGGCAGTTAGATGACCAGATAATCCATAATACATGTCATCATTCTTTCCAAATTCCTGATCACCTGATCACTTGACCAAATCTCATCACTTTCTCGAAACTTGTACCAACACGTTATCACACACAGTTCCATCCACATCGCGAAAATTATCAACACGTTCGTCACTCCACTACTCCAGTCCATCACAGTTCATCACACTAATTCACAATAATTCCGACTTTACACATATTCACACCGATCGATATAATGATCGGTGCTACTGCGTGTCTTGATCTTCATCTTCATGAGTCTGCATCACTGCGAAGCGATTCCGACTGGCTCGTTCTCGCTCGAACTCTCGTAGCAGTGCTCCACAATTTAGATCGAGTTTGTCGATACGAGTTGCTTCGTCATGTTCCTTCCAGCGGACCAGATATTCTCGGTGGGTGCGACCGAAACGCGTCTTCTTGACCGATCGGACGTCTAGCACCTTTTCCACCTCGAATTCGTCCTCTTCCAATGGCCTTTACCAACTGTATTCCGTCAGCAGAGCTTCGTCAAAATCGAGTCTCTCCGCTTCGTCTACCAGACAGGGCATTTTAGGCCGATCGGGGAACTCTCTGAACAGTTTCAGTTTGGACCAATGTACGATCGGAAAAACTTTATAATCCGTGCCGATCGTGATCAGACGGGCAGCATGACCACCGATCAGCTCTGCTACACGGAAAGGACCGTGCCACATATGAGCCAACTTCTTTGCATATCCTTCCTTGACCAGATCGATGTATAACCATACCCTCGCCCCTGGTTTAATACCATGAGGGCGGACCTGATCGTTATTCCGATATGATCGATCTTGCGTGGCCTGGCGCAACTTTTCATTGACGACTTCTTTCGCATGCTGATAATGCTTCTGGACCTGCATGCGCCAACGAAGGGCATCGCGATTTCGGGTCCGAGTGCAGCCGATCGGTATCGCCGATTCAAGTGTCGATCAGGGGTCCCATCCATACGCCAGATAGAAAGGCGTTTCTCCTCGGACCCGATCGGTTGAAGAGTTGAGTGCAAATACCAGTCTCTATGCATACTCATTCCAGTCACATTGGTCTGGATCGTCCACATACATCTTAATCGCCCTTGTTATTGTCTGCACCATGCGTTCAGCCGATCCGTTCGCTTGCGGACGATATGCCATTGTCGCGCTCTGCTTCTGACCTAGCATGTTATTGAACGATTGGAACACCTCAGCCATAAAACCGGGTTCCCGATCGTGTCTAATAACTTTGCTGACGCCGAACCTTCTGAACACGCATTCCTCGTAACTCTGGGCGATCTGCTCCGCAGATCGTGATGCACTAGCCCTTGCGATCACCAGACCAGTGAATAGGTCGATCCAGATCAGCAGCTCA
>CM047592.1:1856501-1870879 GCA_026184515.1 Peronosclerospora sorghi | reverse complement strand
CAGTTGGAAGGCTGGGAAAGATGGTGGTCAGGTTCTCGACACTACGGTGTTCGATTTTGAACTTGACTCCACCACAATGGTGCGCGTGCCCGGATCACTTGGTGATCGTGGGCATCACCGAGATGATATCTCGTCAAGGATTGATTATAACGAATTAAATGTGGAATCGTTCTGTAGAGGACATAAGTAACGGCTATCGCCTTATGTTATCGTTTTCGATAATGATGGAGATGTCCGATCTGGCCGGGTGGAGGACCATATCGGGATTAATAAGTTTTTTCCTCCCCATAAGGCTTCCACATAAGCCGATCGGGACCAAAGCAAGTCTTGCTATAGTTCCGGAAAGGATCAGGACTTTTTTCCTGATCCTGTGCATTTGAATGAACGTTTCGATGAAAAAATAAAAGATGAAAACGACTTGGAGGCTGATCGGAACGATCAGATCCAGCCTCCCAAGGTTCCCAAGCAGAGGCTGGGAATGCCACGCGATGAAGACGACTTGGAAGAAAAGTCGCAGGTCGGGGATGGGGTTATCAAAGAAGAATACCTGACCAGGATGTATTACATCCACGAGCTAAAGCGATTTATTCGTAAAGACCAGGTCATGCGGACCTTAAACCCCCAGATCCCCGATCGCCTTCTCGGACCCACCACCGAGCCGATCCAAAGCGATCGGCCGTTGCTATTGGTGAAGAACCTGCTGGCGATGTTGGATGAGGTCGGCATAAAAGTGCAAAAACCTCGCCAACGTACAGAAACTGTTTGATCTGGACACTTGGAAGCTGGAGATGTCGATGACGACCCTCCATGATCATTTGGTGCCGTTGGTGGGGGCGGTTCGCCGCCCAACTCCCACCGCGGCATTGAAGGTCGCTGAGGCCACGGCAGCACACGATGATGTGTGTTCCGATGATAAGTCGCTGTATCAGTCTCCACCTGTCTCTAATAGCTCATCGGAGTTGGAGGTCGGCGTTGAGCGGATGACCATGGGGGCGGATCATACCCCCATGGGAGCATAAAAAGGACGTGCGGCAGCATGGGGATGCATGCCAGTCGGGGCGCCAGGAGCCCCCACAGGTTTCAGTACCTCCAAAGGAGGATACAAACACGTTGCCCATGACCCAAGCTAACGTCCAAGCCATGTTTGAGGCAATGATGGAGCGTTTCATGGGAAACCGATACCGATCGCCTCCGCGCCCGCATGCCCAGGACCGATCTGCCCGGCAAAATGTCAATACGTTCCGGGATGTTGATATGGATTCAGTGGCATCAACGGATAAGGCTACCCGAGGTGGTAGACCAGTTGGCAGAGGAAGACACAAGCCGCATCCAACCCGACCGGGCCGATCAAGCAAGAGCAGCGATTTTGGCATGGAGTCGACTGGCGATCCGGATGACCACTATGGGTCAGACAGTGCAGATGCGGGAAGAACGCGAAGGGCCAACCTAGCCTCCACGACCGCCTTTGACTTTGGATCTACTGCGATCCCACGCATTCGTATGGCGGCGACCACTGATCTCAAAGATTTCAGCTGGCAAGGACGCCGACGAGGAGCAAGCCAGATCGTGGTTTGGTCGGGTCAAGTCTGATTTCTTGCGGGATCAGACACCAAAAAAGGAACGGTGTTTGATCTTCAGAGATTTGCTGAAGGAACCGGCTGCGAACTGGATCCAACAGTTGAGTCGGGATGTCCGATCTGACTGGTATCTGCTATGTTCAGAATTTGAGGGGCAGTACTGCAACTCCGGATTCTCTAGCGCCCGCAAATACCATAATATGCAGAAGCGGGGCGACGAGACGCCGATTGAGTACTTGCACCGTTTGAACATAACTGCAATTCGCGCCGGGATAGTGATCAAGGAAAGCAAACCGCCTACCGGTGCCGCTATGGAGCACGTGGGTCACTATATCAGTACCCTTGATGACCAAGAGCTGGCAGATCAGATCACTCTGCTGCGCCTCAAAGATGTGGGGGAAGTGGAGCAAACGTTGCGGACGTTGCAACACTCACGCAGCATGAGGGCGAAGGGCGCCGTTGGATCGGGTCGCTACAGATCTAAGACCAGACCGATCCGGTGAAGATGCCCCTGACCAGATCGGCCCGTGCTGTTAAGGCGATCGCGACTGAAGACCGCACTGGATCGGAAGAAGAAAGTAGCGGCCACTCCAGTCGGGAGTCATACGAGCACCAATATCTTCACATCTTCGTCACGGAACCTGCCCCAAGAACCAGATCGACGCCTAACCAAGCAGATCAGAAGGGCAGAAGTGGGAACAAGTCCGATCCGGACCGACCTCGCAAGAAGTGTTCTCACTGCGGGTCAATCAAGCACGATGGTGGGGACTGCTGGAAGAAGCTGATATGCAAGAAGTGCGAAAGACGCGGCCACCCCACCGATCACTTCCTCTTCGTATGCAAGTCATGTGGAGAGATCCACGAGGCCGGCCAGTGCAAGATCGAAGAGTTCTTCAATCTGATGCGCAAGTGGTATGTGCCGGGTAAGCACGCGGGGATGCTTCCACCTGACGTTGAGAAAATGTTAAACTAGAACGCTCGCTAGGTTGGAATCTGGATCGAGCAAAGCGATCTACGTTTGGCATCTATGCATATGTCGGCAAGGAGAATAAAACCGACAATACATGTTCTATTCTCAATTGCGTCCATCGGGATCATCCGTCTACAATCTCACGACCGATGAATATTCACGATCGAAGGTGGTCATGCAGCTGGATCTGCTGCCTGGGGAATCTCGCAGATACTGGAAGTATCATGCGCCCGACAAATGGTTCAAGCAGGCGAAAGCCTGTGGTAAGATAAACAACCAGAAGGCAACGATGTTGCTCGACTCTGGGGCCGAAGTCTCAATTATCGACTCCGCCTTTGTCGTAAGGCCGGATGTCGTATAGACGACACCCAGAGACAAGAATGCGTCGGAATCGGTGAAAGTTCTTACATGACCGAAGGAAGGACGCGCGTGAAGATCACCCTATCGGGTTCGTTGGCCTACTTCTTCAGCGCTTGGGTTGGCAAGCTGGCCGGTCAGGATGCCCTGTTAGGCATGGATTTCATGGTGCCGGCAGGTATTCGCCTTGATCTGTCTCATGGAGTGCTTACACTACCGGATGAGGTCCAGATCCGTTATCTGGTCGGCGGACCCTATACGGATCGCACACCGATCTGGTCAGGTGGGACCAAGATGTCACCATTCCAGTCGGCTAATCCGCTGATACCCCGGTCGACAAAGGTTTTCGATCAAGGAAGTTATGGGTGACCAGGGGCGATCGGTGGGTTTCGACCTTTGTGAAGAGCGCCGGCCGATATGATTTTATTCGATTCACTAATATCGGTGACAAGCCGCTTACACTCTACAACAATACTATTGTTGGTATGTGGCTGGCGGAAGGGAAAGTGCCAAGAAAGATGGGGTTCGTCTCGATCGGATCGAGACGGTATGTTGAGTGGCAGAACTTGGCATACCAAGCGACTACCGATCTGATCAGCGATGATAAATCGGTGGAAGAAGATACCTCACCTATGGTGGAACGACCCGACTATGTAACCCGAAAGAAGATGTTAGTTCGAAGAAAGGCACCGCAGTCGCCGGACACGGTGGACCTTCAAGCAGATGAGCCAAGGTTCGTCAACATGGTGGCGTCACAAGAACAGGCGACAGCAGATCGGGGAATAGAAGAAGGTAAACATGGTATTGCTCGGGCGGACCACGATGGCGCGCCTAAGCAGATCGATGTCGCGGAAAGGCATCCCGCCGATCGGAAACAGCAGTGTTGAACCGATCGGGACGGTTTGGGTGATATTGCCCGGAAGACAACCAAGTTTGTATCCATGAGGGCGGGGATCAATATATTCAGGAGCTGGAGAGCCAGATGGCAGTCCTCCCTGAAGTGTCTGCTGATCCTCCCGAAGTCACCTTCGACGATCTGCAAGTGGGTGATCGGGATGTCAACAGTCCTGATCAGATCGATCAGCTAAAGAAGATCATATGGAAAAAGAAACAGCTGCTGATCTGGAAAGGCAACGCCTTATCCCCTGCTTCTCGCGGAGCGATCTGTGTTATCGACGTGGGTGATGCCAAGCCGATCTCCCAGCGATGCCGACGTGTGGCACCACAGTACCGCGAAAAAATGTCCGATCTTATTAAAGGACTGTTGGATACCAAGATCATTAAGCCGTCGACCTCACTGTGGTACGCACCGATCGTGATTGTGATCAAGAAGAACGGCGTCGACATCAGGTTGTGTATCGATTATCGGTTGGTAAATCGGTTGACCAAGCTTATGGTGTACCCGATGCCGCTGATCAGCGATCTGCTAGAAGATCTCGACAAGACCCTATGGTGTTTCTCACTCTATATGGCAAGTGGATTTTGGGTGGTTTCGATGAGCGATCGGGCTCGCGAGATCTCCGCATTTGTTACGCCGTTCGGTCTGTTCGAGTGGGACCGTATGCCGTTCGGTCTGAAGAGCGCGCGACAGATCTACCAGAGGCTGATAGACAACGCATTGTATGGACACTTCAAGATCAGTACCTATCGGGACCCCACCAAAAACCATAATGTATTTACAGAGGGTGAACACGATCGGGAAAGGAGACCGTCCGTTCTGGGGAGGCGATCGTATATCGACGACATTCTGATCACTGCTTCTTCATGGAGCGATCAATGCGAGAAGTTCGAACGGTTTTTGGAGACATGTGATCGCTGGAACCTGTCGATCAGTGCTGTGAAGAGTTTTTGGGGCATGTCCAAGGTCGCCTATTTGGGTCATATGGTGTCGATCAGTGGGTTGGAACCCAACCCCAAGGATCTGGAGTCACTGAGAAACCTCCCATTTCCCAGATCACTGAAGGCAATGCAGTCCTTCTTAGGGAGCTTAAATTACTACAGCTGCTTCATTGAAGACTTCGCGATTTACGCGGCCGTGCTGTACGAGCTCCGGGAAGTCTACTACCATATGTTGCGCGAAGGAGATCGGACAACTTTACGGGAGGGCTTCGACCCTGATCTGCCCGCAGATTTTCCGCAGGTGGAGGCAGAGGATCACATGAAGCGTGCAAAGGTTGCTTTCGGTATGCTGAAGGCCAATATGGCGACGGCACCGATTCTCAGACACTTCGATCCTAAAAAAATGCCGATCGTCATTGTGTACGCTAGTAAGTGGGCCATTTCTGCCACTCTAGTGCAAGAACATGATGGTGTGTACGATCCGGTCACTTTTACGAGCCGGACGTAGAAGCCGAACGAAGTTAACTATGAGATCGTCGAAAAGGAAGTTCTGGCTTTACTACGGATTTTGGATGTGTGCTAACAACCTACTGGTCGGACGATCTGTAGAGATTCTTTCGAGAAAATCGACATTGGACTGGCTGTTATCAGCCAATGGGATGGACGGTCGGCTCGGCAGATGGTCAGCTATCTTGTCACAGTGGTCCCTCGAGGTCGTCAAGTGCACCGAGGGAGAGGAGGAGATATTGGGCACATTGGCTGCCAGTATCACCCCACGGTCTGAAGTGGATGAGGCTCTGATGGCGATTGCCCCAAGGAAGCAACCTCGACAGTCAATCTCGCTGCCGCCACCAATCGTCGCTCGGGATGAGGAACTCCTGGTCTTGCGTTTCGACGGATCGGCTAGCGTGAAGAAGAAGGTCGGCTCCTATAGTGCCATACTGTGGAAGTTACCACGCCGATTTCACGCCTGACATAACGGTCAACGAGGCGGAATACCGGGGGCTCCTTCTATGTCTCGATCTCGATCTGCTGTCATCACAGAAGAAAGGTCGGATCATCATATGTGGTGACTCCAACCTGGTGATAAGGCAGATCACCGGGGAGATCGACTGTAAGGCACCACGGCTGAAGTTTTTAAACGATCGGGTGATGAAGGCGTTGAAATACCATCCCAACCACGAGCTATTGCACGTGAAACGGGATTGGAACAGAAGCGCCGACCACCTCTCGACCCAAGCCATGCGTGACCAGATCGGGGTGACGATCACCGAGGAGGCCGTTCTACATGAACTTATGAACATAAACAGGATCCCGGAGTTGATAAAGCCCAAGGACAGCCCCGATCAGGTGCATGTGACGGCAGCGACTAGATCGCGAACTCAGAAGTCTCGCCGATCGTTCCCGAAGGAAAGGCTGAGTGAGAGCGTTGTGCAACAGCTAAGGGCGGAACGGATCCTCAAGGCGCAGTACGAATAAGAGTGGATCGTCAACCTGAAAGCATATCTGCGCGGTGAACTGTCCAAGTTAACGAATGATCAAGCGAAAGAATGTACCAAGATCGCGGACAGTTACGATGTGGACGACAATGGACTGCTATATTACTGCCGGGATGTTGACCAAGACAGTGCCTATCGAGATCGACTGGCGAAACTGGTGATCCCTGAGTTGCTACAGCCGGATTTCCTTCATCACTACTATGTGAGTCTAGAAGGGGGACATCAAGGAATAGGCAGGACATACCACAAGATCAGGTCCTACTTTCACTGGAGAGGACTTTTTCGGAGCGTGCAGGAATATGTGGGCTGTTGCAAAGATTGCGAGACCGGAAAGGGCAGACCGATAATCAAGGGCCAATCGCCCGGAAATATCGAGGCTACTTACCCTTTCCGGGTGATAGCAATGGATCACATACCGTCGCTGCCCAGATCGACACGCGGCAACACTGAGCTGCTGATCTGGATCGACCTATTCACTGGTCTGGTGATCGCAAGGGCTAGTGCATCACGATCTGCGTAGCAGATCGCCCAGAGTTACGAGGAATGCGTGTTCAGAAGGTTCGGCGTCAGCGAAGTTATTAGACACGATCGGGAACCCGGTTTTATGGCTGAGGTGTTCCAATCGTTCAATAACATGCTAGGTCAGAAGCAGAGCGCGACAATGGCATATCGTCCGCAAGCGAACGGATCGGCTGAACGCATGGTGCAGACAATAACAAGGGCGATTAAGATGTATGTGGACGATCCAGACCAATGTGACTGGAATGAGTATGCATAGAGACTGGTATTTGCACTCAACTCTTCAACCGATCGGGTCCGAGGAGAAACGCCTTTCTATCTGGCGTATGGATGGGACCCCTGATCGACACTTGAATCGGCGATACCGATCGGCTGCACTCGGACCCGAAATCGCGATGCCCTTCGTTGGCGCATGCAGGTCCAGAAGCATTATCAGCATGCGAAAGAAGTCGTCAATGAAAAGTTGCGCCAGGCCACGCAAGATCGATCATATCGGAATAACGATCAGGTCCGCCCTCATGGTATTAAACCAGGGGCGAGGGTATGGTTATACATCGATCTGGTCAAGGAAGGATATGCAAAGAAGTTGGCTCATATGTGGCACGGTCCTTTCCGTGTAGCAGAGCTGATCGGTGGTCATGCTGCCCGTCTGATCACGATCGGCACGGATTATAAAGTTTTTCCGATCGTACATTGGTCCAAACTGAAACTGTTCAGAGAGTTCCCCGATCGGCCTAAAATGCCCTGTCTGGTAGACGAAGCGGAGAGACTCGATTTTGACGAAGCTCTGCTGACGGAATACAGTTGGTAAAGGCCATTGGAAGAGGACGAATTCGAGGTGGAAAAGGTGCTAGACGTCCGATCGGTCAAGAAGACGCGTTTCGGTCGCACCCACCGAGAATATCTGGTCCGCTGGAAGGAACATGACGAAGCAACTCGTATCGACAAACTCGATCTAAATTGTGGAGCACTGCTACGAGAGTTCGAGCGAGAACGAGCCAGTCGGAATCGCTTCGCAGTGATGCAGACTCATGAAGATGAAGATCAAGACACGCAGTAGCACCGATCATTATATCGATCGGTGTGAATATGTGTAAAGTCGGAATTATTGTGAATTAGTGTGATGAACTGTGATGGACTGGAGTAGTGGAGTGACGAACGTGTTGATAATTTTCGCGATGTGGATGGAACTGTGTGTGATAACGTGTTGGTACAAGTTTCGAGAAAGTGATGAGATTTGGTCAAGTGATCAGGTGATCAGGAATTTGGAAAGAATGATGACATGTATTATGGATTATCTGGTCATCTAACTGCCGCATCAAGATTCGCAATCACCCCACAGACGACCGATAGTCAAGGCCGGATGGTCTTCGATCTGGTTCTGATGCTGATTGCGCCAGGGCTCCTTCCGATCGATCTGGATCAAGGCGTCTTTCAGTTCTGCGATCGGCTCGTCACAATGGAGACCGGGATATCAGATGCCGTCCTCAGTTAACTCCTCGGGGCTCTCAACGCGACGCTTGTCCACATGAAGAAACACCGTATACAGGAAGATGTCGATGTCGCACTCGCGGACCAGCATCCCTTCCAGAATAAACTGGCATAGGGCCAGCCAAGCTTCGCCCTCCCAACTCCGGCGCTTTTTCCGACGCTTCTGAAACAGGATCAGGTATTGGTCACGTAACTTCAGACCCGCGGGAAGGAGGAGATAATGGGTAGACTCCCATACCGCCTGGCAGTGGGCTGTATTAAAAGCCCGAAGTCGACCCAGAAGCGAATCGATCCAAGGAGTCGACGCGAATATGGAGTCCAACTTGGCGCTGAGCAGCACTTCCCATTGTCGATCTGCATACAGACGGGCGATTTGCGGTCCTGTGATCAGATCCGCCCGCCAGGCAGACGGGTCAGGGGTTTTCAAAGCTCGAGTGAAGAGCCAGAATTCAGGTCGGGACATCTACCGGGCCAGATCTTGTTTGGTCAGGGCTGATCGGTGCAAGCTACCGATCTTACCCGGTGACGATGGAAAAACGGCATCCGAAGTCAGCGATGGAAGAGGTAGACCCCCGGTGGACACTCCTTCCAATCGGGCGTGATGGCGCAGCTTAGATGTTCTGGGCTGGAAAGAAGGCTCCGACTCTGTTGACTCACGCGTCCGTGCAACACCATCACCCTGGGAGCTGATCACCTTATCATCCCCCGATGCAGGCTTCGCTGGAACAGGACCTCGGCGTTGATCGGATCGGGACTTGGACAAAGCAGTGATAAAGAACTCAGAATCTCCCGATCCTTTCCCCGAGTCTTCTCCGGAGGTGATCTTCATGTGCTTGGTGTGAGCAGCGCGGGGGCGCAAGGGCGCATGCGATTTGACGGTGATGGACGTGTCACCTGCATCCGATCTTGGGCTTGGAAGATGCGCCAGCGTATTGGCCTTCTTTTGAGGCACCGCTCGCTACTCCTCGAGTTCGGAGTCGCGCGCTATGCCCCGCGCCCTTGGGCCCTTCGACGCGTCCCTACGCATCTTGGAAACTTTTGGAATTTTGGGATATTGACTTTTGGCCAATGAATGGCGCCGTTTCCGATCTTGGTGCAGATCGATCAGAGCGGCCGATGCAGATCGGTCAACGCTAGAGCCTGCAGACGGACGCCGGTACAACAAGTCGGCCAGCTGTTGATGGCACCGATTAACGGCGCTCTAACGACGGTTTGACGCCTGGGTCCAGGCGTCCGATCTGCTCTGTAAGGACTCGACCTTCCCGATCTGGTCCCTTACCACGACCTGCAACTCGCCGATCTGCCTCTCGAGGTCACCCTGTTGGGTTCGGAGTAAAGCCCGATCGGACTGATCCTCCAACCTCTGCCGGTTGACCAACGCAAGTTGTTCCCGGAGGTGTGACCGGTAGGCCTCCAAGCGAGACAGATCGTGGTGTGCGCCGATCGGCCCGTCCAAGATCGGTTGGAGCTGATCACAGTGGTCATGAGACTGCCGATCAGCCGCGAGTAGGCCTTCAAACGCTCTGGAGATGTCGTTTGGCAGCCGATCTACACCCGAAGGAAGGTTAGACCAGACCCAAGACGAAAAACAGACCGATCAGCTTACCTCGCGTTGTTTGTTGGGCGATCTGGGCCCGGAGATGCGCGTTTTCGGCGATCACCTCGTTCAACTTCGTGGATATAGGGATCAAAGTATCCACCTCCTTCCGAAGTTGCTGGAGTGATGAATACTTTGTGGCCAACTGCGACGGAAGTTCCCTGACTGTTTTCTGGAGCTGATCGGCCCCGATCTGGTGCCCATCCGGTGTGTCGGAATCCGAAGTGTGACGAGGGCTGTCAGATCGGGCCGATGTGGGAGGCGAATCGACATGGGGCGATTGGGAATAAAGGGCACCTGCAGCAACGAGCGTCAAGAGAGGCTACAAGATGGTCAGGTGATAAGGACAAGTACCTGGCGAAAGCGGACTCGAAGATCGGTCCATCGGTGAAGTCCGCTACTGCGAAGATCTGGAATGTGATGAGATTGGGTCGCTACCGTTGCGCGGCTACTACCAGACTCAGGGGCGGCTGTGGTGAAGTTCAAGTGAAAATTGTTGACCAGCTTGTACCATTGTACCGGTTTTCAAGGCAGATAGATCTGGTTAGCTGAAAGGACGGGGCTTTTTTTAGCCTATCGTGTTCTTGGAGTGTCAAGAACACAGATTTTGGTAAGTCACATGATATTGCGTGTACTTTACATATTTTCATGTTTGTACATGTTGGGGACCATAGGGAGATAGGATTGGTTAGTTTGGATTTTGCTTGGTTTAGATTTTACCGAGTTGTTCTTTGGTCCTAACTCAACAAGAAGTCGTTTCTTTAAGTACGCTAGTCGCCTCTGTACATCGCAGAGTGTTTGGGATCAGAGGGTCGAGTAATCCCCTCTTGTTTGTTATACCCGGCCGAGACGCGGTACAGGCGCACTTGGCTCGCCGGAAGTCCCTCGACGGGAGTACACATTGGTCGGCTTCACAAGTTCAAGTTACACACGTTTGGAACGTGTAAACAAGTTTTGGATTGTTTCGTGGAGATATCGCTCGTGGAGTTTGTCACGTTCTCGTTTGGATCTCTATATTGGAATATTGGTCTGTTATTCTCGCATTGGTTGGGCTCTACGATCCGTTAAGCGATGTGCCCTTTGGAGTATATTTACTTGGAGTATAACTGGTCTGCTCGTACCCAGGGTGAAGAGTTCCGCCCAGGGTACACTACCCAGAACCGTCTCTCGCATTTAAGACCACATCAATCTGCGGCGACGATACACCAAGTGTGAAACCAGACCATTCCATCGGGTACAAAAGGTGAGATGGAGACGAAGAAATCGGACCAGGCGTCCTATGCTGATAATCGGTCGTCTGCTAGCAGCGGACGATCAGATCGGATCGTAGGCGAAGGTTCGCGGGGTACCCCCCCCGTCAGTTGGAAGGCTGGGCACGATGGTGGTCAGATTCTCGACACTATGGTGTTCGATTTTTAACTTGACTCCACCACACAACTGACGGGGGGGGGGGCGAGCGAACCTTCGCCTACGATCCGATCTGTTCGTCCGCTGCTAGCACACGACCGATCATCAGCATAGGACGCCTGGTACGATTTCTGCGTCTCCATCTCACCTTGTGTACCCGATGGAATGGGCTGGTTTCACACTTGGTGGATCGTCACCGCGAATTGATGTGGGTCATAAAATGCGAGACCGTGCTGGGGGTGTACCCTGGTCGGAACACTTCACCCTGGGTACAGGCAGACCAATTATACTCTGAGTAAGTATACTCCAAGGGCAGATCGCTTAACCGATCGTAGAGCCCAACCAATGCAAGAATAACAGACCAATATTCCAATATGGAGATCCAACGAGAACGTGACAAACTCCACGAACGATATCTCCACGTAAATATCCAAAACTTGTTTACACGTTCCAAACGTGTGTGACTTGAGCTTTCGAAGCCGACCAATGCGTACTCCCGTCGAGGGACTTCCGATGGGTCAAGTGCGTCTGTAACGCGTCCCGGCCGGGTATAATGAGCTAGAGGGGATTACTCAACCCTCTGCTCCCAAACACTCCGCGGCGTGCAGAGGCGACTAACTTACTTAGCAAAGATGCTAAAGACTTCCTTGTTGTGAGTTAAAGGCCAAAAAAGAAAAACTAAAACTAACCAATCCTATCTCCCTACGGTCCCCAATATGTACAAACATGAAATATGTAAGTACACGCAATATCATGTGACTTACCAAACTCTGTGTTCTTGACACTCCAAGCACACGATCGGCCCAAAATACTCCGTCCTTTCAGCCAACCAGATCGATCTTCCTTGAAAACTGGTACACTTGTACAACTGGTCAACAGTTTTCACTTGAACTTAAACACAAATCCCGACCTAAATGACCCCCGGTAGGGGAGTCATGTGCCTCAAAGAGGACTCTGTACTTTAGTTCCTCATCATGAGGAACAACCACCCGCGGAGTGTCCTCCGCGCTCGTGCTATAATATAGCAAACCGTCACAGTACCTGTAACGGTGTAAACGAGCTCTAGCTAGACTTGACAGGGTTGGCTCAGACGAGCCAAGACCCTTTTCACCTAACGCGCGGATAAGCGCCGTACATTGAGGGTCTTTCTCATACGCCTGGCGTATGAAATCTACCACAGACGTGGTGCTGAATGTCGCGTGAGCGAGCTCGTAATCGGGACGACGCGACAACGCGTCTGCAAGCACGTTCTACTTGCCAGGTTTATACTTAACCTCAAAGTTGTACTCCGCAAAGAAGGAGAGCCAACGGGCCATCCGTTGCGAGAGATGAGGCGACTTTGTCGCTGTCCGTAAGGACGCGTGGTCAGTATAAACCACGAACGGCTTTGAGCCGAGTAGGTGAACCCTAAATTTGACAAGAGCATACTTCATAGCATGTAGCTCCTTGTCATGAACGGGATAATTCCGTTCCGCAGCTTTAAGCTGCCTCGACTCAAACGCAATTACGCGTTCCCTTCCTGCATCGTCTGCTTGTAACAAAGCACATCCGATTGCGAAATCGGAGGCGTCGCAGACGACACTAAATGTTTTCCCAGAATCTGGGAGAGAAAGAACGGGAGCTTTTAACAAGCTCCCCTTAACCACTTCAAAAGAGTTTTGGTGTTCGGTTTTCCAACACCAATCAACATCCTTCTTAAGAAGGTCGGTCAATGGCTTCGCCATTTCAGCGTAGTTCTCACTGTACTTGAGGAAATAGTTGGCTAATCCAAGCCACTTCCGTAAATCACGTAAGATTTACAGGCGAAGGCCACTCCACAATGGCTTTCACCTTCGCGGGATCCGCCCGCACTCCATCCTTACCGATGAAGCATCCGAGGAAAGGAATTTCCTCAGCACCAAAGATACATTTGGATGCGTTTGCATAAAACTTATGCTCTCGCATACATTCAAGCACCGCTCGAAGATGTATCAGATGCGTCTGAACATGAGACGAGTCGCCTTCCGCACGACTATGGACGAATATATCGTCGAAGTACGTCTGAGCGTACTTTCTATGAGGGCGGAAGAGTTGAGTCACCAAGCGATTACAAGTCGCTGGTGCATTTGAAAGCCCCTGTGGCATAACAAGCCACTCCCACATCATGCCACTAGGCATGCTGACCGCTGTAAGCGGAATATCAGATGCTCGCATGAGCACCTGATAGTACCCGTCCACCAGATCTAAGGCGCTGTAAACAGTACAGCCTGCCATATTGTTCTGGAGGACATCCTTCCGAGGAATCGGAGTCTGCATGGGTACAGTAGCTGCATTCAGCTTGTTATACGCATTCACAATGCGCCACTTTCCGTTCGGTTTACGAACACAAAAGTGGGAGATGAGTGGGGAGACTTACTATCCCGTACCATCCCTGCCTCTTATTTCCCCTTGAAGAATGCGTCGATGACCTCGCATTGTTCCTTGGGGAGAGGCCACTGCCTAGTGACGCAGTATTTGGTTCCAGGAACCAAATCAATTTCATGTCGGACTCCCCGATCCGGTGGTAACCCCATCGGCGGGTTGTCACTAATGACATCTTCAAATTCCTTTAGTAAGGAATGGTAAGGGTCCTCAGGATCCGCGAGGATCTTGAGACCGCTTCGGGCATTCAATGCCTGTTTGGTTTGCACCAAAACTGACTCGTCCATCGTGGATGAGGAGTTCAACTCCTCTTCCGGACGTAGTACGACAACCTCGTCGATTTCCTCTGCTTTTACACCAGTTTCAAACTCTTTGAAGGACATATCTTCCAACGACAACAGTTCGCCTACCCCAGGCAACCGTTCCAGGCTTACGCCTTCTGTGACAACACCTGTCACACTATTCAGCATCCTGTAGGACTGCTGACTGCTGGCCTCGGGACTCATCCCGAGACCCAGATGGGGGGAGTCAATTGCCCCATCTATTGGAAGCGCCTTGCGCATATCCACAGAGGTATCTACCTCTACCACTGGTGACTCGCCGGTCACACCTACAACGGCGTAGTCGTAATCATTTACGACGTGCGAAAGCGACGAACTTCGGGTCTCTTCGCTTGGAAGCGCCTCGCGCTTAACCACAGGGGTCTCTACCCCTACCACTGT
>CM047592.1:1838603-1856491 GCA_026184515.1 Peronosclerospora sorghi | reverse complement strand
AAGAGACAAACTACGGGTCTCTTTGCTCGGAAGCGCCTCGCGCTTAAGCACAGGGGTCTCTACCCCTACCACTGGAGTTGCCTCAGAGGAATCCACCTCTGCCAATGGCAACTCACCAGTCTCGCCGTTAACGGCGTGGGGGTTAACCGCCGAATCCCCCTCGTTAAGGAACTCTCCCTTAACGTCATTGGGAATGATCATTTCAGACATCCCAATCTCTGAAATGTCACGCCAGAATCGCTTTTGTGATCGAGCAAAGGTGGGCTCATGACTCGCCAATGCTTCACCCGATCGCGGGTGCGTTGAGCCAATGGATTTAGACTTCCAGTCTATCCATGGCTCGTGGCGTTCCAGCCACTTCATGCCCAGAATGAGGTCATACCTCGAGTCCAAATCCAGGACTAGGCAACGTTCTAAGCTGTCGAAGTCTGCAAACTTCAGCTTAAGGTCAATCGAGACCTTGGGTACAGAAACCTGTACGCCCGTCGCAAGACGGACCGTGACAACGTCACGAGAACGTGCCTCTAGGGCCTCGGCATAGAGCCGGCTCTTCTCTAGAGAATCCCGTCTGACATAATTGTCAGACGCTCCAGAGTCTATCAAGACTCTCCAAGGCTTATCAAAGCCTTTCACGTCCGCAAGTACTACCAGCAAACCTGGCTGGTACACCAACTCGGTGCTAGAAAGCACCGCTTCCTTCGGGGCTTTGTGCTGTCGTCTCTACCCTGGGGATTAACAACACTGAGGGCTCCCCCAGTAGGGCGCCCCGCACCTACTGGGAGCCGTCGTTCCCCGACGGCTTAGACGAGGGCCTTTTACCCGCCCTCTACACCTTATAGAGAGTGTTTCGCTGGGGTTTTTGTGGACATCTGTTCCGCAGATGATCTACGCTTCCACATAGGAAGCACCTTAGCGGCCACGCCGCTGCAACATTGCAAGAATCTCCGCTTCGAAGCTCTGCGAGAAGGAGTCAGAGTGAATCTTAGCGGAAGGTTTCTCCTCCGCTTTGACCTGACTAAAGTCCATGGGTTCAGGTCCCACCTTAGAGGAACGAAAGTTCCTGTCGGCGTTAAACGCTATCTTAAACGCCTACTCCAGGGATTGGGGTTGGCATCGGAAGAGATCCGAACATGCTGGCCCTTCTCTCAGGCCTCCCATGAAGACGTGGATGGACACATCGTCTGAATACTCTTTCGCGTACATCCCTGCCAACAGGGTCTTCAGTTCTTGGATTTATGACTCTAAGTCTCTAGTGCCCTGACGGCACCTCAAAAACGCAAGCTGATTCTGGAAACCCAGATCAGGCGTAGCGTACATATCCATAAGCTTTCGCTTAAGGACTTCCCAGGTTGGGAACACGCTCGTGACCGAATCCGGACACGTAAACGCCCATGTACGGGCTTTGCCCGTAAGATGGGTCAATGCAAGTCCCACTTGCAAGTGATCAGCGATCACATTCGCTGTGGCAAAAGCCGTTTCGACCTCGCTAAGCCACACATAAAGGTTAACACCTTTTTTACCGGTGAATTCCTTTATCTTAAATGATAATGGGGGACGCACCACCGTGGAACGACTTCCACCTAAGCTCGCCTCATGGGCGATGAGGGCATTTACCCTTGCCTTTACGGCCTCAAGGCCCTGCTCCACTAGGAGCTGCATACCCTCGTCACCCAGTAAGAATAACAGACTGTTAAAGCTTCCTTCTGGACGAGGGTCAACCTATCCCAATCGTCCTGATTCACCCCTTGCAGAGAATGTTGATCACCAACACAGGTGTTGTTGACTACAAGTGCTACCAGATGTAGCCGGGTGCGTACACGCACGGTGCGGCTAGCGCACAGAGGAAGACTTCTCCTTAAAGCGGCGTTCGCCGCGCCATCAGCCGATACGCCCTTGTAAAGGGCTTAGTAGGAGAGGACTCTCCTACTCGGGGACAAGATTCCCGGGTTGGTTTACTGTAGCCTTTGCTAGTGCCTTAACGGCAAGGCTCCCTTACTAAGGGTGTAGCTAAAGGGAGGGCTCCCTTTACGCTACGGCACTCACTACACGCACGACCGGTCGAGGTCGTGCGTCTGTAAGATAGAGTGAAATGTAAGCTGAATATATATATATATTTATTTATTTAATATATAATTAGCCTAAATTAATTTAAACTAATATAAACTATATGTAATACTAAGTAGAACATACCAAATTCGTAACCTAGCTAAAATGTAGTGTACACCACCTGTGTACCGACACGTGGATGGCTGACACGCCACCCCCAAGGGCTCCTTCCCTGATTGGTTAAAATAACCAATGGTTCAAAACCTTTCGAACCGGTCAATACTGACCCCAACCGTAGTGTACTCACGTATACCACCTACTAAATGTGACTCGAATGTAGCCCTGTTACACTCGGCGATAAAGCGGCGAAGACTTCCTCCACGTGATCAAGTAACCCTTCGCTGATTTCCACTAGATCGACAACGTCGATCTGCGATCTGCGACCTACGGATCCGCAATCTCGCCAATTCGCACTAGATCAACTGGGTCGATTTGCGATCCGATAATCGATCTGCGATCATCGATCTGCGAGCATCGATCTGCGATCATCGATCTTCAAACATCGATCTGCAAACATCGATCTGCGATCTTTGACCCCCGGTTTTCCCCGGGATCTCGAATCTGCGATTTTCCACCTGATCAACACCAGTCGATCTGCTACGAATTCGCTCGATCTGCATCTGAATTGCACTGATCTACGTCCCAGTCACCTTGAGAGCGACCCACGCCCAAACCGTCGGGTACACAAGGTGAGCAAGACATATGTCTGTGTCAGGACAACCGGAGGACCCCTTTCGTTAATCGGTAGTCCGGGCGCTGAGGGAACGATTGTACAAGCCTCAAAATTTGTACAGTCGCTCCACCACATTGCCGTAAGCAATACACGTGCACGCAGCTCCACAGGTAGGAATCGCCGCAACAATATCAAGACGCAGGCCCTTTGGGACAACAGGAAGCAACTAGCGGAAGTCTCCCGAAAACACAACCGTGATTCCGCCAAAAGGAGCATCGGATCGATCCATGATGTCACGGAGTGTGCAGTCAACGGCTTCAAGAGCGAACTTACTTACCATTTAAGCTTAATGGCACGGAATCAGCGCTATCCGGCGAATCATATCGCAAGGTCGCTCTGTTGATGATGAAAAGCACTACCAAATGCTTCAAGTCAATGGGAATCTTGAACCTTGAATGGACCGTGCGGCCTCTATTCAGAAGCAATGATGCGATGCCGGAGGATGCGACCGCAAGCAAAATCTTCCGCTGGCCTCGCACCGTCTCGAGTATGAGGTTCTCAAAGAATGTTTTCCCCGTCCCGTCCGGTCCGATAATGAAGATGACGCGGCCATCCAGCTACATTACCTCGTGGTAGACGGTGAGTTGTTCTGCGTTCAACATATGGACCTCCAGATCGCTCTATTATCTCAATGCGTTGGCATCAAACGAAAGCTTCTCCGCAATGAAGCGGTTGCCTTGGAGCTCATCCATCGCAAACGCATGATCCTGGTGGTTGAAGTATGCCAGCGTTTCCTCAAAAGGAAGAAGGAGCTGCGCAATATACTTCAGCGCAAGACTTTTGATCTACCCCTCTGACGGCTCAGCCCTCTCGTGTTGGCGCAGCCGGTGTACGCAGTCGTCTGACATGTCCGTTGCGAACTCGACACACAACCGTAGTGGCTCTGCGGGTGACCAATGGATGAGAATGATGACGAATAAAGATCGTAGTTTTTCGCCGCTCTGCATTGCGGAGGCTTCTCGAAGCCACTGCCGCCACTCTTCGTCATTTTCGTATCATCCGAGGGCCACGCATGCCGCCTTGAACATTTGTGCACCACGCCATCATGCTTCCGCGATTCGGCAAATGATGTCACGCCTATTACGGTTGTCAGCAAAGTGCGCTGAAATATCTTTCTCTAGCGTTGGGGCTCGCAAAATAGAGTCCGGCCGATACACACACTTCGTTTGAGGACATTCCACTGCTTGAGGCTGTCATTCTACACAAACAACGATGGGAAGTCCAGAAAAATTGTGTTGCAAGCAACCTCACTCGAGTGATTGGCATTGAACCATTCCGTGAGAGTTGTTTAACGAGCCCTGTCAGAGTTTACCACATCGGCCAAGTTCCTATCGGTGTTGAATACGATTTGCTGCTGATCAGGCAGTTTTTCCTGCAAACGCTGCACCGACGGCCAGTGATCGTGAATGTTGAAGCACGCATCCTTTTAGGGTACAGACGTAGCTAGCGTCAATATACTGCTTAATCTTGTTCCCGTCTTCAAGCATCGCAGTAGTGCGGTAACGCCCCTTATAGAGGTACTTGAACCTATATTTTACAGTGGAGAAGGGGAAACACACCTGCAGTAGTCGATGGCTCTTTGTCAGCCAGTCAATTCCATATTTACGTCAGACTCACCTCGATATTGATTTGCGCATCGTACTTGCAAGTGAGGGACACATTATGTGGCACGATCCAGCGGTTGTTCACATGCCGACCTTTTGCATCCACAAGCAAACATCCGTCAAACCGCCGTTGTTACACCGGGTAACCGTCCGCCTCGCCAGATTTATGATTGGCAAATGCCCTGGGACAGCCTTTGGTATATTTGCGATCCTCCATACAGGGCACGTTTAATCTCCACGCCGCAAATCGTGCACCAAGCAGAGAGCCACGGTCTCATAAGCATCTTCATGTGTCGATGGGTCAGGGATCTCTGCGGAATCTGCCGATTCAATGTCTTCAGGGTACGGAGCTTGAAATATTTGTCCACAATGAGGAGGTTTGCCCATGTGTAAGGCCAGGCTTTTGGAATTCAATTACCCAGACTTTGCCGATCACGGTCCTAAAAATCTTCCGGTCTGTGAGGTCACACATGAGCTCCTGGAGTTTGATGATAAATACACGCGCAACCAAATCCAGTCTATCCTGCGCGGTCTGTCCCGGTTCAAGCTCAGCCTTGATCTTGGTCCACTTTGGATGATGCCAAATCGATCAAGAATGATAACGTGATCATGATCACATGATCAGTGGATTTTTGGTTTTATCAGTGGACGTGAAGGTGACAAAGAGGTATGGGCGACCACGCTTGCACACAATTGCCATGGCATCCTGATAGATCTGGATCATCTGTCGATCGCTTCCCGCAAATTAAGACGGCAAAATCTTTTTGCGTCCAACTTGAGCTGCGTCGTGGTTACCTTCGTTTATTGCATCCATGACTCCGGAGTACAACTCATACCGCAGATCGACTTGGTGGTCAGCAATATACTGCAAGAAATTCTGTTCCACGCATACCCACGCGTACACGATATATAGCTGAAACAGGCGTCCAGACAGAATGAGTTGCTCGCCAGGTGCACTAGGGTGCAGCATGTAGGAATAGTACTGCAGCTGCGAGGCACGTCATGTTCCGCCTCTCCAATGGATAGCATCCTCGTTGTCATTTAACTCTCCCTCCACAGCGTTGTTCTCAAATTCCCTCAGCGGTATCGTAGGAGTCCACCCTGTCGACCGTCAGGGAAAAGAAGCACATAGTGGAGCGGGGTATACGCCGAGTGTAATGCTCAAATGCGTGGAGGCGTCCGTCGTGACACTTCAGAATAATGTCGCGATCGGGGATACTGCCGTCGTAACCATTTCCCACCATGATAGCGTCGACCTCGTTGGCAGTCGGGGTGTTGTACCTCCTTCGGTCGTTCGATTGCAGGCAAAGAAGAAGGAGTTCCAAATCCTCCACCTGATCCCCCTCCATCCGCTGCCACATATCCTTGTACAACCGCACGTACGAGTTGCGCTGTTCGATCATGGCTTGAATTTCCCCCATGATGCGTACATCCAGATGCGAAAAGAAATTCATGCTGCCGCCAAGCGCCAAGCTGTTGTCTGTGATATAGAACTGCAGGAACTTCCTTAGCTGACCGGGCTCCGGCAACATTGATCACATCCAAAGCTTGGAGTCGAAAGGCGTACACCCCTCCGTTCTTCTAACTTCGGACCCGGGGACGTGAACGACAGCGCGGTGTTGTATTGCCTGATGTTGGTGCGGAAATCCCGGGCAATAGGCGTTTGATCCCTTAGTAGACTCCGTAGAGGCTCTGGTGGCTGTGCCAATGGTGGGACGTAGGCCACATTGCCACAGTCGAAGCACATGGTGAAAAATGGGCGTGCAAGGGTTTATCCAGGATCCTTCATGCTCTATCTAACCAATAGAGCGCCCTGCAGTTGTGGGAGCAAACGTTATCCCGTTAGCCCGGTTAAGCACAAGGCACAGCGAGGCGTAATTTGCGGTGATCGCGTGCCGTTCAAGGGGTAACCCTGGTTCAGCGGCGCGTAATCGGTCTTCCAGAAGCTGCCCTTCACGCTGACCACGTCTTGCCGCTGACTGAGCTTGGCGTCGCTGTTTTTATTTTTCTTGTGTCTCAAGAGCACCTTCTCGAGCACGACGCTCCCGGGCCAGTTGGATTTGTTGTTCTTGTTCTTCTTGCGTCTCAACAGCATGTTGTTGAGCATACTGATCCCGAGCCAGTCGGTTCGCCTTCTATGTACTTCTGGCATCTCAAGAATACATTCTCGAGCACACCGCTCCCGATCCAGTCAGATTCGTCGTTCTTGGTTTTCTGTCGTCTCACATCACGCTCTTGAGCACACCGCTTCCGATCCAGTCCGTTTCGGCGTAAACGCGGACTTTTTACTTGCGGTGGTATTTGGAGGGAGATAATGCGGTAGCAGTTAGTGTGGGCTAAATTACTATACTTGCTATAAGACCGTACTAGTAGATGATCATTTATATATGCGCTATTTCTAATATTTGTAATAAGAGAAAATACACAGAATGGGTCGGTTTTTCACGGAAATTCACAGAATGGGTCGGTTTTCTATGATATTCACAGAATGGGTCGGTTTTACTGTTACTGCCAGCTTCAACCTGTTTTTCCTATTTTTTCCTAACCGACCCGATATCCCCGGATTCAGGCTTCCATTACGTTAATCCTTTTCCCAAAAAGGATGAAAACTGAGCGAGAACGAACTTTAGCGTCGAAACCAAGACTTTCATAATCGCTCCTGTGAACCACATCTACAAACCAATAAGTGTAAATCATAGTATAATCATCAATGTGTAAGTCCATGCCCCTTCCTTTTCTGCCTAATTCCCCTAAGTAAACTTTCTCTCGTTAAACTCGCTTGCTGCACTGCATATTCTCCCGACATCAAATCTCTACCCATTTTGAATAGCCACGTAATCCGGGTCTTATCTCCCTAACCATAGTAGTATCCATCTGGTTAGTTCATTTGAGTCTTTTAACCTTGCAACGTCGTAGCCATCTGATATTGGAAATGCATCGGGATGAAATATACCACAAGTTGTCCTGCAGAAGTAGCGGTTATCCCAAGTCGTTATTGCAACAGATATCAGAGGTTCATGGGGCAAGGGAAAACCTCCGCCACGCATGCATGTAGTTTGTTCAATCAAGGCCTATGACTCTCCGCACCGTGGTATCTGCAATTGTCTTGGAATGATCAAAACCTGGGACGAGGAACTGCCAAAAACCACATATTGAAGCTGCACGCAAGAATGACTGATCCGAGGTTATAGAGGGATAGATGCAAAGATCGCTTCCAGGGTCAAGTGACGTCCCCTTGTGCAGAGGGACAAGCATTCAACATCTGGTAAAGTCAATAGCTCGTAGTGATAAATTCTCTAGTTGCCCTTGCCAAACTTCACTTTGAGTAGTCTCTGATTTGGTTCAACTTCTCTCCCGAGAAGATAGCATTTGATGTCAATGATCTACCGCTTAGTAGTACTTCCTTCTCTAGTTGGAGATTAAGGATTCAAAGCGACCGTGACTCAGTAACCTTCAAGTTGATGAAGAACGTAGTGCCAGAATGTTAGAAACTATCTTGTTTGACAGGTTTCAAGGTCCAAATGCAATACCATGGGACGGTGTCACCTGATTGGCTAATTACCGTGCGACGTGGCATATGGGACCACGACGGGGCGATCGAACAAATGGGACGTGCAAACAGATGCGACTGGGAGGGACCGCGACGGGACGATCGACCAAATGTGACGCGTGAACAGGTGGTACTGTGAGAGGCGGTTGCCGTTTGTCAGGTTAATACACATCGTAGCGTTGAAGGATCTAGTTATAAACACTCAATACACTTTTACTTCCTACTTCTACTGCGCAAGTGATCCCTATTTCTAAGACAGTGAATGGACCGCAATTTAACACTGACAGGATAAGAGGATTTTGTGTATCGTTAGTTCCAGAGTGATGCCAGAAGTTACAAGCTACACTGGTACAAAAGGTACTAGACAATGTGATACCCTATCATTCTTCTTGTCATTAATAAAGATAATTGGCAATGGTATGATCGACCCCATTAACGAGCCCAGGATGGTTTACTTCTACGGTGGAGGGTGCGATGGCAAGAGTAAGACTGTATTCTGCAGAATGTCCTCAAAGGATGCATAGAGCCATTGACCAGAGACTACGTGCATAGTTATTCCGAGCTATTTTTATTGCGCCGCTTTAATACTACTAGATGTGAGCCTCCCGGCAAGTTCGGCGATTGTGGCCATATTGGTTGCAACTCTTGCAGACCCGTCGACTCCCACTCTTCCCCTCATTTGCTTGACTTGCTTGTCCTCCCCTTTGCTTTCTCTTTGTAGCGGGTCGTCCACGTGGCCTTTTCAAACGAGGCGGCAGAAGTACGTCATCCACTAAGCTATCAAGAAATACAGGCTTGTAGCATGCTGCGTAGGTGGCACTGTACGTCTCCGTAGTATAGTGCTCGTGCACTAACGTGATTGGTGCTACTTTCACTCGAAAAGCAAAGACACATGCATGACGGCATGGCAGCAGAAAATTCTGGTAATAATTTCACATGCAAGTGCCTACAGGCCTGCCAGCAGTCGGCAGTTCAACGACGTATTTCCGGGCAGAAGTCGCTGAGATAAAAAGGCCGGCAGTGTTTTCAGAGGGGAAAACATTGAAGGCACGCGCCGTGCTCAACTCCTTCTGGAAAATTGCCAAAGAGGTCGGAGGAACGGGGGAAGTCTTGCGCGCTGCTTCCGTCTTCCGCTTGAAGAACTTCTCCATTTGGTGCCTGTAAGGTCCGTCCAGTAATTCCAACAGAGGCATCTCCCGAAGCTTGCGAACAAATGAGTTTGCAATCTCCGCGAGGTTCGAGGTGAAGTGGCCAAATCGTCGAGATTGCATGGCGTAGGTGGCCCATTGGGCATGGGGAATTTCGAGAACATAGTCCGCAGCTTGATCTTCGAGCTTCCGCAGATCGGCAATGCATTTACTGAATGCAGCTTCTGTGTCTGCGTATGCACATTTCCAGAACAACCTGCTGAAAAAGCACGTAAGAATAATGCCTTATTCAATTCAAAATGAATTCAGAAGGGCTTTACAATTTTCCTGGCATCAAGGCCGTATTTATTCTGGACATTCGAAGCGATATGCCAGCAGCAAAAGGCACTAAAGGCATTTGGAATTTCTTCGGCGATGGCATTGATCAGGCCCTTCTCTCAATCGTTGATTACAACGCAACCGTTGGAGTCAATCCCCGGAAAAATCTGCTTGAGGAAGGTCATAAACCACCTCCAGGTTTCTTTGCACTTGCTTGGCACCACGGCCCAATCGAGAACCACCAGCTGGTCATCAACGTCCATTCCGATGGCGAGGAGCAACGTTTGAAATAACCTATTTTTGGTGAAAGTTTCATCTACGGCCACAATTTACGCATCTTCAAGAAGGCACTACTGGCAGCACCTGGGTCCACAAACACACTATGGAATATTCGCACTCCTCCTTCACTATCCCCCTGCGTCTTGATCTTTGCGATTGTTGTGGGGTCGATTTCGACAAGATGCTCAACATATGATCGTAGAAACTGGAACTGTTCTCTCTGAGCGTCTGCAGTATCGTTTAGTATTGCTTCTTTGGCTTTATGGGCTATTGTATACGAAATGTCGATACCCAGATGTTGCTTAAGAAACCGCTGGACGTCCTTGGGATTTGTGTCTTTGGAAACAGGGAACCCTTCTCGAAGCAAGCTAACAAGGTATTCGTGATCGCGCTGACTGCCCCGAGATCCTTGCAACGATCCTTGGCAGGCATGGCCGTCGTTGAACTGGGTGACCGTAATCAATTTCGTCTTTTTTGAAAGGATGATGCGGAAGTATGCTGGACATCCCTCGCCGATGCAGCGTAAGTAAAATCGTGCTGCTTTACGTTCCGTGGTCTTGTAGCTGAACTGATGATCGCGTGCGTGTTTTCGAGCTGCTTTCACTGCTGTCGAAGGACGTGTAAGTATTTTCTTTCGCAATTGGTGGCAATGTGGAAAGGCGAGCAGCGGGACGGGGGTCTGCCATGGCTGGGGGGCGGCGGGGGGGGTCTGTTGGAAGATTGCGTTCTACGCGTGGGGGGTGGTAGTGATAACCGCGTTTATGTCATATTTTGTTATGGCTCATACTAGGGGTGGTACCCGTCTTAATTAGAATAAGAAGGAATCGCGACTTGTAACTATCTTCTTGTCTACTTGGTAATCCCCACGGTCATGGCACGTATGGATCACAGCCCCACGACATTAAAGGAAAAAGGTTGCGAAAACGTTCGTACGCAACGAATATTTTCCGATGCACTTCGGGGAGATGCCTAGTTAACGACGCGATCACACTCGCGTTCGCTTCCGTGTTATAATCAGCCAACGTACGTCCGTCTTCCATCATCCAACGTACGTCCGTCTTCCAATTGATTTCCAGCAAAAATCAGACGTTGCTGGTGAGGCGGAACGCCTTCCTTGTCTTGAATCTTGTCCTTCGCATTGTCGATCGTGTCGGACGGCTCCACATCGAGCGTAATGGTCTCTGCTGTTTGAGCGTATTTGTCGAGTCTTGCTTCTCCTGTCCCAACCCAGTTGACATGTACACGTTGCGGTGCATTCTCCGTTTCAAGAACGCGTACAGGGAAAACATGTAAAAGTTGCTCTTCACCACGTCATTCGCTTGGAACTCGTTGCCGCGCCAACAACTCCCACGTGGTACTGTATTCTGGGCCAGTATACAAATTTTTCGTGGCCTAGACAATTTGGTTTAGTCACTTCATGTTGTAGAAGCAAAGGCGGCTGAAGAAAAACGATTTAGAGTGATTAGAAGGAAACGATACGCTCTTAACAAAGGGTACAATCACTTGCTTACCTGAAATGGGCGTTAGGCCACGGGAAGGTTGATCTCTTGTTAATAGCTCCCACAACACAATATCAAAGCTGTAGATATCGGCCTTGCTGGAATACGGTTCATGGCGAATAACCTCGGGCGCCATCCACCGGTACGTCCCCTGTATCGGCTGTCAACTCGGATGAGCTACCAATTTCAAGTACGCAACGCATCCCAAAGTCTGATATCTTGGCAGTGTCGTGCGAGTCTATAAGCACATTGCCCGATTTTAAATCGAGGCGCATTATGGAGCATAGGTGAAGATAGTTCAGCAAGTAGATGGCGCATAATATAGTACTCAACCAATATACCATTGCCATCTCCGATGCCAAACGAAAAAAATCGATAAGCCGATGGCAAGATCGGATCAATTCAGTCAATGTGCCATTTTCCATGAATTCAAAAACCGAGCCAACAACGCATCAAATATTGAACAACCGTCTCGTGCAATAAAGCAAATGTGTTACCTAAGCAATATTAGGATGTCGCAGTTTGGTGACGACTGCCACCTCGCGGTGAAACTCTTTCAGTAACTCTTCACCAATAGCCTGATTGTTGGCGGATGAGTCCACAACTTTCGCGGCTACATGAGTACCTCTCCACCAGGCGCTGTACGTGCTACCCGAACGACCACTACCGACAACTTTATCAAGACGCACTTCACTGAGGTCCATCTTCCATTCCGCCTTGATATCGTTTTGTCTACCATTTGAAGGACACCCAGCTTCTCGGCCAAACTCACATTCACGTCACCATCCACGTTCTGTACGCTTGTCACACTCGACATCGTGCTTTGTTCATCCATGCAAGTCTATGAAGGTTATGTTCGATGTGCGTACGCAGCTCCTCCTGCCGCTCGTCACTCAAAAATGATCCCTTAACTACAAAGCGATCCAACAGTGTCCCATCCACTGTTGTCATTACGTCTGCGTCTAAAATATTTCGTTTCATGGTCGTTAGCGCCCGGGTTATAGCATCCAGAATATTTTCTCTATCAAGCGACACAACCTCGACCTTGCACACGTTCGGCACGATGCTGCAACATGCACAAAAAGTAAGTCAACCTATAACAGCACCCATAGCCACGACCATAATGCATATCTCGTACTCTCCATTATCATCCTTCTTGAGCCAGAATCTGGGTACATGGCAAGAGGAATAAAAGTGAGTTGGTCACCTTTTGGTTGGTCAAATTCGTGAGATTCACGACCCAGTGGAGGCTGTGGCGCCATCTCCATGCTCCTGGGCCCTAATTCCCCGGTCCTCGCCGGAGCGACATCAATTCTTTCTGTTTCAATTTTTTCTTTATATATGTGGATGTTAGTTATTATATAGAAGATAGAAAACCGACCCATTCTGTGAATTTCCGTGAAAAACCGACCCATTCTGTGTAATTTCTCTTGTAATAATCAATGATAAAGTCCAATTCAATTAGGTACGACTTATAGTATAGTTCGAATTCGATTAGGTACGAATAATATAACATTATTCTGTTAGATACATTGATTGAGATATTTGATTAGGTACGGGATCGCGACATGAATTCTGTTATTATATAGAAGAAAAGAAGATAGATGGATAGAGATTTATAGTAACAAATAAAACTTTACATATGCTTTTGTAACTTGGACTTTATATGTATACGCCTTGGCAGTCTTAATTGTAGACGGTGTGTATGCGCACGATGCGGCTAGCGCACAGAGGAAGACGTTTCCTTAAAGCGGCGTTCACCGCTACTCAGCCGATACGCCCTTGTAAGGGCTTAGTAGGAGAGGACTCTCCTACTCGGGGCCAAGATTCCCGGGTTGGTTTACTGTAGCCTTTGCTAGTGCCTTAACGGCAAGGCTCCCTTACTAAGGGTGTAGCTAAAGGGAGGGCTCCCTTTACGCTACGGCACTCACTACACGCACGACCGGTCGAGGTCGTGCGTCTTTAAGATAGAGTGAAATGTAAACTGAATATATTTAATATATAATTAGCCTAAATTAATTTAAACTAATGTAAACTATATGTAATACTAAGTAGAACATACCAAATTCGTACCTAGCTAAAATGTAGTGTACACCACCTGTGTACCGACACGTGGATGGCTGACACGCCACCCCCAAGGGCTCCTGCCCTGATTGGTTAAAATAACCAGTGGTTCAAAACCTTTCGAACCGTTCAATACTTACCCCAACCGTAGTGTAATCACATACACCACCTACTAAATGTGACTCGAATGTAACCCTGTTACATCCTCCCCCATCAAGACTATTGATTACGCAATAAACAAAATTTTGTTGGAGAACTCCAACGCCAGTACCTCTGGATATACATGAATACCTTCAGTGGTGCTATGGAGTCTCCTCAAGAGGAGGTAGACTATTCCGAGAACTCGGAGGTGGATGCCCTTGGGGATATCTCCCCAACGGTTGACCTCTCCGACAACGCCAAACGGCGATGTCCGCAGCCTAACCCATTCCCAACACTTGGGGAAAATGCACTAACTAGTGCGCCACCCCTGTCCATGTCGGATGATACATCCGGATCGCCAAAGGCGATCGTCACCAATGAGATGGACGCAGCTCAAGAAGCCCAACTTGCCGCACAGGCACTAAGGGCTGCGTTACGTGCCCCCACACGACCGTCACGGGCGGCCTATAATTTTGAAGGTCCTCGTGACCTTCCAAAGTGGGCTAGGCGTGTGGTAAGGACTGGTTTAGCATCCTATACCCCTGTCCCCGCGGCTGAACAGCCGTATCAATGCGAACGCCGTGAGAAACTCCGGCAACAACTGCTTACGCAAAAGCATTTCACTAGCGTCTCATACCGAGAACGCCTCGACAGGCAGGCACAGGGTGCCCCTGTTGAGAACCTCCGCGAGGTTCCTATCGTTCTTTCTCCGGGAGAGAGTGTTGATGATGCGTAGAAGAAGTTCCGCGCTTGGGCGGAAGGAGAGAAGTTTCTCCCCAGCTTCAATGAGCTGCACAACAGCTATTACCGTCGTGACATTTGGGTGGAGAAGTGGTTGCGCCTGGCATTCGCCAGAGACAAAGCGATGTAGCTATTACGTGCTCCATATCGCACGCGCTACGCCAGCGCCCCTGTCTCCACCACGGTGCCAGAGGACAGTGTGAGCGCCACATCTGCCTCCGGCGAACTCCCAATTACTGGGAGTGAAAGGACTTCTCGTGCCCCTTTGATCGTTGACCTGCAGCGGGATTCTCCCGCTCCAAAGCGTCAACGAAGTCGCGGCAATCCTGCCGCAGGGGAGTCTCGAACTCCCACGAACTCTGTGAGTGTGGATAACCCTTCCACTTCACCAGATACTAGGTTTGACCCCGATGATGGCGGCGTGCCATCAGACGCTCCACATGATAGTGTGGAGTAACCTCCGCATCGAGCATTGGAGGAGGATGTCGCGCAATTGCGACGTGAGATTCGCGAGCGCTGTGATCGACACAGCCATCGCATCCATGATATCCACGAGGGACTCCGTGATGAGTGGGATGCTACTGATCGTTTCGAGAGGCGGCTTGACTCTCTCTAGAAGGCCGTTGCGGAGCTTCGTGGTCGCATTTTATCCCGTTCGGGCTTCCTCCGCCCTGCCGTGTCTTACGGCTTTTACGGCTATCCGCCTTTCCAACCTCCTCCAGGAGGGGGCCCGCCTCCGGGTCCTGGTATGGCTTAAGCATACCCACATACAAGGTTGGATGCGTACGCATCACCTTCGGGATGTCCAAGGTATACGATTAGCCCTTTCGGGCTAGTACCTTAAAAGGCCCCACAAACCTGGGCGCAGTTTATTGCGCAACACATTGGAAACTGCATGTGTAGGAAAATTTTTAGCGTTTAATAAAACACTTTCTCCTACTTAGTATACCTTTTCGTTTCGCCGCCCCTTGCGTTCAGCTTGCTCCTTCTGCTTGTCTTGGATTTCCGCCATGGCATCGCAGACGTGTAGTAAGACACTAAGGCGCGTCGATAAAAATTTATCGATGTGCTTTCGCACAGATACATGGCTTACATCAGGGAATCCTCCCCCCTCAAGCCCTGGGACACACACACACGTGGCGTCAACGGAACTCTCGGATTCACTAATCCGTTCACGTAAAACGGGGTAAACCCCGTAGATGCATGGACCGAATTGTTGATATCAAATCGGCCATCGGAAGCATCTCACTCCAACTCTTTGGAGAATCCGGACATAAACTCCGGAGAATATCCTCTACAACGCGATTAACGCGTTCCGTCTGACCGTCCGTCTGCGGATGATCCGCAGTGGACATGAGGAGCTTGGTGCCTAGCACCTTAAACAACGCTCCCCAGAACTGTCCCGTAAAACGGGTATCCCGATGCGACAAAACGGAATCGGGTAGACCATGCTGTCGAAAGACACGGTCTAGGAACACTTTTGCTGTTCCTTGTCCATCAATGGACTCTGGCACCGCCGCCAGGTGATCCATCTTGCTCAAACGGTCTACAAAGACCAATGTGCCGGTGTTCCCGGCCGTATCCTTCGGAAAACCGAAGATAAAATCCATACTAATGGATTTCCAACGCTCCGTTGGAACCGACAAGCTCGCCAAAGGCGCAGCTGAATCTGTAGAGGGTTTGACCCTCTAGCACAACTCACAAGTGCTAATATACGCACCGACTCACTTGTACATTTTGGGTCACCAATACAAATCGCTTAAAGCGCCGTAGGTCTTATCCCGACCTAAATGACCCCCGGTAGGGGCGTCATGTGCCTCAAAGAGGACTTTATATTACAGTTCCTCATCATGAGGAACAACCACCCGCGGAGTGTCCTCCGTGCCCGTGCTATAATATAGCAAACCGTCACAGTAACTGTAACGGTGTAAACTAGCTTTAGCTCGACTTTACAGGGTTGGCTCAGACGAGCCAGGTCCCTTTCCACCCAACTCGCTGATAAGCGTCGTGCACTGTGGGTCTTTCTCATACGCCTGGCGTATGAGATCCACCACAGAAGTGGTGACGAATGTCGCGTGAGCGAGCTCGTAATCGGGACGACGCGACAACGCGTCTGCAAGTACATTCTGTTTACCAGGTTTGTACTTAACCTCAAAGTTGTACTCCGCAAAGAAGGAGAGCCAACGGGCCATCCGTTGGGAGAAATGAGACGACTTCGTCGCTGTCCGTAAGGACGCGTGGTCAGTATAAACCACGAACGGCTTAGAGCCGAGTAGGTGAACCCTAAATTTGACAAGAGCATACTTCATTGCAAGTAGCTCCTTGTCATGAACGGGATAATTCCGTTCCGCAGCTTTAAGCTGCCTCGACTCAAACGCAATCACGTGTTCCCTTCCTGCACCGTCTGCTTGTAACAAAGCACATCCGATTGCGAAATCGGAGGCGTCGCAGACGACACTAAATGGTTTCCCAGGATCTGGGACAGCAAGAACGAGAGCTTTTAACAAGATCCCCTCTACCGCTTCAAAAGCGTTTTGGTGTTCGGTTTTCCAACACCAATCAACATCCTTCTTAAGAAGGTCGGTCAATGGCTTCGCCATTTCAGCGTAGTTCTCGCTGTACTTCAGGAAATAGTTGGCTAATCCAAGCCACTTCCGTAAATCTCGTAAGATTTACAGGCGAAAGCCACTCCACAATGGCTTTCACCTTCGCGGGATCCGCCCGCACTCCACCCTTACCGATGAATCATCCGAGGAAAGCAATTTCCTCAGCACCAAAAATACATTTGGATGCGTTTGCATAGAGTTTATGCTCTCGCATACATTTGAGCACAGCTCGAAGGTGTATAAGGTGCGTCTGAACATCAGACGAGTCGCCTTCCGCACGACTATGGACGAATATATCGTCGGAGTACGTCTGAGCGTACTTTCTATGAGGGTGGAAGAGTTGAGTCACCAAGCGATTGAAAGTCGCTGGCGCATTCGAAAGCCCATGTGGTATAACAAGCCACACTATAGCATGCCGCTAGACGTGCTGACCGCTGTAAGCGGAATATCGGACGCTCGCATGAGCACCTGATAATACCCGTCCACCAGATCTAAGGCACTGTATACAGTACAGCCCGCCATATTGTTCTGGAGGACATCCTTCCGAGGAATCGGAGTCTGCATGGGTACAGTAGCTGTGTTCAGCTTGTTATACGCATGCACAATGCACCACTTTCCGTTCGGTTTAAGAACACAAAAAGTGGGAGATGAATGGGGAGACTTGCTCTCCTGTACCATCCCTGCCTCTTCTTTCCCCTTGAAGAATGCGTCGATGACGTCGCATTGCTCCTTGGGGAGAGGCCACTGCCTAGTGACGCAGTATTTGGTTCCAGGAACCAAATCGATTTCATGTCCGACTCCCCGATCTGGTGGTAACCCCATCGGCGGGTTGTCACTAATGACATCTTCAAATTCCTTTAGTAAGGAATGGTAAGGGTCCTCAGGATCCGCGAGGATCTTGAGACCGCTTCGGGCATTCAATGCCTGTTTGGTTTGCACCAAAACTGACTCGTCCATCGTGGATGAGGAGTTCAACTCCTCTTCCGGACGTAGTACGACAACCTCGTCGATTTCCTCTGCTTTTACACCAGTTTCAAACTCGTTGAAGGACATCTCCTCCAACGACAACAGTTCGCCTACCCCAGGCAACCGTTCAAGG